>JAHTLZ010000061.1:0-61058 GCA_023846285.1 Phrynocephalus versicolor
GAATTTCCAAAAGGTTCACATGCTGTAATTTTTTTTCTTGCAACTGTGCTTATTTACTCAATTACTTACCAATCGATCTGCCTTTCTCACACTGTGGCACCCAGCTCTGTTCACACAAATCGTATTAAAATGCTAACACAGCAAAAGGCACCATACAGGCAATTAATTATTTTTTCAGACACAATTACAGTAGATATGTTCAGCCAATAACGTGCAAAACTAGACTTAAATAAGTGGAAGAAAACAAGCCAAAAACTGCTGAATGGCACAATTTATTTATTCATTTATTTATTTTCAAACTTGTATACCGCGCCTATTTCCGAAACAGGAACTCAGGGCGGTTTACACAAAAATTAAAAACAATAACATGTACAACAGTGTGAAACAATATTGGCAAGAGGCAGGGGAGGAAAAAAATATATACCGGTACTCCCCTAGCAGATACCGAAGGCGTCCCTGAACAGCCAGGTCTTCAAGGCTTTTCTAAAAGACGACAACGAAGGTGCCTGCCGTATCTCGCTCGGCAGGGAGTTCCAAGTTGCAGGGCCGCCCACTGAGAAGGTCCGTTTACGAGTGGACACCTTGCGGGCCTCCTTCGTGGTACCAACCCGGAGCGAGACGGCCAAGGAGGATCAGGTGGGTCGGGCCAGATCTAATTGTCGGGAAATACACTCTGCCAGATAGTCAGGAGGCAAGCCATGGAGGATTTTGTAAACCAAAGCCGACACCCTGAACCTTATTCGGGAGGCAACGGGCAACCAGTGCAGACGAGCCAGGATGGGGGTGATGCGATCAAACCTGCCCGCACCAACCACCAGCCTGGCCGCCGCATTCTGGACCCGCTGCAGTCGCCGAACAAGGTTCAATGGAAGCCCCATGTAGAGAGTGTTGCAGTAATCTATCCTTGATATGACCGGCGCCTGCACCACTGTCCTCAGGGAGTCCCCATCCAGGTACGGGCAAATTTGGGCGATAAGCCTAAAATGGTAAAAGGCCGACCTGGTCACAGCTGCCACCTGGGATTCCAGCGACAAATCCAGACCCAGGGCAACGCCCAGACTCCTCACTCTTTGTGCCAGCTGGAGGGCGGACCCAACCAGACTGTGAAGAGGGCCATTGTACCCATCCGGGCCACCCCCGAAGAACAAAACCTCAGTCTTTCCAGGGTTGAGCTTGAGTCTGTGGGCCCTGGTCCAGTCCAAAACTGCGGCCAGACAGCAATCCAAGGTCTGGTCAGCCTCCACTGCACAGGTGGAAAAGGAGAGATAGAGCTGTGTGTCATCAGCATACTGATGACAGCAAGCTCCAAAACTCGGATGATCTCAGCCAGCGGCTTCATGTAGATCAGATAAGGCACTTGGGGGTGATCCAGTCAACTACCCCGGCAACATCCTCATACCACCTATCAACCAGAGAGTCGATCGGATCATCAAGCAGACCGTCCGGTAAACCCCCAAAGGACTCCGAAAACTGCGCTGGGTCCAGGAGCCTTCGGGGGCGGGCCCAGAGGGAAGGGCCCAGCTCCTCGCAGGGCGGGGCAACAATTGAAAGTGAAAAGGTCAGCAGATAATGATCTGACCATGACACAGGTCGGGCACACAACCTCCCGACCCCCAGATCAAAGCCCGCAGACGTGGAGGCAAAAACCAGGTCCAAGGTATGTTCTCCATTGTGAGTGGGACTGATGACAAACTGAGACAGGTTCATGGAGGCCATGGACTCCATGAACTCCAGAGCTACTCCCGACAGCCCAGACTCAACATGCACATTGAAGTCCACAACCACCAACAGGCGGGGGGACCTCAAAAGCGACACCGAGATGAACTTGGAGAGCTCTGGGAGGGATTGTGCCAGGTCGCGGGGAGCATGGTACACGAGCACAATCCCAAACCTGTCCCTCTGGCCCACCACAAGGTGAAGACATTCTAACCCCGGATTCACCAACATCGCGGATCTGCTGACATAAAGGGTTTCCCTATACACAATGGCCCCCCGCCCCCCCCCCCCGACCTGCCCAGATGCTGAACACAGTAGCCCTGGGGGCAAAGCAGAGCGATAGAAGCCCCCCCCTCCCTCACCCACCCAGGTTTCTGTAAGGAGAGCCAGGTCGGCCCACTCATCCACAATCAAGTCATGGATGATGGGGATCTTGTTATGCACTGACCTGGCATTAATCAGCAAACAGGACAGATCAGAGGCGTGGACGGAATGATTCCCTGACATGTGGCAGAGGACTAGCGGATAAGAACAGGGGACAGGCCGCAAATGCCTGTCACGAGTTCTCCTAACCCAATCGACCCGCCGGTCCGGAGCGTACCTCCCGCGGCCCAACAACACCCTGATGGGACATCCTAGTGGCTCCATAAGATGTACAACTGGCAGGGGGACCAGTACAAAAATCTACAACGTAACAATACCGATACTAAAACAAACAATACAAACAGCATCATACAGTATAATACAATATAACAATAACAATGCAGAACACAATAAATCAAAGAAAAAAACATAACAAACAACTACTGGCTGAAAAACAACATAATAATGGGCACTTAGCCAGGGCTAAACAGATGGTACCCATGAAGGGGGGGGGTGAGGGGCAACATGAAGGGGGCAACCATAAGAAAAATAAAGGGTTTCCCGAAACCCAAATCCTCATTATTCTGATTTCAGGAGAGAAACCAGGTCCTGAAGGCGTTCTGCTCTATAGATGAGATTAGACACAATGCAGGAAGAGAGTCACAGCTTTCATGGAGGACATGAGGGTCCTGGGGCACAAAGTAGGATCAGTGCAAAAGTTGAAACCAATCCCAGCACGACCCAGCACCAGAAGACCCTTCTGGTTCCTTCACTTGTTTTACTCTGTTTCTCTTTTACTTGTTGAAGCAGTCACCACCTCGATGTTTTGGGCTTTCCCCCTTTCACGTTATAAAGCAAAGCAAAAGCAAAGTGTTCTGCTTATATACCACCCCATACCACTTCAAGTACTTTACAGTTTTAATTACAATAGTGCAGGCTACACATTACCCCCCCCCGCAAGCTGGGTACTCATTTTACCGACCTCGGAAAGATGGAAGGCTGAGTGAACCTTGAGCCGGCTACATGGGATTGAATCCCAGGTCGTGAGCACAGTTTTACCCACAGTACAGGCATTTAACCACTGCACCAGGTAGCTCTTCGAGTGAGGAGTGGCTGCAGTTCAGAAGTCAGAATGTGAGTGATTCAAAACCGGGTCGTCTCATTTACAAGCTGTAGTTCTTCCTATGAAAAGGGTGGCCCCATTATGATGGTTTGATCTTTTTTTGTTTGTTTTATTATTTATTGACGAAGTAACAGCATACATTTCCAGTCTTTACAAATTTCCAAAAACATTACATCATCCTTTGGTCCCTTCCTCATTAACCCCCACCCCACCCCCAGCAAGCACAAATTCACTACCCTTCATTGTTAAACATTATTAAGGCATGATGGAATAGTCTAGCCCATTTCTCGTTCTCAGGCTTCCCTTTTATCCAATTTATATATTTCTCCCACTCATTTAAAATTCTCTGTTTCCCTTCTATGTTTCCTTCTTGCATAATTTGTATCCATTCATTTTGAAAAAATTGATGTATATAATCTTTCCATTTATCATATTTCCATTTTTCTTGATCCTTCCATCCATCCGTTAATACCATTATAGCTGCTGCTATTCCGTAGTACACAATCTTTTTATGTTTCTCCATTGTTTTTCTCTATCTACTAACCCTAAGAAAATATGATCTATTTTAGCTCAATCTTTTTCTTTGTAATTTCTGATAACCAATTTTCTACTTTCTTCCAGTATGTTCGTATTTTCTCACATTTCCATATCATGTGTGCAAAAGTACCTTTTTCTTTTTTACAGTGCCAACAATATTATGATATGTTATTATTTATTCTATTAATTTCCGTGGGGTATAATACCATTTATGCAATACCTTCAGTTGCATATCCTTAATTTTTTCCAATTTTACCTCTCTTATCCCCCTTAATATATCCTGAATCTTTTCTGCATTTAAATCCATATCACCTTCCCAATTATATTTAATTAAATCTTCATTCTGATTTCCCAATCTGACCATATATCTATAAATCTCTCCTGCTCCGACCTTTTTTTCTTCATATTTCTTATACACCACTTCCCATTGCCTATCTTCTTTTCCCTTAAGAGAATGGAACCATTGTTCATATCTCCTTTTCATACTTTCTGCCACCATCCATTTTTGATTCCCTATTATCCCTTTTAATTTATTTATCCCACCTCCTGTTGACATTAATTCATGCATGTCTTTGATTTTATAATATCCTTTCTCTTTTATATTCTTTATATCTTTTTGTGACAAAATCTTCCCCTCTTTATTAAACTGTTCTAAGGGGCCCCAATTCGATACTCCATCTATTTTTGTCCTCTTTATTAAAATCTCCATTGTTACTTGCCTTGGTCCCTTAACTTCTTTCAATATTCTTTTATTTCTATCAAATATCCCTAAATAACCTGCTGAGTTATTTATTGCATCTTCTACTCTTTTCCATTTGGGTGTGGGATATTCCTCCACCTTCACTGCCCATTTTAATGGGAAGGCTATATAATACTTTTCCAAAGAGGGCATACTCTATCCTCCTTCTTCTTTTACTGCATATAGGATTTTATGCTTCATTCTTTTGATTTTTCTTGCCAAAAACCCATTCCCTTAATGATGTGTCCCATTTCTTTAATATCTTTTCTGAAAGTAATATTGGGAGTACCTGAAATAAATATAATAGTTTTGAAACTATAAAAATTTTCAAAGCCCTAATCCTTGACAGTATTCCCATTTTTTTAATCTATCCAGCCCTTTATTATTTTCTGGATCTTTCTCCAAGTTTTGTTATAATTTTCCTCTCCTAGTTTCTCCCAATTTTTTGTTAATACCACTCCTAAATAAATCATTTTTTAAACTCCATTCCCCATTTTCATTTGTAATCTTAATTGATCTTGCTCCTTCCTATGAACGTTTAGAAACATGATTTCTGATTTTTGTAAGTTTACTTCTAATCCTGATTATTTTTTCAAATTTCTTTAATATATTAATCAGGGGGCCTGCCGCTTCTGAAGAGTTAGTCAATATTAAAATTAAATCATCCGCAAACATGTTTAACTTTATTTCCTCTTTTCCTATTTTATACCCTTTTATTTGAGCACATACTCTCAAATTTTGGGCCAGTGGTACCATCGCTAATGCAAATAATGGGGGGGATAAAGGGCATCCCTGCTTTGTACCTCTTTCCACTTTAAACTTTTCCGCTAATGATCCATTTAGTCTTACCCTTGAAAAATTTTCTTTATAAACTTCCTTTACTGCATTTGCAAAGGGACCTATAATATCCATCTGTTTTAATAACTTTAATAAGTACTCTCTTTCTACAGAATCAAAAGCTTGTTTAATATCCAGTTTTACTATTGTTACTTTACTTTGTTTCCTCTTGGCATCTGCCATTATATTCATTACTATTCTTATAACCGATTTTGAGGCATCCCATAAAAGAGATGACTTAATTTCTTCTACATCATTTTCCCTAAATACTCTTTTTATCTTATTTTCCATTTCCCTTCTCTTAACTTCTGAAGAAATTATTCTTGAGTCAAATCTCCATTTCCAGTCCTTTTTTGGAAGGTTTGAATCTAATTGCATTAACAAATGAGCATGATCTGATATAAAAATACCCCCCACTTGAAATTTTGAGATCGTTTCTTTAAGTTCCTCCCTCACCAGCATAAAATCTATTACGCTAAAACACTGGATCCCCCTGTTTGCCTTCTACATTAGCCACATTACTCCATAAATGAGTTCTACAGTACTGTTGAGTTTCCTTATTGTCCTGTATATTCAAATTAAAGTCTCCAGCCACTATCACCAACCCCTCAGAGATTTGTTCAATTTTACTTAAAGATTTTTTAAAGAATCTAACTTGACCTTTATTGGTAGCATAGATTGAGGCTAAGGTATATTTGTGACCCCAAATTAAACATTTGACCATTATAAATCTTCCTTGAGTATCAATCACTATTTCTTTCATTTGGACATCCAGGTCATTTCTAAATAATATTCCCACCTCTCTTGATTTCTTTGTTCCTTTTGATTGAAACTGCCATTTAGTAGGCCATGCTGGGTGGGAAAATAACACTCTATTTTCTGTTTTGTCCATATGAGTTTCCTGTAGGAATAGAATCATCGCCTTTTCTTTATTTAACAACTGTGCTAATTTCATTCGTTTTGCCTGAGATGACATTCCATTAATGTTTAATAAGAGGAATCTCATGTCCCCCTCCCATTGATCTTTCTCATCACCTATTTTGGCCTTACCATTCCACCTTAATTTCCTTTTATTTGCTTGCTTATTTCTTAAACCCCTGCTTTGCAGCCCCACCCCTTCCATGGGCTTACTACCCATTCTGAGCACAATGCAAAGCTTGGACTTCCCGTTGCCGCTCTCCTTTTGCCCCTGTAGACAATATTTAACACTTGTAATATATGCTCAGCCTCCTTTCTTTCCCTAAACATTTCATTATCTATGTGTTCTCCTTATAAAATTATCACGACGCCTATAACTTACTTCTTCCTTCTCCCCCTGCTTAATTCACCACTCATTATCTCCTCCACCTCCCTTTTACCTTGAATCATACACATGGCAAACCTCCCCCAGCATCATGTACTTTCTCTTCTCCCTCCCTCCTCCTTCCCCCTCCCTTCTCCCTTATTAACCCTTTTCATATCTTATTCTTCCCTGTAGTTCATATGAATTAAGTCCTGTTACAATATTCTCTCTACATGTCTATGTCCTATATCCATATTCCTATATCATAGCCTACTCCCATTTAAGCTCTTTTTCTCTCATTCACTATTAACTCTCTGTTATTCTCTGTTTACACAAAGAGTTATTTACTCTATATCACGTGGCTCTCATTCTCCTTCCAGTTCTTCTCCTTGTTCTTGGGATTCGACATGGGCACGACTCAGCGAAATTTTCGTTTCCGTTTCCATTTTTTCGTTTCCGTTACGTAACGGAAACGGTAACGGTAACGATAATTAAGCCGTCAGAACTCGAACCCGAACCGAAAAAAGAAAAATTTGGTCGGGTTTTTCGTTTTCGTTTGTGGCATCGCGGCGATCGCGCAATGCGAAGCACAGAAAAAGTTTTTTAAAGTTTTTTTTAAAAAACCCCGACTCCTGGCCAAAAAAGCAGGCGAAAATATGCCTGCCTGAAGCTTTGCCACCTACCAGAGGGGTGGTTTCTGGGGGGTCCCCGGCCTTCCCCCCCTCTTCTCCTGTCCTGGGCTGCTTGCACCAGGCTGGTGGGGGGTCATCCTCGTCGTCTCGCCATGCCATGTGGTGGTGGGGATCCAAAATGGCGACTGCAATTTTTCTTTTCAAATCGTGGTCAAAAAACACACCAAATCACCACAGAAACATGTGAAATTTATTTATTTTAAATGTCTGAATTTTAATAGTAGCAGCAGTGGGTTTTTTTATAGCAATAAAATGTCGTATTGATTTTATTTTATTTTATTTTATTTTTTATTTTTTTAGACCTGCCCATTTGGGCTGGGCATGGGATGGGACCATGCAATTTTTTTGAACCATTCCACCAATGGCATCGCCAGGTTTTAGACTGACACTTCTGGATGTCTCGAAGGGCATAAAAAGCCGAGGCACCTTCCAGAAATCACAGTCGGGTGTATGGATGTGGTTGAGGGAGGACGGCTGGCTGCTGGTGCTGGTGTGATCCGATCGAGATTGAGGAGGGAGGCTGGAGGCTTTAGGATTTAAGTTAGACAGGCAGGGAGGGAACTGAATTTAGAAAATAATTTCTTTGATTCCCTGCAGCTTTGTCTGCTGAAGGGAATAGCAGTTTATTTATTTTTTGTAGGGCAGTTTGTGACGATTTTTTTCTGGTATTGGATAAAGGGGGAGGTTCAACTGGGAGTGGGAGGTGTGGATTTATTTTAAAAATATATTATATACTACCATTTATTTTCTATTTTCCCAACTTCAATTTGCTTGCACACACACACACATTTGGGGTGCAAGCCAAGAACAGAACCTCTATCCTAAGTGATATCCTATCTGCCCACTCGCCCGCCTGCCCGCGCCGCCACCCGCCTGCGGCCCGTGCCACCGCCCCCCCCACTCGCCCGCCCACACCCCCCTGCCACTGTCGCCGCCCGCCCATGCCCCCCCACCACCGCCCGCCCGCACCCCCCCCACTGCCCGCCCCCGCCGCTCCAATATTCCCCACTCCAGTATTCCTGCCAAGAAAACTCCATGGACATGGGGTCACAAAGAGACTGTAATGACACAACACACACACAGCTGGGTTGGTAGGAGCTGGGGTTAACAGCGGTAGCTCACTTCGCTGCATGGCAGCAGAATGACAGAAATGGAAGGATTCAAAACCTGGTCAGCTCATTTACAAGCTTTAGTTACTCCTATGCTGAAGGTTTGACCTAAAAAGCACACGTTTTAGCCCACGTGACAATTGCACATGGAACAAAATTCTCCAGCTTTTCTTTTGGAGGCAATACTCACTTGATTCTTGTTATGCTGTATTCTCCTCAAATCCAAATTATTTATATATATATTTATTTATTAGATTTTTTTAACTGCGCCATCTAGCAACAGAGGCCACTCTGGGCAAGTTAGGAACAGTAGTTGGGCAGTATTTATTTACTTCTTAAAATTCAATAATAACATTTCTTAACTTCTTTGTGAAGTGGTTTTACATGATTTCTAATTTTTGACTGGACATTGATGCTCATATGTATTATTTGTATTACTCCTTATTTTAGATTGCATATGTAGTACTTTGGTTTAAGACTGTAAATAAATACTACTACTAACTTCTTTGTGAAGGAGGAAAAACAGATCAGGAATGGGCAAAATTGTTCAGAGACCCCTTATGTATTTGAATCTCCTGTAACTGCCAGGTAGCCAAGTAGTTTGGGCATCTAGGTTAGGCGTTTGACTGCCCACATGGGAATATTCATTAGTAAACTACTTGCTAATGGTGTGGTAGTTTAGGGACAACAGAGGCTTTTAGGGATGTATTGTACTTGTCTATTGCTTATTACATAAGAACATCCTTGCTGGAACAGCCCACAGCCCATGTGTCTTTTATATGAATCTATAGGTTCACATAGAATTTGTTTTTGTTTATAACCTTGCAGCTTTAATGTAATGTTGTCTATTAATGCTGTAAGATGTCCCTCACTTCCTTGTTTTCAATACTTGAACATGTGTTAATTGTATTGGACTGTATATTATCCCTCATTACTGTAAGCCACCTTGGGTCCTTCTCCAAGGAGAAAAATGGGGTAAAAATACTATAAAATAATAAAATAAAATAAAATAAAATAAATAGCCCATCCCATCCAGCATTCTGTCTCACACAGTGGCTCAACATTTGCTTCAGGGTATTCCCAAGCAGATGTCTTCACCTGCTTACAATTCCCAACAAATGGTATTGAGAGATGTCCTGCTATCTCTCCAAACCGGAGGTTGTCCTTAGGCATCCATAATGATAGCCATTGGTACCCTTGTTCTCCATGAACTTGTCTAATCTTTTCTTAAAGCTCTCAAGGCTTACATCTGTCACTTCTTCCTTGTAATGATTTAACTGCTTGTTAATGAAAGGGATGTGTGTGTGTGTTGATTTATTTCAAATTTTGTATTAAACATAATTCTTTTAATGCCACTTCAGAAGGCATTATTATGGCTATTATAGGCTAAAGGGGAAACATTCCCTGCTTCTCTGGTAGAAGCAGCTAAACGTTTGTGTCAAAATATAAAGAGGTGAATTGTGAGTGCCATGTTGCTTTCCTTCCCTCTTTGTTGTTTCGTAAACACCTCAATTGTTATCTTCATTTAGGAGGTTGTCTTTCTCCCATTAAGGGGACTTATCTTGGAACCTAAGAGACCAGGAAGATGGAAATGCTAACCTGCTGAGTTATTCAACTAATACAACCCGATTTGCTTGCCTGGGTGGTAGATAGGTTTCTGGAGAAATAAGAGCAGTGGCAGGGCTATACTTTTATAATACCAGTAAAATGTTAGAAACATGTACAAGCTTTAAAATTTTACAAGAATGTTTCATGGGTTACAGATAACTGTCTGATCTTCCTGTAGTGGTACCTTGTATAAAAGAATTAATTTGTTCTACATGAAATTATGTTAAGCATATTTTCCCTTATAAAAATTTCCCATAGGAATGCACTAAAAACAGTAATCCCTAATTGCGACCAAATTGCGACCCATTTTTATGTTGTATGGATTCGCCCCATAGACGATTCTGTTAAAGCAAATTTCCCCTATCTCTGGAATTTTTTATGTTGTACAGATTTTATGCTGTACAAACAGTTTGTTATACAAGGGTCCACTGTAGTTTTCTTTTTCTTGAGTAATATAAGAGTTTTGTAACACCTTACAAACATATTTTTCAACTTTTTGCTCCCGGCTGGACTTTATTAGGCTTTATAAGGACTGAGTTTTCAATAAACCATTTCCCACACTCCCTGCGGTTGTACAGTTTTTCTCCCCTGTGTAGACTCTTTTTATGGTTCGCAAGCCCTGAACTTCGAGTAAAACATTTCCCACACTCCTGGCATTTGTACGCTTTCTCTCCTGTGTGGACTGTCTTATGCTTTACAAGGCTTGAATTGACAGCAAAACATTTCCCACACTCTTGGCATTTGTACGGTTTCTCTCCTGTGTGGACTCTCTTATGACTTACAAGCTGGGACCGCTGAGAAAAACACTTCCCACACTCCTGGCATAGGTGCGGTTTTTCTCCTGTGTGGATTATACTATGAGTTGCAAGGTCTGAACTGCGAGCAAAACACTTCCCACACTCCGGACACTTGTATGGTTTTTCGCCTGTGTGGACCTTCATATGAACCCTAAGCAATGAATTCCGAGCAAAACATTTCCCACAGTCGGGGCATTTGTATGGTTTCTCTCCTGTGTGAACCCTCTGATGACTCACAAGCTGTGAATTTTGAGCAAAACATTTCCCACACTCTTGGCATTTGTATGGTTTCTCTCCTGTATGGACTCTCTTATGACTCACAAGATGTGAAATGTGAGCAAAACATTTCTCACATTCCTGACATTTGTATGGTTTCTCTCCTGTATGGACTCTCTTATGACTGACAAGCACTGAATTCTGAGCAAAACATTTCCCACATTCCTGGCATGTGTACGGTTTCTCTCCTGTGTGGAGTCTCTTATGAATTACAAGCTGTGAACTGTGAGGAAAATGTTTTCCACACTCTTGGCATTTGTATGGTTTCTCTCCTGTGTGCACTCTCAGATGAATCCGAAGCAGTGAATTCTGAGCAAAACATTTCCCACACTCCTGGCATTTGTACGGTTTCTCTCCTGTGTGGACTCTCTTATGTCTCACAACAGCAGAATTGTGAGCAAAACATTTTCCACACTCCTGGCATTGATATGGTTTCTCACCTCGGTAACCTATTTGATGCCTCAGAAAAACTGGCCTGCTGTTTAAATATGTCCCAGGCATTATGGTTTGGGAGGCTGTCTTCCCAGACTGATCTCTCTTGTGAGGCCTCAGTGCTTCCATTGGGGCAAAATGTTCTCCACACACGATGCAGTTGTATGAGTCTCCTTGCATGCTGCTCTGTTCTCTGTGGCTTCTCTGGTGTCCGGCAAACTCTAATTTGGGTGCACATCTGGGGCATACATTTTTTACCCTCCAGTTATCTGTATGGAAGAGAGGCAAATGCAGAAAAGGTCTAACACGAGAGATAAAAAGATCTAGGGACTAAAAAAAGAGCATTTCTGATGAAGTGGTAATTGAAAGCATGAAAGCTCTTATGGAAAGACAAAATGGTTAGTCTTTTAAAGGGCATAACATTCCATTCTTTAACCCCTCCCCCTCCTTCTTTTAAATCTGCTATTATATCTACAAACCAATTTGGGGGGGGGGGAACTAAGATAAACTGCTTGCTTTTCTTCATGGAACCTCATCCCTCCATTACACGCTTTATAAGCTCCAGTTGAAAGCCTATTTACTATGTCAGGCTTGCCCAACAGGTAGACCACAGGCTACTGGTAGCCCATGCAGGGTTCAAAAGTTGCCCGCTGGCCATCAATAAAAAAAAGGTGAGGGGAGAAGTTCTCCGCCCCTCCCTCCCCCGCCCCAAGTACCACCACTGCCCCAGCAACGTTTTGGGTCTGCCTGCCCACTGTCTCAGCCGAGCAGGGCAGTTCAAGGGCCATGGCGCACTGAAATCTGTTCCCTCCAGAACAGATTAATTGGTTTTCAATGCATTCCTATGGCTGCTCTACTTACAAAAGTTTTTAGTTATGAGCACGTGCTCGGAACAGATAAAATTCGTAAGCAGACGTTTTAGTGTAGTAGCCCTCAGGCACTTTGGGTTGGAAAAAGTAAACCTTGACCTGTTCAAAGTTGAAAGCCCTGTACTATGTTAAGACCATTATTATTATTATTTGTTACTCTTTTCCTCATCTTGGTTTCATTTTTTGCTTTACATGTTTCTAGAGGATTTTACTGTTCTTCTTGTGTGCCTTAGAAGAAAATTGGCAATATAGCAGTGGCCATGCGAAGTCGAGGCACCACTCCAGCCTTATCCCTCATTACTGTAAGCCGCCTTGGGTCCTTTTCCAAGGAGGAAGGCGGGGTAAAAATACTCTAAAATTAACAATAATAAATAAATTGCTACTAGTCGTAATTAGACTAATAACAGAGATTAGCATTTTCTGGGGAAAAAGCGGGCCTTACCAAGAAAAGATACCATTTCCCAGTTCTCTTCCATGACTTCCTGGTGCAATTCCCTCTGGTCAGGATCCAGCAGGGCCCACTCCTCCTGGGTGAAGGACACGGCCACTTCCTCAAAGGTCATTGGACCCTAAATAGGAAACAAAACAAGCCTTCCTTGTGGGGTTTATGAAGAAAACCCCTGCAGTCCCAAACCACACTTGAATAGAAATGGCTGGATGTTGATCTTGTAGGTGTTAACTGTCATGATTGGCCTTTGTGGCCTATATATCGGAAAGCTGGTTTACAAAAAGCTACAGTATGGGCTCCCTTGAGAAAGAGAAGCCTCCAAATCCCAGTTGCTGGAAAAGAACAGCAGGAGGCTAAAACATCTGGGGCTCTTTAGTCTGGAAAAAAGGCAACTGAGGGGGCATATGATTGAGACGTACAAAATTATGCAGGGCATGAGTACAGTGGATAGAGGCACACTCTTCTCCCTTTCACAAAATACCAGAACTAGGGGACATACACTCAAATTGAGGGTTGGGAGAGTGAGAACAGAAAAAAGAATTTATTTTTTTTACCCAGTGTGTTGCGTCTGTGGAACCCCCTGCCACAGGAGGTGGTGCTGGCATCTGGCCTGGATGCCTTCAAAAGGGGATAGGACAGATTCCTGGAGGAAAAGTCCCATCACAGGTTACAAACCATGATGGAGATGTGTAATCACCAGCCTTAAAACTGGGGTACTTCAAGGACCAGATGCAGGAGAGTGGTATCAGGAGACAGATCTCTAGTCTTGTGTGCTCCCAGACACATTTATTGGGGCCACTGTGAGATACAGGAAGGTGGACTAGATGGATCTTTGGCCTGATCCAGCACGGCTCTCCTTATGTTCTTATGAGGAAAATGGTTCCTGTCTTTGTGTGAGTTTTCTGGCATCTAGGGAGCCCTTGTGAGGAACAAGACACTACACTAGGTCAGCCTTTGGAAGGAGGAACAGGAAGGTAATTCCTGCTGCCCCCATATTCACTTTTGAAACACATCTAACAACTCACAGTTTGCCAAACTTAATTCAAAATGGATAAGGGACAAACTTACTAATTGGCAAAAGGCAGATATAATAGGCATTTTCAGTTAATTCACATGCAATTTACTTGTGGGCCGCTGCTCTTCTGATTAAGGGACTCAAGACAGTTTGAAGGTGAAAAACAATTAAAGTACAGAATAAGTACACGAAATGGTCATTAAAACCCTAAGAATGTTTAAAAATACAGTGGACCCTTGTATAACATACAGCTTGTATAACATAAAATTTGTACAACATAAAAATTCTGGAGATAGGGGAAATTTGCTTAACATAATTGCCTATGGGGAAAATCTGTACAACCTAAAAACGAGATCACTCCGTTTTCAATGCATTCCTATGGGAAATTTGTATAAAGGAAAATTTGCTTAACATAATTTCATTTGGAATGAATTAATTCCTTTATACAAGGTACCACTGTACATTAAAGGGTTAAAAACAGTTAGAATCCTTTAAAAAAAACCCAATATGCAGGACTCAGTTAAAAGTCTTCCTCAAAAGGTGGGTCTTCTGTCAGGGAAAGGGTTAAGGGGTGGCTATTGGTGGTAAACCTAAATTTCCTGAGGTAGTGCTTTCCACAAGATGGGAGCTGCCCCCGAGAAGGCTCTTTCTTGTGTCCCCATCAAGTGTACCTGCAATGGCGATGGGGCTAAGAAGTGGGCCTCCTCTGAGGACCTTAAGAGCCAAGAAGGCACATATTGGGTAAGACAGTCCTTCAGGTAGCCATATCCTATAATCTTGATAGGCAAAGACAGGACTTTCATTTGGGCCTGGAAACGGATGGGTAGGTCCTGGTGTTTCCCCACATGAAGACGGCCATGCTGTCACCCGTCTACAATAAAAGCACTGGCAAGGAAGAGAAACGGGGCTCTACGTCTTAGGGTGGCAGAGAGCTCGTTGTCTCCCCTCGGCCTGCCCTGCAGCCCCCCAAGGAGACCCCTTTGCCCTGCAAGGGAGCCATGGGAGGCTCCTCTCCCGTCTGCAAAGTGGTTGGGAGCTGCAGGTTCAGCTCTTTGTGGGTCGAAGGCATGTAAAGAGGCTGTGGTTATGGTCCTCAGGGCAGCAGGAGGGCATTTCCTCAGCCTTCTAGCCTTCCAAGTGGGTAAAATGAGTACCCAGCTTGCTTTGGAGGTGTGTGTGTGTGTGGTGTTGTTGTTACCGACTCCTCGTGACCCCAGGTCCATGGAGTTTTCTTGCCTACAGCACCTGGTGTTCCCTGGTGGTTGCCCATCCTAGTACTAACCAAGGCCGACCCTGTTTAGCTTCTGAATTCAAGTGAGATCAGATGTGCTTAGAGCATCTAGACGTAGATAAATAAGATAAATAAGTACCACCTTAAAAAGTGGGAAGGTAAACAGTGTCCTGTGTGCAGAAATGTGTCCAGCCTTGCTGGCCACATGGACACAGACTTCCACAACATTGGCTCTTGGGCTTGGAAACAGAGATGAGCACTGCCCCTAGAGTCGGACATGACTAGCACACGTGTGCAAGGGGAATCTTTACCTTTAAAAAAAACCATCCTAGATCAAACCTTCATCATAATGGGGCCACCTTTTTTCATAGGAAGAACTAAAGCTTGCAAATGAGACGACCGGGTTTTGAATCGCTCACATTTCTGACTTCTGAACTGCAGCCACTCCTCACTCGAAGAGCTACCTGGTGCAGTGCTTAAATGCCATCCAAGTACTGTACTAACTAGGGCCGACCCTGCTTAGCTTCCGAAATCAGGCGAGATCGGATGTGCTTAGGGCATCTAGGCAACTTGTGCAATGTGTAGCCTGCACAATGAAACTGCCAACCGCCCAGAGAGCGATTTAAGCGCTATGGGGCGGTATAGAAGCAGGAAGCTCCTGTTTGCTTTGCTTTGGGTCACCTGCAGCCGTCGGGCTCCCCTCCAGGTGCTTCTCCTCCTTGGAGGCGCCCCTTCATTGGGAAGCTCCCTGTTAATGGGGCGACGGTTTAGGAAGGGAAGCCTTGAGGATTTAGGGATGATGGGAGGCTTTTAAGGAAGTGGTTGGAGATTTCGATGCCTTGGAGGTGTTTTTTTGGGGGGGTCCCCCCCTCCCCTCCCCTCCCGCCTCCCCCAGTTTCCCCCACCTTCCCTCCCCGTCAGCCCTGCTGGGACAGACTCACCATCCCTCCCAGTTGCAATGATGGGAGGAGAGGAAGGAAGGAAGGAGGGGGAGGAGGAAGAGGAGGCTCTTTCCCGGATTCCCACCAAGGGAGAAGCAAGAGCCCGGGCGGCCCTTTTCAGCATCCGAAGCCACGCTTTCCCTCCGGAGGAAGAAAAATGACGGACAGGAAGGGATATATTTTGGACAGGGACCATATGCTAACGCGATTCCTGCTTGTCCCTGCCCTTCTAGGAATGTGAACTCGGAGTACTTAACCCGTAGTTGCCAAGTGGCTTGTCCAGGTTTTGCCAAAGCCTTCGCTCACCACCTCCTGCAGTTTTTGTTTTTTGCCCTGCAGGTCCCGTCTGTGGCGCCCTTGGAAATTCAATGGACTACTTTGTTGCTCAAGGAGTCCATACCCAGAAATCACCCAGCAGCTCTTCCCTCTTCTTCTGCTTCAAAACTCCATACAACCTATCCTCTTGACTTAATATCATTTCCCCCACCATGGAATATTTCCCAAACCATTCTCAAATCCTAGGTCCAAACTGCCCACAGCTGACACCTCGGAAAAACAACATCATGGCTCCATCTGCACATGGCTTTGCATTGATGCTAAACCATGCATGTGCGGAGAGACTCCACAATGAAGAAAATAGACTGAATTTATGGCAGAGATGGTGCATTTTTTTGGGGGGGGGGGGAGAGATTCTTTTTCCGCCAGAGGTCAAAAGTATACATAGGCCAAAGAAATGTCTCTGCCCAGTTCAGAGTGGATCCTACATCATCATCATCATCATCATCATCATCATCATCATCATCATCATCATCATCATCATCATCATCATCATCATCATAATTTCATTGTCATTGTGTGTATATACACAGTATACACATAGAATGATATTGTATACAAAGAGGCAGAAGGAAGGAGACCCATTCAGGAGAAGGCATTTGGTGACCTTTGGTGTGTGTTATGTGTATGCTTTTTTTTTGCTTTGATTTGTTCTGCTTTGTGAATTATTGCTGCCATCTTTGCCGATTACTCTTATTTTATTTTTATTTTATTTTACATTATTATTCTGATCTTTTAATAATTGTTCCTGTGTTTGGTGTAAACTGCCCAGAGTTCCATTGGAAGATGGGCGGCATAAAAATAGATAGATAGATAGATAGATAGATAGATAGATAGATAGATAGATAGATAGATAGATAGATAGATAGATAGATAGATAGATAGATAGATAAGCGGCATGGCCCAAGGCATTCTGCAACCTGAGAGAGACAATAGTGTTAAGGGTTTTCTTAAGAGTTTCTTCAAGTTTTTTTATTTTAACTAATGCGATATCACCAAGAATATACATAACTAATGGAATGTCTTTTGCCATTTAACTGGTTTAGGTTTTCTCTGTTTGCAGAATATTTCTCTGCTTTTTTTGTCATGTCTGTGTAAGCAGCTAAGGTCTCATGGCTTTCCGAGGGGTGCTGCTAGCAGGGTGTGCATGGTACACATCCCAAGGAAGTAAGTTCTTATCAACAGTGGCTCATGTGATCTCAAGGAATTGGTTTCAGCCACTTGCCATGCTTTGCTGGACCCTACCAAGATGGCCTTCCTGATTAAGTTATGCCAAGGAACTGAGAAGCTAAGGTATCAAGGTCTGCCCTTTCTTTTGTTCAGGGTCTTTGTTCATCCTTAGAGCCAGATTCTAGCGTGCATTGGCTTGTATTCAATAAAATTGTATTGCATCCTACTCATCTCCTTGGCCTTCCACCAGGGATCGAAACTGTAATAACTGGTTAATACAGTGGTACCTTGTATAAAGGAATCAATTCGTTCCAAATGAAATTATGTTAAGCAAATTTTCCTTTATACAAATTCCCATAGGAATGCATTGAAAATGGAGCAATCCCATTTTTATGTTGTACGGATTTCCCCCATAGGCGATTCTGTTAAGCAAATTTCCCCTATCTCCGGAATTTTTTATGTTGTACAGATTTTATGTTATACAAGCTGTTTGTTATACAAGGGTCCACTGTAATAGGATAAAATCCTCTCTTCTGGCCCTGACACATAGCCTTCCTGAGACAAATAAATTACATGAATCTCCCAATGTCAACAATAGGTGTGGGGCAGTTTTTACAGTGTTTAAACAATATCTGAAGACTAAGGCTCAATAACTGTTTTGAGTTTTTCAGGCTGTTTAGCCATGTAGTTTGAGATAATTGCCCCGCGTCCTAGTCTCTGAAGCCATGGAAAACAAACCAGTCCCTCCTTCAATGTGACATCCTTTGAAATATTTAAACATGGTTATCATATCCCCTCTCAACCTTCTTTTCCCAGTTCCCTAAGCCGCTCCTCATAAGACATTTCTTCCAGACCTTCAACCATCCTGGTCGCCCTCCTCTTCACCTGTTTGAGTTTGTCAACATTCTTTTTAAATTGAGGCGTGCAGAACTGGACACAGTATTCCAGTTTACATTGAATCTCTTTTCCTGTAGTTTGAGACCACTGCCCCGTATCATAGTGCCTGAATTTCGTGTCTCAAAACCAAACAACCAGAAACATGCTTTCCCAAAGTCATCTGGGTATCTCATTATAAAACTTTCTTTTCTTACAAAATTCCTGGCCATTCTAAAAATTAATTCTGTAAAAAATTCTATTTTCATTTAGCGACAAATAGGTTTGGGTGTGTGCATGCATTTAGAGAAAGTAAAGATGACTCGTGGCGCAGTGGTTAAATGCCTGTCTTGCAGGTAAAACGGTGCTCACGACCTGGGGTTCAATCCCAGGTAGCAGGCTCATTGTTGACTCAGCCTTCCATCCTTCTGAGGTCGGTAGAATGAGTACCCAGCTTGCTGGGGGGTGCAATGTGTAGCCTGCATACTGTAATTAAAAAAGTATAAACCGCCCAGAGACTACTTGAAGTGATATCGGGCGGTAAGCAAGCTCTGAGATTGGAATTGGAGTCACACACAAAAAGCAAAGGGCAATCCTTTTACTGTACACCACCCCTAGTGCTTAAAGAACTCTCTGGACATTTTAAATTGTAATTATGGAGGCTACACTTTGGAAGTTGAGTCATGGCAACTGGACTTCTTTTCTTTAGAAACTGAAATGTTTTGCGGCTAATCTAAACACATCTATCTCCTCACCTGGGAAATGACAGGAATCAGCATCCACCAACCCCCTCCTGTGCTTTTCCTTAGACTGACAAAGCTGTTGGGATGAGCAGCAAAACGTTTCCATATCTCAAGGGGCATTGCTTCCCCCAGCAAGCTGAGAGCTCATTTTACTGACCTCTAAAGGATGGAAGGCTGAGTGAACCTGGAGTGAATCCCAGGTTGTGAGCAGAGATTTGGCTGCAGTACAGCAGTTTAGCCGCTGTGCCAGGAGGCTTAGATGGATGGAGATTCCTGCAATTTCCCAGGGTGAGGAGGAAGTGTTCGACTAGTGATTTGTAATACAAAATCCAGCGTAGTTACATTGTCTGCTGTGTGATAATTTGATGATGATGAGGAGGAGGAGGAGAAGAAGAAGAAGAAGCTTTAAGTTTAGCCTTTCAAAAAGAAGACAGAGGGCCTTTTCACACGACCCCTAAGATCCACTGGCCACTTAAATTCGGACCAGAGATCTTGGGGGTTCGTTGCTCTTCCTGCCTCCCCACCCCTCCGCACTTCCTTGATCCTATCTGCGTGAGGGGAGGGAGAAAAAAGGGGACAAAAGAATGCAGGCTCACCTCCGTTTGCCGGTCCAAGCCTCCCCGTCGTCCTGATTCCTTCTCTTAAAGGGGCGGGAGGCAAAAAACAACAACAAACAGAAGCGAGGAGAGCCGGGCACTCACTCCTTTACATCAGATCTGGGATTTTTCACCCTCCAAGAGCAGGTACCTGAAAAGTGCGCTGGGATGTGCTTAGGTGGGCGTGGCCGCACTTAATCTTCTGTAAACTCCGGAGCTGGTGGGGAAACAATTTTAAGCTTCGGAGCTGGGAGCCATTTGCGGCGGAGTTTAGGGGTCGTGTACAAATACCCTAAGAGGGGATGTGATAGCCATGTTTAAATATTTGAAAGGATGTCATACTGAAGAGGGAACAGGTTTGTTTTCCATGGCTTCAGAGACTAGGCCTCAAGGCAGTGGTTTCAAATTACAGGAAAAGAGATTCATTTTAAACATTAGGAAGAACTTCATGACGGTTAGAGCTGTTCGGCAGTGGAATATGCTGCCACAAAGGAGGGTGCTGGAGTCTCCTTCTTTGGAGGTCTTTAAGCAGAGGCTGGATGGCCATCTGTCAGGAGTCCTGTGATGGGGGTTCCTGCATGGCAGGGGGTTGGACTGGATGGCCCTCGAGGTGTCTTCCAACTCTATGGTTCTATGATTATTAAATAACAATAATTACCATTATTATTACATTTTTTCAAGACAACTCAGTTTTCCAGTGATTCTTTAGAAGACAGAGGACAGCATCCCCACTGTGCTCTGAAGAAATTCTACACTATTTTAAAAATATGTATTTACTTGGTTAAATGATACACATATAAGCAGCAGAGGATGGTGTTGCTGGGCTTGTTTTTAGCTTCTTTGGGGCAAGTTGAAGTGTTATTGGCATCCAATGAACCTTATGCATTATGAGGAAATTTGAAGACCGAAAACTGACCAATTGCCTACATGTTGCTGATGAGCATTTATTTTTCCTCTGAAACCGCAATTTCAAAATGGCACCAAGAATCATATGATGAGGGAGGTTGCCTGTGGACACCCAAATCTGTTCATGGCCCTCAATACCATCTCATTGGTAGAGAAAAACATGCCCGCCGCCCCCCCCGCCCCCCAGTCTCCTGTGTGGTCTCTTTTGACTCACAAGATGTGAAAGGGAGGCAAAGCACTCCCCACACTCCTGGCATGTGTATTTGCATTTATTCTATTTATACCCCATCTATCCATACACTTTCCCTTCTATGGGAGCTCACTGAGGAAAAAGACAGTTGGAATTGCTGTTCAAGGACTTTCCACATCGCTAGTACGGTATTTGTCTCCTTGCCATCCTCTGAAGGCCCTTTGATGACTCACAAGGTCTGACTCATCATCGAAACATTTCCCTGCTGGTTACAAATCACTTATTTCCCAGGATGTTGCCAAGTCTTTGGTCAGAGATTCAAGTCTCAAATTACTATTTTTCCACAGAAAAAAAGGGAAGCTGTATGGGAGGTCTGAGGCTTGTGAACCACCCAGTCATCATCCCCTGGGGATCTGACGGATGCCACAAATTTGGCTTGAAGAAGCCTGATAATATCAAACCCCCAGCCATTTATTGGTGCTCTCAGGCAACCATCCACAAACTGTGGATTAGATTAGGAAGGACTTTTTTTCAGTATGATATGGTAAGACGACCCCTCAGTCTGGCGCTGCAACACTAAAATATTAAGGCATAAGAACATAAGAAGAGCCATGCTGGATCAGGCCCATCTAGTCCAGCTTCCTTTATCTCACAGTGGCCCCACCAGATGCGTCTGGGAGCGCATGAAACTAGATATCTGTCTCCTGCTACCACTCCCCTGCACCTGGTCCTTGAAGTACCCTGGTTTTAAGCCTGGAGATGACACATCTCCATCATTGGCTTGTAACCTGTGATGGACCTTTCCTCCAGGAATCTGTCCAATCCCCTTTTGAAGGCACCCAGGCCAGATGCCATCACCACATCCTGTGGCAGGGACTTCCACATACTAACAACACGCTAGGTAAAAAAAAAATATTTTCTTTTGTCAGTTCTCACTCTCCCAACCCTCAGTTTGAGTGGATGTCCCCTAGTTCTGGTATTTTTGTGAAAGTTGGGAAGAGTTCACAGAAGATAAAAGTTGTTGCTCTTACTCAGATTTCTCAAGATTGCATTTCAGGAAGACAATTTCCTCAACACGATTGGCCCCCAGCCGGCCACAGAGAGGTCTCATGGCCATGCCACCCTCGGCGAAGACCCGCTCCACCGGCGCTGAGCTGGCTGGAACCAGGAACACCCTCAGGGCAGCCGCGCTGAGTAACTGCAGCTCTTTGCCATGCCTCCCCCAAAACCACAAGGCGTTCCCTGGGCAGCGCTCGCTGTTCTGAATAACTAAGGACGTGTAAGAACGCATCTCAGCATCAAAATCCAGTTGAGCCAAGTCAGAGGCTGAGCTCAGCCCAGGACTGGGCTTAACATATGCAAACAGAGAAGATGGCGCACAGGCTTTCTTCTGCGCCCAAGCGCTCTGAGAAGCCGCGTCGTTGCTAGGCAACGGACAGGCCGGGCCTTTCTTTTTCAGCCTGCTGCAGAACGCCTGGAGTTCCCTCAGCACTTTCCCTTTCAGGGCGGCCGTATCCTGCTCGTCGTCGCTGATTTTCTGGAGCCACCAAAAGTGGAAGTTTGGGTCCAACACCGCGGCGATGAAGTAGATGTCGTCGTGGAAGCCCAAAGGTCCCCCGCCTTGGCCTGGCGGCCCGGGCGGCAGCAAGCCCACCGCCCCCAAAAGGCCAGCAAACCGGGTCTCCAGGCTCTCCCTCAAAGCGGCCACCATCCCGCCCAGGTAGACAGCCTCCAGATGTCGCAGGTGGTGATGCAGCCCCACCACCGAGGGCACCACCACTGAAATGGTGGCTCCTTTGTCCCCTTGCACCACCGTCGTGGCTTCTAGGAAGGGCTGCAGAACGTGGCTCAGCTCCTTGAGCTGGCCGTACTCCGTGACGGAAAGTTTCAGGTGGCCCCAGTTCCCATCCTCCAGCACCTTCCCCATCTGTTCCTCGTCGAGCTCAAGGAAGGCGTTGACCTGGTGCAGGATGCTGCTCCATCTCGTGCTGGCCACGTGTGGGATGGTGACCAGGGGCCCCAAACGTCGGTCGAAGGCCTCTCTGAAGGCGGCGCTTGTGTGCAGCAAGCTACAAATGGCAGAGACTTTGGCAAGGGCGGTCTTCATTTTGGCTTCTTTTAAGCCGTCCCTCACGCATAACTGAAGGGCGTGAGCAAAGCACGACAGCCTCTTCAAAGGCGCCTGGGCTTGGTCCACAGAGCTGACCTGCCGCACCAGGGCCGCGGCCACGTCTTCAGCCACATCCTCCCAGTAGTCCCCGTTCTCCACGGTGGCGTTGCTGTTTCCCCCTCCCTCTAGCGCGCAATTGCTGTCTTCTCCGGGCCAATTGTGGGGCTGAATCGCAGGCCATTCGTCCGCAAGGGGAAACTCCGTGGCGAAGGCCTCCCTCATGTCGCTGGCGC
This sequence comes from Phrynocephalus versicolor, assembly GCA_023846285.1. Classification (NCBI taxonomy): domain Eukaryota; kingdom Metazoa; phylum Chordata; class Lepidosauria; order Squamata; family Agamidae; genus Phrynocephalus; species Phrynocephalus versicolor. Next base: position 23,233 of record JAHTLZ010000061.1, read on the forward strand.
GGTCCATCACTAAGTAGCGGACCTTCTCTTTCACCCGGAAAGAGGCGCAGACGTTTTCGAACACGCCGAAGATGTTCTCGCTCGTGTGGCGCCCGAGGAACCTGTGGCAGGCCAAGAGCCGCGTTTTCAGTTCAAAGTCGAGGACGGTGTGCGCCGTGACGCCGAGGAAGCCTCGCAGTCTTCTGTCCGACCAGAGGTCTAATGTAATGGCCACGTCCTCCGCCTCGGCGAGAAGGGCGCTCACTTCCTCTTTCACCTTGGCATACTGCCTGTCGATTTCCATGGTTACAGCGGCCCTCGTCAGGCCTCGGTAACTCGGGTCCAGGACTGCGCAGAAGCGGCGAAACGCCGGCCGCTCCACCAAAGACAGCGGCAGAGAGCACCCGATTATTAAATCATTCACAATCGACCTCACAACCTTCTTTTGTTTGGGGTGGTTCTGTCCGTAACTCCTGGAGGCGTTTTCCGTTGGTGGCGGTGCAGCAGCCCCGGGAGCAGGCCCTGCGCCTCTAACGTCAGAAAACCTGGCCGGTTTGGAGGAAGACGCAGCCCCTTCCTGCTGGTAGCGCTTAAACTCTTCATGCTTCCCGGAATGGATCTTCATGTGCCGAATAAAGTTGGACGTGGTCGACATGCCGTCCGTTATTAGGACACCGCAGAAGCGGCACTTGGCGGTGCGCAGCTTGTCTGTTTTCCTTCTCACGTCGGTGAAGCCGAAGGTGATGATGGATTTCTTTTGAGCACTCATGGAGATGAGTTGAAAGGGAGGGGCGCTCCACATCTGGCTTGCAACGGCAGCGAGGGTGGCGGCGTCGGGCTCAGTCTGATAAAACACAAAAGAACAGAGGAGATAACAATAATTTCACCCCGCACTGGAAAAGCTGCAACTTTACCCTTAGCCTGGCTCAAGAGATAAAATAAATAAGCAATAATTCTCTTAAATCATAAAATAAAAGCACTGCGCCCAAAAAAGAAAATTAACATCTATATAACCACGAAAGAGAAAGGGCCTTGCTATTCACTCAGCTGCCCTGAAAGAATAATAATGCTAGCACGTGCCCCTTATAACCTGGCTGCTCCAAAGAGGAGCATTCTCTTAGACGGTTACTTCACGTCCTTCCTCGTTCCGAGATTAGGTTCGTTTCATGATAACGTCGTTCGTGTTCACGTGGTCTTGTCCCGGTTCTGTCCCTCTCTCCGTTTACCCACGGGCGTGATTGAGGGTATTGTGACTACTGTTACTTCACGTCCTTGTTTCATGACATCTGTCCTTCCCTGCCTTCATTCCCCCCCCCCTTTTTTTGTCCAACCTTCCATTTTTCGATATTTCAATTCTCCGTAACTTTGCCTTTCATGCGTTAAGCGGCAAAGTTCAAGGTTTTATGCCTTCTTTCCTCTCTGCAATGCATTGTTTACGCCAGGGGTCCTCAAAGTTTTCAAACAGCGGGCCGGTCCACCATGCCCCAGGCACCACTGGGGGCCAGAGCACAGTGGGTGGGGGGAGCGGGGGACCTTGCCATAGCCCTTCCACTCTAAATGCCCCACTAGCCAGCATGCTGATCATCTGGGCAGTAGTTGGGGGGAGTGGGAGAAGTGACATAGCCCACTGCTTTGATCTTGCCTCAGCAACAGAAGCAGCTGCGGAGGCTGGCTTGCTCGCAAAGCAGGGGTAGGTGGGGGGGTTGCAATTGGTCCCGGGGGGCGGATTCAGGACCTTGGGGGGCCGCATCCGGCCCCAGGGCCTTAGGTTGAGGACCCCTGGTTTACGTCATTGGGATTGTACTGGAGAATGCAACTTTGCACTCCTGCCACTAGATGGAGAATGTGCATGTTGTGTGACGAGCCTTCTTACTTCACTGCAATGAGAGGGACGTGAAGTAACCATCTTACTAAAAGCAAAGAGCCTGCCTTAGCTAGTCTCCTAGAGAGAGAACTGGTTGTCAAAGCCCCTAGCCCAGTGGTGGCAAACCTTTGGCACTCCAGATGTTTTGGACCACAACTCCCAGAATTCCAAACCTGTATGGCTAATGACATAGGACTGTGGGAGTTGTGGTCCAAAACTTCTGGAGTGCCAAAGGTTCGCCACCACCGCCCTAGCCTAACCACCCCAGCTGATGACAAAATGAATATGGCGGGAAGGGGGGGAATGCCAAGCAGTTGTAAAGTAACCCCCCACCTATCGCAGGGGGTAGGGACCCACCCGACCCGCAATGACTGAAAATCTGCGATATGCGGATGCAGGTCAGGTGGGGCCTGGGGGGCGGCGGTGCGTGAAGTTTAAACTTCGAGTGGCCCATGCAAGCGGTGGTGGTGGAGCTGACCCAGCACTGACACTTGCCTGTGATATAGCGGGACAGCAGTATATGAACCGCGAAAGGGAGGGGGTGGGGTTACTGTATACCAGGCATGTTCAAACTTCAGCCCTCCAGATGTTTTGGACCACACCTCCCATAATCCTTTGCCATTGGCAAGCTACGCTTATAATTATGAGAGTTGTTGCCCAAAACAACAGGAGGGCCGAAGTTTGGACATGCCCACTGTATACATTTTCCTCCTCCTTGCACCCCCCCCGCTCATGTTCAGAGTTGCAGCCATGAGGGAAAAAAATCTCAATCCTGCTTCACCTTCCCTCATTCCGCCAGCCAACAACCTTCTCAAAAATCCTCCCTCCCGGTCCCTATCACCTCCTCTCCCATTTGTCTACCTCTCCCTGAAGGTCTCCGCTTAAAGAGGGACTCAAAAATGCAAGCCAGAAAAACATGACTGAGTTGTGAGTTCGAGTCCAACCTTACACACACACACACACAAGCCCATGCTGAGTCCAAATCGAGTCACCATTGTGACTTAAGTCGGACTTGACAGCAAGTCACAAGTCTCGCCCCTCCCCCGCTTATTTCTTTTGTGGTTCCTTTTGTGAAGCATCAACACTCTACTCCTGGCAAAATGTTTGTTTGTTTTTTTAATTTTTTACACACAACGTATGTGAAGGGCTTCTCCCGAATACAACTGTCTTCTTCTGTGTGGGTTCTCCGTTGTCCGACAAGCTCTAATTTGTGTGTAAAACTCTTTCCACACTGGGGGCATGCATTTTTCTCCCTCCAAATATTTTCTGGGAAGAAAGACAAATGCATAAAAGAATGGACCGAAGAGACAAACAAAACTACAGGAAAATAAAGTTTTCTGAAGAAGAGGCCTAAAACCTCAGATGGAACAAACTTTCTTAGGTCTTTCAAGCACAACAACAATTTGTTATTTATTCCTCCTTTATTCTTCTTTTATCACATTTAGGGACATAAAGCAAAAAGAAATGACACACTCTCCCTCATGGTCACTTGGTACCTACCTTACAACTCTTTTTAGGATTCAACTGAAGGCCTTTTCATCTCACGTAGTGGTACCTTGTATAAAGGAATTAATTTGTTCCAAATGAAATTCTATTAAGCAAATTTTCCTTTATACAAATTTCCCACAGGAATGCATTGAAAACAGAGTAATCCCTAATCGCAACCTTTTTTATGTTGTACGGCTTCGCCCCATAGGCGATTCTGTTAAGCAAATATCCCCTATCTCCAAAATGTTTTATGTTGTACAGATTTTATGTTATACAAACCGTTTGTTATACGAGGGTCCACTGTATTATTGTAGGAAGTGTATCGGGGGCTTTAAATTTCGTAACTCTTCCCTTGCTCTTTTTCAAATTTTAGTTTTGCACATTTCAAGGTGGGGTTTTATTACTCTTTTATGTGAAACCAAGGTGGGAAGAAATCTGGTGATTCAGCAGAGGGTGGAGTGCAGCAACAAGGGGCGCTTTTACACGACCCCTAAGATCCGCTGGCAACTTAAATTCGGACCAGAGATCTTGGGGGTTTGCTCCTCTTGCTGTGTTCCCACCCCTCTGCACTCCCTTGCTCCTGTCTGTGTGAGGGGAGGGAGCAAAAAAGGGAGAAAAGAATACAGGCTCACCTCTGCTCTGCCTTGGGAAGCTGCTCCGGGAAGCATTCCAGTCTCTTAAAGGGGCGTGGGGGGGCAAAAAAATCCAGAAGGCGAAGAGAGCCCGGCACTCACTGCTTAGCAATCCGCATCAGAAAATTTTCACCTTCGGAGACCAGGTGCTTGGAAAATGCGCTAGGACGCACTTAGGTGGGCGTGGTCGTACTTAATTTTTTTAAAACTCCGGAGCTGGTGGGGAAACAATTTTAAGCTCCGCATCTGGGAACCCTTTGCCTCGGATTTTAGGGGTCATGTAAAAGTGCCAATTGTAGGGATTTTTGCTTCTTTCCCTGTCTTTCCCAGGCTTCCAGTTCCAAGGGACAAATGTGCTAAAGCTTTGGAACGAGGATCAGGAGGAAGCCAAAGAGAGATTTCTTTTCGCTGTTACACCACACTGCTGAGTCTCCTTGACCTTCTGAGCAACTCGGATCTGGATATCTAAACATCTGGAACATTGGGGGGGGGGCTTGAATGTGTTTCATTAATCATCAGTGATCTCCAACATCGAATCTGCCTTGGGTTCTTTCCGGGAAGCAACAGAAATATTTTGAATTAATAATAATCTGCACCATTCTCAATTCAATACATAATTCTGACATACAGTAGGACCCCATATCCATTGATTCATTGTCCACTGATTCAGTTATCCACGGTCGACAGAGGAAAAACATAATTCAGCAGCCATAAAGGAAGCTATTGTAACAAACAGCGGGTGTAAAGCAAGCTATTGTCACAAATAGCATCTGTAAAGTAAGCTACTGTCACAAACTGCAGCTGTAAAGCAAGCTACTGTCTCAAAACAGCAGTCATAAAGCAAGCTACTATCAGGAAACAGCATTTTGGAGGTGGATGGGCAGGTGTTCTCTCTTATCCACGGTTTTCATTATCCACGGGAAGGCCTGGAACCAATCCCCAGCGGATAGTGAGATCCTACTGTACATGTTTACTTAAACTGCCAAAGGGAGAGAACAAAAATCCTTATTCCCTGTTGGAACCGCATCTAGCCAGAAATTTCTCCTGCAATCTAGGAACCTCCAGCACTTCACATATTGATGAATGATTCTTCTAACCACGATCTACACTGGCAAAATTTATTACGGTGATGGGATTTAGAACTCTGTAGTCCTCCAGAAGTGCCCAGTCTAGGATTAAGGATCCCACTGAGGCTTGTCTGAATAGGGGCATCAACCCCACCTGTAAGCATCAGGAAAGCCAATGCAATTCTTGGTTGCATCAACAGAACCATAGTGTCTAGATCAAGGGAAGTGATAGTACCACTCTATTCTGCTCTGGTCAGACCCACCTGGAGTACTGTGTCCAGTTCTCTGCGCCTCAGTTTAAAAAGGATGTTGACAACCTTGAGCGGGTCCAGAGGAGGGCAACCATGATGATTGAGGGTCTGGAGGAAATGTCTTATGAGGAACGGCTTAGGGAACTGGGAATGTTTAGCCTCTCTAAAAGAAAGCTGAGGGGGAATATGATAGCTATGTTTAAATATTTGAAAGGATGTCATATTGAAGAGGGAACAGGTTTGTTTTCCATGGCTTCAGAGACTAGGACTCGGGGCAATGGTTTCAAACTACAGGAAATGAGATTCCATTTGAACATTAGGAAGAACTTCATGACAGTTAGAGCTGTTCGGCAGTGGAATATGCTGCCACAAAGGAGGGTGGTGGAGTCTCTTTCTGTGGAGGTTTTTAAGCAGAGGCAGGATGGACATCTGTCAGAAATATTGTGATGGGGTTCCTGCATGGCAGGGGGTTGGACTGGATGGCCCTTGAGGTCTCTTCCAACTCTATGATTCTGTGATTCTATGGTTATATCACCTCTATTATTGGTAATAATCATGGCACAGTGGAGATGGGCACTCTGTGCTTTGTACAAAGCAGGATCTGTTGCCGTTCAGCTAAGACAGCTAAGATTTTCTAAGACTTATCTCCCCGGACCATCACCTGACCACCTGGTTCATTTATTGAGCTCTGTGCATCACTGGGGTCCTTCTTCACCAGTGGGATGCCAATTGTCACTGGAACCCCACTTCCTCAGGCTGCTGGCCCATCTAGTCCAGCTTCCTGTATCTCACAGTGGCCCCGCCAAATGCGTCTAGGAGCACACGAGACTAGAGATCTGTCTCCTGATACCACTCCCCTGCCTCTGACTCTTGAAGTACCCTGCTTTTAAGCCTGGAGATGACACATCTCCATCATGGTTTGTAACCTGTGATGGACTTTTCCTCCAGGAATCTGTCCAATCCCCTTTGGAAGGCATCCAAGCTAGATGCCATCACCACATCCTGTGGCAGGGAGTTTCATAGACTAACAACGCGCTGGGTGAAAAAATATTTTCTTTCATCGGTTCTCACTCTCCCAGCCCTCCTTTTGAGTGGATGTCCCCTAGTTCTGGTATTTTGTGAGAGGGGGAAGAGTTCACAAAAGATAAACTTGCTGCTCTCATTCGGATTTCTCAAGGTTGCATTTAAGTAACACAATTTCCTCCACACAACTGGCCCCCAGCCGGCCACAGAGAGGTCTCATGGCCATGCCACCCTCACCGAAGACCCGCTCCACCGGCACTGAGCTGGATGGAACCAGGAACATCCTGAGGGCCTTTTGAAGGCATCCAGGCCAGATGCCCTTTGCCTGGGGAGGCAGGGAGGGGGCAGCTGGACTCTGGTTGCGATTGGCGTGTCACAGATGGAGATGGATCCCAGTGGCATGCATTGCTCAGTAAATGGCCTGGCAGGCCTGGGGGGGGGCGGGGAACGCGCTTTGTGCTTTCCCACAATGCACCCTTACCGAGAGAGGATGCCATTTGCCAGTTCTCCTCCATAACTTCTTGATACAGGGCCTTTTGATAAGGATCCAGCAGGGCCCACTCCTCCTGGGTGAAGAACACGGCCACCTCCTCAAAGTCCACGGGACCCTAAATGACAAAGAAAGAAGGGCTTCCTTACAGGTTTCATTTTTTTTTGTTTTAGAATTCTAATTTTTTTATTTTTAAATTTTATTAACAAAAGGAAAAAGACAAAAGACAGGAAAAAGATTAACATACCATAATGACATACAGTGGTACCCCGACTTAAGAGCAGAAAACTGTTGCCATTTTAACTGCCACCTTAAAAAATTTAGATATGGTCTGCTCAACTTCCTTTTTTTCATTTTTAAACTTATTTTTTTCAATTTTTTAGATAGGTACCACAACTTAAGAGTACGGTGGACCCTTGTATAACAGTTTGTATAACATAAAATTTGTACAACATAAAATATTCCAGAGATAGGGGAAATTTGCTTAACAGAATTGCCTACGGGGCAAATCCGTACAACATATAAATGGGCTTACTCCATTTTCAATGTATTCCTATGGGAAATTTGAATAAAGGAAAATTTGCTTAACATAATTTCATTTGGAACGAATTAATTCCTTTATACAAGGTACCACTGTAGTTTGACTTAAGAACATGCATTCGGAATGGATTAAATTTGTAAGTTGAGGTACCACTGTACATTGTAATCTTACTTATTAATTAACCACCTTAGGCACCTGCTATTTATACGTTTTAAGAGGGGTTACATCCAATCTCCCAATTCCATCCCAAAAAATAAAGAGACCAACAATCTGAATTATTTCCTAAAGCATGTTTCTTCTCAATGAAGTCACTCATATATTTCAGTAAGGATTTCCATAAAATGACCATGCTTTACTTCTCCTTTATATATTCTAATTTTTACTTGTCATTTTCTCCATCAGCAGCACTCTTTGCCATGTCCTATTCATAAATGTTTGTAATAAAAAATCTTGTGCGTTTCTTCAACTTTTAGCAATCTCACACCTTGCTGTCCCTATCAGGTTTGCAATTAGCTCTTTATTAGCCAGCCTTCGTTAAAAAAAAAGAGAGAGCATCCCGAATCTAAAATCTTATAGGTTTTAAATGTTCATACGTAAATGGCCTTCACAGCCTTCTTATTGGAGGACAGGTTTAGCAAGGACTACCAGTCACCTGGACTAGGTGATACATCCAGGAGGAGAGCCCTCTGAATCCCAGTTGCTGGGGGGGGGATGGGGAGGGGGCTACAGTTGGCCTCCCTGCCTTTGGAGATTCCCAGAGGCATCTCAGGGAGCCAATGCGAGGATCTAGATCAGCATTTGGTCAGATTACACACAGTCCATAAGAACATAAGAGCCCTGCTTGATCAGGCCAAAGGCCCATCTAGTCCAGCTTCCTGTATCTCACAGTGGCCCCACCAGATGTGTCTGGGAGCGTATAAGACTAGATATCTGTCTCCCGATACCACTCCATTGCATCTGGCCCTTGATGTACCCTGGTTTTAAGCCTGGAGATGATACATCTCCATCATGGCTTCTAACCTGCGATGGACTTTTCCTCCAGGAATCTGTCCAATCCCCTTTGGAAGGCATCCAGGCCAGATGCCATCACCACCTCCTGTGGCAGGGAGTTCTACAGACTACCAACACACTGGGTAAAAAAAAAATTCTTTTGTCTGTTCTCACTCTCCCAACCCTCATAGAATCATAGAATCATAGAGTTGAAAGAGATCTCAAGGGCCATCTAGTCCAACCCCCTGCCATGCAGGAACCCCCATCACAATATTTCTGACATACAGTATGTCCATCCAGCCTCTGCTTAAAAAACTCCAAAGAAGAAGACTCAACCACCCTCCGTGGCAGCATATTCCACTGCCGAACAGCTCTGACTGTCATGAAGTTCTTCCTAATGTTCAAATGGAATCTCTTTTCCTGTAGTTTGAAACCATTGCCCCGAGTCCTAGTCTCTGAGGCCATGGAAAACAAACCTGTTCCCTCTTCAATATGACATCCTTTCAAATATTTAAACATAGCTATCATATCCTCCCTCAGCCTTCTTTTTGAAAGGCTAAACATTCCCAGTTCCCTAAGCCATTCCTCATAAGACATTTCCTCCAGACCCTCAACCATCCTGGTAGCCCTCCTCTGCACCCGTTCGAGGTTGTCAACATCCTTAGTTTGAGTGGACGTCTCCTAGTTCTGGTATTTTGTGAGAGAGACAAGAACATCCCTCTATTGACATTGCTCATGCCTCAGATTATTTTGTACATCTCAATCATATTCCTCTTACACTCTTAGCTCTCCAACCAGAAAACCGAACAAGGTTCTTTTTGGTTCTGCTCAGAACAAAGAGAGGGTCACGTCAAACCAGTCTGATATATAAGCATTAAAATGTGGAGCATTTCATCAAAAAAGGTACGGCCGGACTCATTCTGGACTAAAGTGGTGGGATACACAGGGACTGAAATACGCAGGGAGTCTTTTCACTGCCTCTGCTGTACCTGATCTGGTTCCGATCCATCACAAAAAAGACAGGATGGATTACTTGTGGCTGGCATCCTTCTGGCCCCTGCAGGAGAGAGAAAAAAGGGGGCAGGAGCCAGTCAAATAAAATTATCTCACTTTTATTTATTTATTTTATTTAGTCTTGTACTTATTCACCGCCCGATTTTCCCATAGGGAACTCTGGGCGGTGTACAACAACACGTCACCAAAACAGTGACTGCCCTACTACAACCCATAACATACCCAAACAGAAATAAACAGTGAAAAGACCTAATAGAATACAAGTCAATATACAAATACAGTATGAAAATACTAAAAAAAATGGCAAATAAAATAAACATAGCACCACAGACCAAGACAAAGTCAAGTCCGGCAAGAGAAACTGGTGCCAGCAGTTAAAAGAATAATAGTAATTTTAAAAATTACAAACCACAACCACAATGACAGTGTTCTCAGAAGGCCCCAAAGCATTGCCTGAAGAGCCAAGTCTTTAAGGCCCTTCTAAAAGCCGACAGCGACTCGGCCTGCCTAATCTCAGCTGGCAGCTTGTTCCAATGAGCTGGGCCCACCACTGAAAAGGCCCGATTCCGGGTCGAAGCCCTACGGACCTCTCTCGGTGTCGCCACTCTGAGAGAAAGGGAGGACGAAGCTCCGGTTGGTTGGGACGAAGGTTGATCTCTGGGAGATCCACTCCACCAGATAGATAAGGTCATCGTTGCAGGTATTTCTGCAATAGTCAACAATGTTGACTTGACTCTCCTTCGGCGACTGCAGCGGGTTCAAAATGCGGCGGCCAGACTGGTGGCCGGGTGTGCGTCGGTTCGACCACATCACCCCAGTTCTGGCCCGCCTGCATTGGTTGCCCGTTGCGGCCCGAATCAGATTCAAGGTCCTGGTTTTGATTTACAAAACCCTCCATGGCCTAGGACCTGACTACCTGACAGAGCGGATCGACCAGCGGTCAACATCAGCCCGTCCGACTAGGTTGTCGCGGGCGCACATGCTGCGCGTGGCCATGCCGAGGGAGGCTCGGAGAACATCCACCCGTACCCGAGCCTTCTCTGTGGCTGGCCCCACTATGTGGAACCATCTTCCAGCAGAAGTGCGCCTAGCAGAGTCCCTGCCAGCCTTCCGGAAAGCTTTAAAAACTCTCCTCTTCCGGGAGGCATTCGGTTGATTTAATTAAAGCTATTTTTCCCCCCGCCCTGCCACTGCAACTTTTGGTTTTTATTGTTCTGTTATTTGGTTAACTCTGTGTTATTTTAATCATTATTTTGTTACTTTGCTTGTTGTCAACCGCCCGGAGTTCCTTCAGGAAGACGGGCAGTATATAAGATAATAAATAAATAAATAAATAAATAAATAAATAAATAAATAAATAAATAAATGTTCAAGTACGGGATTACTCCAGCGTGTCAGACATTTTCTGTTATTCCAGAGCAGCCTGGAGACCCCCACCACCCCCAAACAGGGAAACACAGACAACACCCATCTAACATTTTCCCAAATTCTTTTTGGGAAACAGAAAATAAACGTAGCACTTTTTCACCAGGTTCATTTGATGAGAACCACTGTCTATCTCTCTTTTTTTAAAATCATGGAGGGCGGGTGAAGTGCCGGATAATGGGAAAAGGGCTAACATTGTCCTCATCAATTCACATCTTCAAAAAGGGCAAAAGGGAGATAACAGTGAACTACAGACCAGTCAGCCTTATATCAATCCCAGGGAAAAATATGGAGCAGATTATAAAAAAGTCATTCTGCAAGTACCTTGAAAACATGTAGCAATAAACATGGATTTTTAATGAACAAATTGTGCTAGACTAATCTTATCTCATTTTTAACCTGGTAACTTCCAGGATGGATATTGGGAATGCTGTAGATGTAATATATCTTGACTTCAACAAAGCCTTTTGGCAAAGTCCCCCATGATATTCTGATTAACAAGCTCTCTAGGTGTTGGCTGGATAGAACAGCTAGCTGTTAGGTCAGGGGTGCCCAAACTTTTTTTAAGGAGGGCCAGATTTGGTGGCTGAGAATGTGTCAGGGGCCAGTTGCTCCCCAACCCTGCCACCACACTGCAAGCACCACCCACTTTCTTTAAAAAAAAACATGGGATGAAGGAGGGGGAGGGAGGGGTGGGCCAGCCAGCCGCGGGCCACTCAGAATGGCCTGATGGGCCGGATTTGGCCCCCGGGCCGGACTTTGGGCAGGCCTGTGTTAGATGGATACACAGTAGGTTACAAGATCATACTCAGAGGGCGCTTATCAATGGCTCCTTCTCAGACGGGAAGGAAGTACCAATTGGAGTACTCCAAAGCTCTGTCCTGGGCCTGGTACTCTTCAATTAATGATGACTTGGATGAGGAAGTATAGGGAATATGAATCAAATTTGTAAGTCACTCAAAACTGGATGGAATAGCCAATACCCTGGAAGACAGAAACAATATTCAAAAAGATCTGGATAGAGCGAGTGAAAAACAACAGAGTGACATTTAAGAGGGATACGTGCAAAGTTCTGCACTTGGGCAAAAAATAAATAATTAAATAAAAATCAACGGCATAGTTACAAGAAGGGAGTTAATTAGTTAAGTAACACCACAAGCGAGAAGGATCTTGCTGTAGATCACAAGCCGAATATGAGTCATGAGTCAGCGGTGCGATGTAGCTTCAAAAACGGCTAAAGCTATTTTGGGATGCCTGAACAAGAGGCATAATTTCCAGGCCTCGTGAGTCGTGAGGTATTAGTAACTAGTCCCTCTCTATTCAGCAGTGCTTAGGCCTCATCTCAAGTACCGTGTCCAGTTCTGGATGCCACACTTTAAGACAGGCATCAGAAAAACAAAACAAATTCAGAGGAGAGCAATAAAGATGATCAGGGGACTGGACAAACCAACTACCTCAGGGGATGGTGAGCGCACCAACATGAGAGCCAAAAAAAAAAAAAGCATTCTGCTTATATACTGCTCCATAGTGCTTAAAGCACTCTCTGGGTGGTTTACAATTTATTTATGCAGGCTACACATTGCACCTCCCCCCAGCAAGCTGGGTACTCCTTTTACTGACCTCGGAAGGATGGAAGGCTGAGTGAACCATAAGCCGGCTGAACCCCAGGTTATGAGCACAGTTTTAGCTGCAGGATAGGCATTTAACCATTGTGCCACAAGGCTTTAAAAAGAAAATTAGACAACCATCTGTGAGATATATTTTGATTTGAATTCCTGTACTGAGCAAGGGTTGAACTCAGTGGCTTTCTACACCCCTTCTAACTTTATGGTTCTACGAAATGGATGGAGAAATTTGGTTGCTTGTTTCTTTGTTTGTTCCACGCCTGTTTTCCCCAAATTTCCTTTTGTACTAAATGTCTAAGAACGCAGAAGTGTCCCTCTGCTCTGATATAATTAGTGGTTGATGATACTTTTTCTGGTTGCGCCTATCGTTTCCCATCAATGATTCTATGGATCTTGTTAATCACTGCACTAAATGTTTCAAAGGGTGGAGGGCTCTTCACATGTCACCTGTGCCCTTTTCTTCCCTTGATTACATTTCCACTTGGAAATGTAAAAGTCGGTGTGCTAATTTTTTCATTTTAAATTAAATATTTTTTTCTTTAAAACGTGAAGGGTGGTGGTAATGAAACCAACGGAAATCACAAGCAAGAATAAAAAAGGGGGTGGGATTATGGCAAAACATTTTGGAACCCATGGGTTAGTGAGGGCGTAGGTTGGAGACTTGGGTCATCCCATCATGGTCCCCAATGAACCATGAAAGCTATAGAATCATAGAGAGTTTATACACGACCCCTAAACTCCGGGGCAAATGGCTCCCAGCTCCGGAGCTTAAAAATGTTTCCCCACCAGCTGCGGAGTTTACAGGAAATTAAGTGCGACCATGCCCACTTTAGCGCGTCCCAGCGCACCTTTCAAGTACCTGCTCTCTGGAGGTGGAAATTCCTTGATGCGGTGTAATGATAGTGAGTGCGGGGCTCTCCTTGCTTCTGTTTGTTGTTTTTTTGGCTCCCGCCCGTTTAAGAGCTACTTAAGAGACTGGAATGTTGCCGCGGCAAGAGCGAGAGGCAGAACCGGAGGTGAGCCACATTCTTTCTTCCTTTTTTTTTCTCCCTCCCCTCACGCAGACAGGACCAAGGAAGTGCAGAGGGGTGGGGACACAGGAAGAGCGACAAGCCCCTAAGATCTCTGGTCCGAATTTAAGTGACCAGTGGATCTTAGGGGTCGTGTAAAAGCGCCCACAGAATCATTGAACCACAGAGTTGGAAGAGACCTCAAAGGCCATGCAGTCTAACCCCCTGCTCTGCAGGAACCCCCAGCATAGGATGACACTTGAGCTATTCATTCTTTCCCAATCTGGCCTCCCTCACAGGGTTGTTTCACAGAAGACACGATGATTAGGAAGACGTCTGTGAGCACATCAGAGAAAAAGGTGGGATATACAACTGACTTATAAGCGGCAATCATGGAAGCATGCAAGGTTAAATAATGACATCCCTGCTACCCCAAATTTCTACTTCAGGGGTTTTCACTTCCAAATGGGAGAAAATGCATCCCTTTGTATTTGCCTTCCTGGGCAGAAACAGAGGAACTGATGACTACTGCAATGATGGATGGATGATGGATGGCTTTTTTCTTCCCTTGTTGAAGTATATAAAAAATTCCATCAAAACAACTACACAACCAGACCGGCTGGATGCCTTATCTCTATTAAGTATAGAAGCAGATGTATTACATAAGATTAGTTTTCAGGATCTGGTCAAAGACTTTGTAATTTAAAAAGTAGGAGAAAACTTTTCAAATATAAAGAAAGTTAAACATTATTTTCCATCTTACTCTATGGTTTGTTTAATTTTAATAAATAAAATTTTATTTTCTGGTTTATTATTGCTTATGTTTTGAATTACATATATATGGGGCGGGGGCAACCAAAATCTTAAGTGCTAGCCCTAGGGCCTCTAAAGGTCATAATCCAGCCCTGCAATAAAGGAGATAGAGGAGCCCAAATTGCAACAAGGGATCTGCAGGGCTTTGCCTGCTCTTTAGCCAGGAGTTTCCTTTGCCAAGAGGCGGAATGAGTGTCTGCTCCCTGTCACCCCTGAGTATCCCGCAAACAGGCAATTGTAGGGGGAACCGGAGTTCACATAGACTTTGTGTTAATAACTACTTATAACCTTGTAGCTTCAATGTAATGTTGTCTATGAATGCTGTAAGATGTCCCTCAATTCCTTGTTCTCAAATACTTGAACATGTCTTAATTATAGTGGACTGCCTGTTATCCTTCATTACTGCAAGCCTTGGGTCCTTTTTTCTAAGGAGAAAGGCGGGGTAAAAAATACTCTAAAATAAATGAATAAATAAATAAATAAACCCACTCAAGAGGATTAAGGCAGACCAAGACATCCCGCTGCCGGTGGCAAGGGTCAAACGTCGCCCCTCCTTTCCCCCGTTTGCAAGAATCCCTCGCATTTTAGTAAATAAACTGTAAACCAGCCTCCCCGTTTTAACACCGCCAGCAGGGCCGTGTTCGCTCTTGGCTCCAAGGAAGGAAGGGAGGTCCGTTTTACAGGCCCGTCGACGGGAAAAAAAACCTGGAAGGGGTCATCCCTGTGATGGCTTGAGGGCCATCGGGGTTGATCTTTCAGCCGCTGCCGCCTGAGGCTGCCTCCTCCTGGCTCAGTTTTTTTGGTTCTCCGTTCCTGGGATCACGGGCCCGGGAATCGCGTAAAACAGGAAACGTGTGGTCCGGTTCCTCTAACGCTGCCCATGTGGCTGGGCTTATCTGCAAATATTTCCAAGCCCCATCCAAGGACTGGCGGGGTCGGGTCGGGATGCGATCCGGAGGCGTAATTTTCCCCCTTCCTCCTCCTCCTCCTCCCCAGGAGATCCTTTCCAACAGCCCGGCTTCCCTGCTCGGAAATGGATCTCCCTGGTTCCTCTCCCTCCGCCCTTTTTCTCCTTCCTGAGTTTTTCTTTTCTTGCAAAAATAAAAAAATAAAAAAATAAAACCGGGTACAAATAATACTCACCCGCCAAACCTGGTTTGTTTGTGTTTTGGTGTGCCTCTCTATGAGTTCCTGTTCCCCCAAAAATGCCCCCTTTCAAAGTTGCTCCGCGTTTCTTCTTCAAGGATCAGTGACAGCACGCATGCGGGCGTTTTTTTTTTTTTAAAGAAAGAGGCGAAAAACTAATTTTTTCCCCTCTGCCCTTTCCTATCATGTGAGTGAAGCCGAGCCAGGCTCCTGGCAGGAAAAGTACAGACTCGATCTCCTCTCCGAGCGCATGGATGACAAGTATTGGGTCTTTCCCTGTTTGGTCACTAAAATTTGACAGCAGAAAGAACTTCTTTCAAAGCATTATCTGGGAAGAAAGTAAAAGGCGGAACTTGACGGAACTCCCTGATTTCATATGATTTTTACATGGGATCCAACCCAGACCCAGCAAAACGCTTCAATCTCTCCAGGAAAGATCTCCACTTGCCCTGACTCAGTTTCCAGATAACCTCACCTGGATGACTGAGAATCTCCACAGAAAAGCAACCCAATAGCAATCATAACAATGAATTTATGGATTTTTCTACAGGAAAGGGAAAGAGACAGGGGGAAAAAAGATAAAATAGTAGAGGCTTCGTGCTTGTCTTCTCTCTGGGGAAGATCGCACTTGAACTAAATTCATGTTTGGGGGGGGAGAGAGAGCGAGGCAACTCATCGATGCGCTCGGAGAGACGATTGGACCAGTCTGCGCTTGTCTTGCCCGGAGCCTGGCTTGGCTTCAGTCATGTGACAGGAAAGGGAAGAGGAAGTTCAGTCACGTGACAGAAGAAGGGAAAAAAGAAGGAGAGAGAAAAGACAGGCGGGTGAGTCTCAGTCTCTGATCTGGATCTTGCTGGGAAAGGAGATCCCGGGAGGGAGGAGGAGGAGGAGGAAGAAGGAGGAGGAGGAGGAAGAAGAAGAAGGGCGGGAACCGGGGGAGCCCCTTCTGGGTAGGAAAGCCAGGATGGGGGGAAAGGATCTCCTGTTGAGAAGGAGGCGGAGGAGAAGAAAGGGCGTTTTACCATCTGGCTTTGGGTCTGGTTTCCTGTTGACGGAGTGAACTGGTCCTCTAGAGGGTGGGAATGGCTATCTCGAAACCTGAGAATCAGTGAAGAGACCCCCCCCCCCGTTATTCAGCAAAAGCTGGAAGGGCAGCCCTGGTGCCTCCTCCCCCCTGAGCCCCCTCCTTTGGCCTCGCTGTCGTCCACCCTGCAGGGCTGTCCTTCTCCCCCCCCCACTTTTGAGCCATTAAGGCAGTGGTGTCCAAACTTCAACCCTCCAGATGTTTTGGACCACAACTCACACACAGTCCTTTGTCAATTGGCAATACAAGCTTGGAATTCTGGGAGTTGTGGTCCAAAACATCTGGAGGGCCGAAGTTTGGGCACACCTGCATGAAGGAACTTGGTCCACCCCACTCCCCAATTTGATTGTTTTGTTTGATTAGATTTGATTTGAGTTGGTTTGTATAAGCTGGCTATTTAGCCTTCGGGGCACTCTGGGCTAGATGAACAACAGTAAGGTAAACAAAACATACTACTACAATCACCTGAAAATAACAACAAACAAGATTAAACATTAAGAAAAATCAGTACCATCCGTGATAAACAGAAAGAATCATAGCCGAGTAAGAAAAGAGCAATTCAAAAGATGAAACTCAGGGATGAAACTCAGTGATGTAAAGTCACCACAGAAGCACCCAGAGTGGAAACCTAAGAAGGGTTGGTGCAATTCTGATGATGACAGATGCAGGATGCCAGAAATACATCCTCTTGAGGGCACGGCTGTTCAAGGGTTAAGTGATTTAGGTATCTCTCCTTGGCTTTAGTCACTCTAGAAAGGGCTGGTACATTATTTTATCTCACTAAATTATTCACTATTCATGCTGCTTTTTTCAAAATCTTGTAGAAGTGGGTCTTTTAATATTTAGCAGTTTATGCATATTTTATATTGTATTTGTAGTTTAATGTAGTACAGTAAACCCCCACTCATCGCAGGGATTAGGGACCCGACCCGACCCGCAAGAATTGGGTTAGGTCGGGACTGGGCGGGCTCTCTGGGGGCTCTTGTACTTACCCCAGGCCTGACGCTGCCCCAAATGGGCCTGCAAGGGGCTTTCCAGTCCCCCAGAGGCCCCAAAAGTGCTTTCTAATGATCTGGAGGTCACTTCTGGTTTACCGGAAGTCAATTCTGGTTTGCAGGGAAGCACTTTCGGGGCCTCTGACGGGCCTGGGAAGACCTTTCCTTCCTTACCCCAAAGGGCCCTTTTTTCATATACTGTAGACCCGCGATATACCTGGACTGCAGTATATGAACCACAAAAGGGCGGGGGACAACTGCAATCCTGTATTCTGCTCTACCATAGGAATTAAATTTCTAACTCACTTGTTACTTTATTTCACTTTGTTGTCCCTGTGAAGCCTACATGTAGGAGGCAAAAGGAGGCATTTTTCTTTTTTTTATTTTATTTTATTTTATTATATACAAGGGGGGCATGGGGGAGGTTGAGTGGAAGCAATTGGGTTAAATACAAGTTAATACATAGGTTGAAGCTTACCATCATCTCTTTGTCTAACCCACCATTACAGTAGTTCATCAGATTGTCCTTAGTGATCCAAAGAAAATTAATAGCAGATCGTATTTCGGATCTTTTAGATATATCCTAAAAATCAAAGCCACAAACCAACAAATTATCATTTCCTTTTTTTAGCACAAAATCTAATAGAGGTTTCCAGACACTCTTGAACTTGTTCATTGATCCATCTTCAATTAGAGCTGTCAGTTTTGCCATTTCTGCCAGTTCCAATACCTTAATTAACCAGTCTTCTACTGAGGGTAATTTATCCATCTTCCAATATTGTGCATAGAGAAGCCTGGCAGCTGTCGTAAGATATCTGATAAGGATCACTATGTTCTTTTCTATCTGATTGTCTATCAAGCCTAGTAAAAACAGCTCTGGTTTAAAGTGGATATTGGAATTCAGTATCTCATGCATTACAGAATAAATTTGTTTCCAAAATTTAACTGCCAGTCCACATGTCCACCACATGTGGTAAAAAGTACCTTCCTTCTCTTGGCATTTCCAACACCTGTTGGAGATTCCCTTGTACATCTTGGACAATTTGTCTGGCGTTAAATACCACCTATACATCATTTTGTAAAAATTTTCTTTCAAATTATAACTCCTTGTGAATTTCAGTCCATACTTCCACATTCCCTCCCACTGTTCTATTTGAATATTGTGCCCAAAATTTTTGGCCCACTTGATCATACACTCTTTAACCTGTTCATCTTCAGTGTCGAATTTCAATAACATTTTATATATTCTTGAGATCATATGGTCCTTATTGGCACAGAGTTCCATCTCAAAAGTAGATTTTCCCTGTTCAAATTCAAATACTTGTTTATCTATTTTGAATCTTTCTGATAATTGCAAGTATGAGAACCATTGACAGACAAAACCTTCCTGGTCCAGTTCCTCTCTGGATTTCATCTTATATTCCCCTTGGCTCCGTTTTAAAATATCTTTGTATGTTAACCAGCTATCTCTCTGCGATGTTTCTGACTTAAACAAAGCCTCCTGAGGTGATACCCAGAGTGGCAGTTTGGATGCCAATCTTGGTTTGTAAGTGTTCCAGATTCTTAAAATAGATTGCCGAATATAATGGTTGTTGAATTCTGCATTTGCTTTGGCTTTGTTATACCAAAGATACCCGTGCCAACCAAATCTCAAGTCATGCCCTTCTAGGTTTAACAATCTTTTATTCCCCAACATTATCCAATCTTTGAGCCAAATTAAACAACTAGCAGCATAATACGTTTTTAAATTTGGAAGTCCCAATCCTCCTCTCTCTTTAGCATCTATCAAACATTTATGTTTTATCCGAGGTCTCTTCCTTTGCCATATAAAGTTTGCTATGTCTTTTTGCCAGTGTTTAAGAGGAGTTTCTGACTTCAATATTGGGATTGTCTGGAATGAAAAAAGCATTCTTGGAAGGATATTCATCTTTATTGTGGAGATTCTTCCTAGTAAGGAAAGTTGAAGGTTTTCCCACTTTTCTAAGTCTTTTTTAATTTCATTCCAGACCTTTAAATAGTTATTTTCAAAAAGCATAGAGTTTTTATTGGTTAGAGTGATCCCTAAATATTTCACTTTTTTCTCTATTTTAAATCCTGTTTTCTCAATAAGCTGTGATTGAATTTCTGCAGGTATATTTTTTACTATCATTTTAGTTTTTCCCCTGTTTATTTTGAAACCTGCTAAGGACCCAAATTCTTTTATTTTAGACATTAACACTTCTATACCTTTTAAAGGGTCTTCCAAAGTCAAGACTAAATCATCTGCAAATGCTCTTAATTTATATCTTTCTTTCTTAATTCTTACTCCTCCTATTTGTTCGTCTTTTCTTATATCTCTATTTAGTACTTCCAGTATTAAGATAAATAACAGAGGTGACAGCGGGCAACCTTGCCTTACCCCCTTTTGGATATTGCAGGGTTTGGTCAAATGATCATTGACTATAATGTAAGCCTTTTGGGAATTATATATTGAACTCACCCAGTTTATAAAATTATCTCCAAACCTCATTTCTTGTAGTGTCTTTATCATAAAGGACCAGTTCAAATTATCGAAAGCCTTCTCTGCATCTAAGAAGATCATGGCCATCTGTTTTTCATTATGTTTCTCAAAATACTCAATGATGTTCAACACATTTCTAACATTATCTTTTAATTGCCTTTTAGGTAGGAACCCGCATTGATCTTCGTGGATAAGATCTTTAAGAACCAATTTCAATCTTTGAGCCAAGATATTTGCAAATATTTTATAATCATTGTTTAACAGCGAAATTGGCCTATAGTTTTCAATTAGATTTAGATTCTTATCCTCTTTTGGAATTAATGTTATATTTGCCTAAAAGGAGGCATTTTTCTGTGACTTGGGTAGCCAGTTCTCTTGGGCAGTGGCGTAGTGTGCCTTGCCTGCACCCAGGAGAAGACACGAAAGGTGGCATAATGTGTGCCTATCAAATCACTTGCGTCTGTTCGTCAGTGTGGGAAATCTCTAAAATACTTGGCTTTTGCCTAACTTGGGGACCATTAAGACTCCCTGAGAGCTGCCTAGATGCCCTAAGCACAGCCGATCTTGCCTTATTCCGGAAACTAAGTAGGCTTGGCCTTGCTTAGTACTTGGATGGGGGACTTCCAAGGAATACAAGTGGTACCTTGTATAAAGGAATTAATTCGTTCCAAATGAAATTATGTTAAGCAATTTTTCCTTTATATAAATTCCCCATAGGAATGCATTGAAAACAGTGTTCTACAGATTTTGTTACACAAACCATTTTTTATACAAGGGTCCACTCTATCTATCTATCTATCTATCTATCTACGATCTGTCTGTCTGTCTGTCTGTCTGTAATACCTAATCCCATTTTTATGTTGTACAGATTCACCCCATAGGCGATTCTGCTAAGCAAATTTCCCCTATTGCCGGAATTTTTATGTTGTACAGATTTTATGTTATACAAACCATTTGTTATACGAGGGTCCACTGTACCAGGTGCTGTAGTCGCCTGGAGTAGGAACTGGCAAAACCACTCCAGTATTCCTGCCAAGAAAACTCCGTGGACATGGAGTCAAGAAGAGTCTGTCACGACTGTAACGACACCACACACATACCACACTCTCTGAGACGCCCAGTCCAGTCCTGAGCGCCATAGGCCCATGAAGGAGATACATGTTTTTTTTGAAAAAATACTGACGTAATTCAAGTAAAATGAATAGACAGATTTATACTCAGATTTATTTAAAATTGCTTAGTTTTCATCTGCCCAATTTTTTCAAAAACAGTATTGAAATCTCTTTCTATATTAATAGTACTGCTAGGTTACTCTGTCTTTCCTGGCTCATTGTAGGTCTCTTGATATTTTTGATTAATTTAAGTTTTGAGAAACGTCTTTCACAACTGAAGTTTGAAACAGTTCTCATAAGATTCTTAATGATGCCACAAAGTTAGTCAGGCTCTCTTGCAGTTTTCACCTGTACACCCAGAGAAGCAAATCTGCACCTCTCCAGTTGGCAGTCTCCTCACTGGGATTGACTTCCTTATACTAAGCAATACGCATGCTGCTTGTTTTTAAAATCTTATTTTATTATTTATTGTTTATTTTAGAGTATATTTACCCTGCCTTTTTCCTTGGAAGTGGACCCCAGGCGGCTTACAGTAATGAGGAACAACACACACTCTGGACATCTTGGAGGGGTGCCCAAACTTTTTGTAAGGAGGGCCAGATTTGGTGGCTGAGAATGTGTCAGGGGTCGGTTGCTCCCTGACCCTGCCACCCCACTGCAAACCCCATCCACTGACCCATAAGCCCCACTCACTGACCCTTTGCAACCCCACCTGCAGGAAGGAAGGCGGGGAACAAGGGAGGGAGGGAGGGAGGTGGAAACCAAGAGAGGAAAGAAGGAAGATGGGGAACAAGGAAGGGAGGGAGGGAGGGAGGTGTGGACCAAGGGAGGGAGTGAGGAAAGAAGGAAGGTGGGGACCAAAGGAAGCACAGGGAGCCATGGCCACCGCAGGGGAATGTGTGGGTTAAGGAAGGGGGAGGGGCGGGCCAGCCAGCCGTGGGCCACTCAGAGTGGCCTGACGGGCCAGATTTGGCCCCCGGGCCGGACTTTGGGCAGGCCTGTCTTACAGCATTAAAAGACAACATTACATTAAAGCTACAAGAGAACGCAAGCAGTTAAAAAGAGAGTAAAAATCCATGTAAAAGTTATGAGTGATGGAACTAACATTGAAAACATAGTGTCAATGCAATCACACAAGGCTATGGTTATAAGCACAAAGTCTATGTGATCATATAGATTTGTATAAAAGAAACATAATAGGTAGTCTGTCATTCAGGGAAAGCTTGCCTGAAGAGAAAGGTCTTTGCCTGTTTCCGGAAAGACATCAGAGATGGGGCAGTCCTGGTGTCTAGTGGGAGGGAGTTCCAGAGTCTGGGTGCAGCAGAATTCACTCCTTCAAAATTTTGCAGTTTATACATACAGTGGTACCTTGTATAAAGGAATTAAATCGTTCCAAATGGAATTACGTTAAGCAAATTTTCCTTTATACAAATTTCCCATAGGAATGCATTGTAAATGGAGTGATCCCATTTTTATGTTGTACAGATTCTCCCCATAGGAGATTATGTTAAGCAAACTTCCCCTATCTCCAGAATTTTTTATGTTGTACAAATTTTATGTTATTCAAGCTGTTTGTTATACAAGGGTCCACTGTATTTTATTTTATTTTTTGTTTTTGAAGTTTTATGTAGATATCCTGTATTCTGCTCTGCCATACAAATTAAATATCTAACTAACTCCAGGGTTTATTGCATGTTTTTGTCCCTGTGTATACCACATGTACACTACATGTGGCTGGGGGCCGTGGTGGCTCAGTGGGCTACATGCTGAAACTATTGGCTGCAAAGTCGGCAGTTTGGTGGTTCAAATCCCGGGTGCCTCACAGCGTAGTGAGCTCCAGTTGTTAACCCCAGCTCCTGCCAACCTAGCAGTTTGAAAGCCATGTAAATGCAATGAGATAAATAGGTACTGCTGTAAAAAAAGTGGGAAGATAAACAGTGTTCCGTGTGCAGAAATGCATTCAGGCATGCCGGCCACATGGCTACGGGCTTGCACAACACTGGCTCTGTGGCTTGAAAACGGAGATGAGCGCTGCCCCTACAGTCGGACACGACTATTACACATGTGCGGGGGGACCTTTACCTTTACCTTTTTTCACTACATATAGAAAGCAAAACAGGGTAAGACTTTGTTCTGTGACTTAGGCAGCAGAATGTCTTGGGCAGTGTGGGTTTCGTGCGCCCGGGACACGGCTTGTATTGCATCCCTTATTAACCTGTGGCCCATTAACACTCCCTAAGTCCACCCGTCAGTACTGAACTCCTTACACCCATGAAGCAGATGTATGATGTTTTAAGAAAATACTAACATAATTCAAGGGAAATGCATAGTCAGATCTACACTCAAATATATTTCGTATTGCCTAGTTCCAATCTGTCCAATTTTTTTCAATAACAGTATTGAAATCTACATTGAAATATCTTGGTACCTGTTCCTTTGGAACATCCTGCCTATGGGTGGGAAAACGTGTATCCATTTTCCCCAGTGCCAAGGAAGACTGCGTTCCAACACCAACTGGGTGCACACTAGCAAGACTGAGAGCCTTTTCACACGACCCCTAAGATCTGCTGGCCACTTAAATTTGGACCAGAGATCTTAGGGGCTTGTTGCTCTTCCTGTTTCCACACCCTCCGCACTTACTTGCTCCTGTCTGCGTGAGGGGAGGGAGAAAAAACAGGAAGAAAAGAATGTGGCTCACCTCCGTTCTGCCTCTCGTTCTTGCCGTGGCAACATTCCAGTCTCTTAAGTAGCTCTTAAAGGGGCGGGAGCCAAAACAACAACAAACAGAAGCGAGGAGAGCCCCGCACTCACTATCGTTACACCGCATCAAAGAATTTTCACCTCCAGAGAGCAGGTACTTGAAAGGTGCGCTGGGACACGCTAAAGTGGGCGTGGTCACACTTAATTTCCTGTAAACTCCGGAGCTGGTGGGGAAACATTTTTAAGCTCCGGAGCTGGGAGCCATTTGCCCCAGAGTTTAGGGGTCGTGTATAAACGCCCTGAGTGAGTGATTGTTCAGTGGCACAAGCAGGGCTCTGGGATTCATATCCAAAATGTGTTTCTATATTCACGAATGTGTCCAGCCACAGCTGCCCTATTGTCATGTCCGTGCCCACAGCAGTGCTCCTGTTTAAACACATCTGCTTGCATCTTGTCACCAGTATGTTTTGCAGTGACACCAGGTGATTTCCTATGGAACTGAATCAAATTAATTATACACTGATTTCTCTGTGTTCAGTGTGTACCTATCGAATCCTTCGGGACTGTTCATCAGTGTCAGAAATATCCAAAATACAGTGGTACCTCTAATTATGAGTTTTACCCATTCTGAATGCAAGCTTATAAGTCGAACAACTCCTAAGTAGAGCAGCCATTATCTTAAAAACAAAAACAAAAAAAATTTGAAAAACCCAAACAAATGAAAGTAGAGCAGACCATATCTAAAATTTGTAAGGCAGCAGTTAAAATGCCAACGGTTTTCCGCTCTTTAAGTTTAAGTTGTGGGAATGATGGGACTTACCACTCTATTCTGCTCTGCTCAGACCCCACTTGGAGTACTGTGTCCAGTTCTGTGCACCTCAATTTAAAAAGGATGTTGACAACCTTGAGCGGGTGCAGAGGAGGGCTACCAGGATGGTTGAGGGTCTGGAGGAAATGTCTTATGAGGAACGGCTTAGGGAGCTGGGAATGTTTAGCCTTTCAAAAAGAAGACTGAGAGGGGATACGATAGCTATGATTAAATATTTGAAAGGAAGTCATATTGATGAGGGAACAGGTTTGTTTTCCATGGCTTCAGAGACTAGGGTGCGGGGCAACCGTTTCAAACTACAAGAAAAGCGATTCCATTTGAACATTAGGAAGAACTTCATGACATTTAGAGCTGTTCAGCAGTGAAAAAGGCTGCCACAGAGGGTGGTGGAGTCTCCTTCTTTGGAGGTTTTTAAGCAGAGGCTGGATGGCCATCTGTCGGGAGTCCTGTGATGGGAGTTCCTGCATGGCAGGGGGTTGGACTGGATGGCCCTCGAGGTCTCTTCTAACTCTATGATTCTACGATAAGTCGAATTGCTCATAAGTAGAGCTGTTCGTAAGTAGAGGCTCCATTGTACTTGGCCTTTGCCTAAGGGGAGTCTTTCTGAGGAATGTAAAAAATCCAACCCAGTGGACACCACTTGCATCCCCCTCCAAGTTACCCCACTAATCTTGGAACACCCCAACACTCCTTAATGAGTTCCATTCCATCTTTGTAGGAGTCACAGACAAAAATATTTCCCCCACAAAAAACCACCCAGACTCCTAGAGACTGTGTCTGGCTCTTCCTCCTCCTCCTCCTCCTCCTCCTCCTCCTCCCTGGTTTTCCACCACCGCACACACAGTCATATGGCAATAGATCCCAAAATTTCCATGGTGTCATTTGTGGGAACAATGGGATCTATAATTTACGGGTAGTTTGGGGAAGATCCCATTAAAAAATATTGAGATGAAAGCATGAGGATTCACTTTTAATTACATGGATTCACTTTCTTACATTCTTTTCTTAAGATGTACCTTAGGGGCTTCCAACAAGCACACATGGAAGGTTTAGAAAAAGGTTAAAGGAAAAAAGAGAATGTCTGTGTAGAAGAAAGAGATCCTTTTATTGAACCACTGAAAAGGTCAAGAGAAGGGTGTCTGGGATATGATTGGTGATGCTCCTGGTGCCTCTCTGAGCTTTGTCAATCTCCTGTGGGGATTAGGCTTGTTTCTGTGCTGCATTTGTAGTGCATTTTTAGTCTTGACCATGCTAACAAGAGTATGTCTTGGCTTTGCAGAGTTCTCATAATTGGGTATGTTGGAGCAGTCCTTGCACAACAGGAGGAGAGGCGTTCCAGGATCCGTTGGAGGCATTGTAGGATGCAGACTAACATGATTGACCAACACACTGCTGTCCCTAGGTCAGGAAGAGACTCCGATGCAGTCAAGGCAATATGTCTTGGTATGCGCAAGACAAGAGCAGTGCAGGAGGTCCTTGGTGAGGAGACGGTCAGTCCTGACATGCAGTGCCAACACTTCAGGAAGTTCTCCTACAAGGAGGCTGAGGGCCCTCGGGAGGCTTGCACCCGGCTCCACTATCTTTGCCGCCAGTGGCTGAAGCCAGAGCAACACACCAAGGCTGAGATCCTGGACCTGGTGATCCTGGAGCAGTTCCTGACCATCCTCCCCCTGGAGATGTCCAGCTGGGTGAGGGAATGTGGGGCCGAGACCACTTCCCAGGCGGTGGCCCTGGCAGAAGGTCTCCTGGACCTGAGTCAGGCAGAAGACCAAGAGCGGGAAGAACAAGAGGTGAGACTAATCTGTTTGCAGATGATACCTAATTGGGAAGGGTTGCTGATTCCCTGGAGGTTGGACTGGATGGCCCTTGAGGTGTCTTTGCATCTCTCTGATTTTATGAGATTGAAGGGGACACCCCATAGCCTCTGCTGCCCCTCTGCCTATCTCTGTTGTGTCTGTTCTGCTGAAATTTGTGGTCCCTTCCCACATGGCTTTTGAATGCAAAATGTTGTCCATCCCATGTGCTTGTTTGCTAAGGAAATTGCAGGTTTGCTTTTTGCATTGATACTGGGTCCCATTCAGCAGTTTGGGGTGTGTGTGGGAGTACGGTGTTGGAGTGTGATGCTTTTTGGACCGGGATTATCAACACCACAGTCCCATCCATGACTACTCAAAAGAGTCAAGAAAATGGGGACCTTGCGGCGAGACAACTTGAATATCTCCAGATAAAAGGGACCCTAAGAAAGGCAAGTTTCCTCAGAGAGGAAAGAAAGAAGAGGCATTGCCTGTAAACCACGAAAGGAAGGACGGTGAATTTCTGTGGGACCAGGAAAATGCCTTATCTCCCACGGGAGGAAAACT
Source organism: Phrynocephalus versicolor (assembly GCA_023846285.1). Classification (NCBI taxonomy): domain Eukaryota; kingdom Metazoa; phylum Chordata; class Lepidosauria; order Squamata; family Agamidae; genus Phrynocephalus; species Phrynocephalus versicolor. The sequence goes on from JAHTLZ010000061.1 coordinate 50,171, forward strand.
GATGCCATTTGGTGAAGGCAGAAGTTGTCAGTACCTAGAGATGTGAAGGCCCGGAAAAAAACCAGAAAAATTCAGGGAGAAAAAAAATCCCCATTTTTTTTCCTGAAGCCTTTTGGTTTTTTTCCCTTGAAAAATTGGAAAAATTGAAAGAAGAACATATTATTATGGAATGTTTTATTTGAAGATGATGAATAAAATATTTTAAGACAGGGTGTTCTAATATTTTCCAAACCATTTAAAAATATACATAATATCAGATTATTCTAATTTCTGTGAATTGAGCACTAGCAAGTCCTAGGTTATAAACTGAAATCTCCAGTGCTGCTATTGCTACAAGAAAAAGGTTTCACTTTTATTTTGCATGTGGGTGAGTGTGTTTGGTTCTGTTCTGTCCTCTTTACTAGGCCTCAAAGCACTGGAAGAAAATACAGAGCGACAAAAATGATTCTGATTAATATTCATTCACATTCATTGAAACTTAGTCCCACTTCCTTCTATACATTTTCCCCCGCTGTAGGAAAATGATTCTACATAGACACATATTGGGTTTATCAAAGCCAGGCCTCCATGCTCTTCTTCTCGCAAGCATGGGGCTAGACACACCTTTATTAGCTGTAAAAGGCAGGGCTTCAGATATGGGGTGATAGTCTACGTGTCAGAAGGGGATAGGCTGATGAATTCCTGGGGAGGGGGCATATCTGATGTAAGCAGTGTATGTAGGAAGTGTCTTAATGAATGATCTTGTTTTTTCCTATGTGCCTTGTTTGGCTAATGTGGGGGAAGAGATAACAGCAGCCTGCTTCCTGAGTATCAGGTCTCATGGAATCCATTGCCCTCTCATCCGGGGCATTCCCGCACAGTGGGGGTCAATGATTCCTACGGGACTCTGTGCAGGAAGCCGGCTGGGTGCTTATTAATATCTCTTATTAATATCTCTCAAGGGGATATTACTATACCCCTCTTCAATTCTTTTTACAAAAATGAGATTTTTATTTTTATTTGATACTGTGGAGAGGAAATATGAATGATTATTTTTGGATTTTTAAATATTGTTTTGTCGAGGGTTTTTTGTTCCACATAAACTAGTAAACAGTTCAGAAGATTGTTACTCCATTTGTTACTTACAATTACAAATAAATATTACTTTAAAAGTAAATTCTCTTTGTAATAATTGTTTGGATAAACGATTTTAATATGCTAGTTGTGGTAATTTTATGTCAAGTCAGATTGTCCATAATAATATGTTATGTTCCCAAAATGACTTTCAAGCTGTAAAAGGGGGGTGGGGAGTGCTAATGTAGCATTTTTTTCAATTTTTATGAAAATTTCTGGGGTTTTTTTCTGGAAAAAACAGAAAAAAAATCTGGGTGTTTCTTTCCAAGCTTCAAATTTTTTGGAAATTTTAGATCTCTATCAATACCAGAGAACTGCAGAAAGCTGTAAAGATTTGGTGTACCGCGAGTCAAACTGCTTTTATCCTTCTACTTTTATCCTTCTCTCTATGCAAAGTTTCTCCTTGGTGATTTGGAATCTTTTCTTTAAGCAAGCACCACCATCACCTCTTTCATGGAAGCAGCTTTTGGTAAAGAGGTGTGAATGTTCTGAAAGACATATCTGAAGAAGTGATCTTTCTCGCATTTATTTTATGAATTTGCCTTTCTGTCTATTGCTTTTTTGGGCTAGTAGAAGAAAAAAGACCCTTGAGGAAACTGCTTTTTGTTTTGTGCTTTCTATATGTGGTGGATTTAAAGAGGCAGTTTAAGGGCAGCCTTGGGAAAGCTGATTTTCAAAGGAATGTTTATTTGACCTTGGGTTCAATGTTTTGAAAATACTGTAACTATTGAAAAATCTCTGTTCCCTGCCTCTTTTGTTGTTCCTTTCTTCAATCCAGTTGCTGTACCCCTCCCTTTTGGAAACTGAGTGGCAGTAACTACAATTACAAGCAATATTAACTCTTTGTTGTGAGCTACAAGAACACAATGAATTGGGAAAGCTTATCAGGTGAAGAGTTTGCCAATATAATCCGTTGTGGATTACAAAAAATAATATATCACAGACAGACCCATCCTTTGAAGATACAGAGATTTTTAATCCTGATTAGAGATGGGCACGACCAGGAATTTTTTTTTCCGAGTTATCGTTTTTCGGGACGGGTCCGTTTCGGCTCGTTTCCGTTTTTCGCGAAATTTCGCAAAATTTGTCGTTTCATGGTGTCGTTTTTTCGTCTGTCGTTATACTGGTTTAGGGGGGGTAGCGGGCTCCTGGAGGCACCTCTGTGGGGTGGGTGCCTCCTCTGGCCCGCTATAAAGGGAAAGCGGGCTCCTGGAGGCACCCGTGGGTGCCTCCTATCCTCACCTGCCAGCGCTGCTACAAAAGGGCATGCATAGCCATATGGATATGCATACCAAGTTGCAGACGCAGCAGACTGGCAGAGGCACCCCTCTTTTTGGGGTGCCTTTCCTGCAACAGTCGGTGTCGGTGAGACACAAGCAGCACTCGAGGGCATGGTTTGCATGGCACTGCTGCTGCAGGAGGAGTCAGCCAGAGGCACAAGTGACGGACTGGCAGACTCTTTGCACCTGCTGCGTCTCACTAAGGGAAAGGTATTTGCGTGTAGTGCAATGCAAGTAGATCTGGCTTAGGGTTAAGATGGGTTAGCGCAAGGGCTAGGGTTAGGCTAGTTACGGGTGAGGTTAGGGTGAGTATTGGGGTGCACCTCTGGGTGCCTCTCTGACCCACTTAGAAGGACAGTGTACTGGCGTATGGGTTAGGCTTAGGCTTAGGGTTCGGGTTCGGGCTACGGTTAGTGGGCTTTTTATGCCCGATTGGCACATCCCAAAAGTCTCTGTGGTCAACCTGGCCAAGTGGCCATGCAATTGGTGGAATGGCTCCAAAAATTTGCATGGTCACTCCCATGGCCAGCCCATCATTGCGCAGGTGTAAAAAAATAAAAAATAATAAAATAAAATAAAATAAAATAAAATCAATGGAGAGAGGACAGAGGAGACATTTTGTTGCAAGAAAAACCCACTGCTACTGTAAAAATTCTGGCAGTTTTAAAATAGCAGTTTCCGCATGTTTCTGTGGTGCTTGTGTTGGCTTGTGTGTTTTTGCTTTTTTGGACCACGATTTCAAAAAAAATATTGCGGTCGCCGCCCCATTTTCGATCCCCCGCCCGCACCGCATGGCATGGCGAGACGAGAGCAGCCCAGGAGGACAGGAGAGGGGGGGAGGCCGGGGACCCCCCCCCCAGAAACCACCCCTCCTCTGGTAGGTGCCCTCACTCAGGCAGGCATATTTCCGCCTGCTTTTTGGGCCGGGAATCAGGGGTTTTAAAACTTTTTTCTGTGCCGCTTGAATTGCGGCGGGCGGCGGTGAGTCCGGCTTGTTGCGAGCGACTACAACGAGGATTTCCCCCCACCACCACCAGAGCAGCCCAGGACAGGAGAGGGGGGGTCAACCACCCCTCTGGTAGGTGCCCTGAGCCCTCACTCAGGCAGGCATATTTTTGCCTGCTTTTTGGCCGGGAATCGGTTTTTTTTTTTAAAACTTTTAAAAACTTTTTTTCTGTGCCGCTTGGCATCGCGGGATCGCCGCGATGCCAGGGACGACAACGACAAATCAGACCCAATTTTTCTTTAGTCGGCTCGAGTTTGAGTTCTGGCGGAGTAATTGTCGTTTCCTTTTCCGTTCCGTAACGCAAACGAGTAGTGGAAACGGAAACGAGAATTTCGTCAAGTCGTGCCCATGTCTAATCCTGATCAGGACACAGAGGCAGAACAGAGAGCTGATTTTAGTTTACAGATAACTACAACAAGAATTGTGCAGGATTAACTTGTGAAAAAAAAGTCAATTAGTCTTGATCAGGAGATCTAGCTCTATCAGCTATCAGATAGCTGATTTTAATCTGCAGACAAATACAGCAAGATGGGTGCAGGATAAGTCTCTGGGTAGCCCTAATTCACGAAACAAGATAAACGCATCTGCTTTACTCAATATGGACACAAAAGAGAAAAGAGTTTGGAATTCTTTCAGCGGCAGAGCAACTATCAAGATTACTGTCAAGATAAAACAACAACTTATGAAGATACTGTAACAGACTTGACAAGGAAAGAGAAAATTCAGAAAGGGAATTTCTGGCTTAGTGAATCGATTACATAAAAAAATTGTTTTCTGTATTTTGACTGTCTAAAAGCTACTAATTGGTTGGCATCCTATCCGAAATGGAAAATGAAAACCTGAAATATAAATAACATTTATTTATATTTCAACCTGAAAGATAAATAAATGTTAATTTGTTAGATCCTTAAAAGAATAGTCGTAGTTAGGTATAGGTAAGAACTTCTATGCATAAGGTGAAACCTGTAGACCAAGAGGTAGCTCTTTTATAATAGCCCATAAAGTATTAACTTGAATTAGAGATGGCTTTTAAAATTAGGCATGTTTTAGAAAAACAGGTAAATATACCATGGATGACATTTATGATATATATAGTTAGCTAAAATATATCCTAATTTGTTTAGCATTGAAGAATTAAACATCAAGATTAGATGTACAGTACTGTTGAGATTAGACAGGCTATATTTTTTGTATTAGAAAATGGATGTAACTAAAGATAGACAGAATATGGATGAGATAATAAGAAAACGAAGTATAAAAGTATGTTCTTTTAAGTTGGGAAAGGAGATATGAATTATGCTGGGCTGAAATGTTGGGGGAAATCGTGATTCAATTAGTAACACAACAGAAGACAAGTAACATATTTGTTTTATTTGATTCAGTGTAGAAAATAAAAATGTTTTTAAAAAACTAAATGGCACAAATGCTACCAATTGCCAATGATATTTCTTGCCAAAATCCAACCATGATGTCCCATATCTCCCGAGTCCCAGCTTCATCCTTTAAGATCTTGGTTTCCATCTTTTCTTTTCTCTTTTCCTGTCCCCTGTCATGCATTCTCAGATGAGAAATGTCTCGGCTCATGTCCAGACTGATTTCCAAGCAGCAGATAAATCTTGGATCAATGCCAGACAGAGTCCCCAATGTCGAGAGATCGATCAAGACAATCAAGAAGGTGCCAATAAAATAGGTGGGTATCATTGTTAGCATGACTGTTCCCCCCCCGCCCCCCGTGTGTAAAGAAAAGTGGGTGTGCGTATCTTTTTGGATGGGGAACTGGGAGATATCATTCTTTATTTTTTTTCTATACTTCAGCCAGAGTTCATCAGAGACTGGAATGAGACCATCCAAGTCCCTGCCACACAGACTGATCCAGTGAATGTGAAATGATTTGGCATCATACCTTCTTTTTCATTCTTGCAAAATGCTTCTGTTTCATGTTTCCTTTGCGCTTGCTCAGCCCATTTGAACAAAAAATATATTTTGGTAATTATACAGTGATCCCCTGCCCTTTCCCGGTTCATATACTGCGGTCCCGCTATATTACGGGACCACAGTACAGTGCAACTGGAAAGGCATTTTACCCTGCGAGGGGGGGCAGCGCACCATGCCAGGGTTCCAGCTGATTAGCACTGGGGTGGGGTCACCCCAGCGCCAATGAACTGGAGCCCCCGCATCGCGCGCCACTCCCCCATGCAGGGGTGGGTGGGACAAGCGGCGTGCAATGTTTAAAATGCCTTTAAGCAACTGGGCCAAGTGCTTGGCTCTGTTGCTTTAAGGCATTTTAAACTTCGCATGCCGCTTCTCCCGACCCCCTCCCCCGTGTGGGGGCGTGGCATGCGATGTTTAAATTGCCTTAAAGCAACGGAGCCAAGTGCTTGCTTCCGTTGCTTTAAGGCATTTAAAACTTCGCGCGCCACCTCCCCAGCCCCCACCCGACCTGCATCCGCACATCTTGGATTTTCAATCATCGCAGGTCCCCTGCTAACCCCCATGGTAGATGGGGGGTTACTGTAATATGAAAGGTAAGTGAAAAAAATATATTTCTTTTTTCTTTGGTGAGAACAAACTAAATAAAGTAAAATGCAAAATGTTCTCCACCAGTTGAACTATTGAGGTTAAATACTAGGAGTAAGGTAAGAATTATGGGTTGGAGATGATGGGTCATGGCACCCTGGGGGAGCATCAACCCTACATAAAGGCAGTGACCAGAACAGGCAGAGAGAAACAAGGAAAGGCCCAACAGATTTTCCATTCATTTTTAGTTTGCAAGGTGGAGTCAAGCAAGAAGGTGAAAACTTCCTTCATTTGTTTCTATTTCTTGAGAAATGTGTGGGGAAATTGTGGGATCTGCTATCTGCTTATCCATGAGTGGTCTCCAGCATCCTTTGAATGCTCTGAAATCAATAAAAATATTATACCGCATGCTGAGGAAATAATTCCTGTGTGTTGGATAATACAGGAGTACCTTGTATAAAGGAATTAATTCGTTCCAAATGAAATTATGTGAAGCAGATTTTCCTTTATACAAATTTCCCATAGGAATGCATTGAAAAGAGTAATCCCTAGTCAAAACCATTTTTATGTTGTATGGATTCACTCCATAGGCGATTCTGTTAAGCAAATTTCTTCTGTCTCCAGAATTGTTTATGTTGTACAGATTTTATGTTATACAAACCATTTGTTATACGAGGGTCCATATTTTTAACTTCTGGTATCGGCACAATACCCAGTTTTGGTTGTGTAGTAGCAGAATGGTTAGTATTTATCTGCTGGAAACAATATTACAGTATCCTCATTCATTTGACTGGTGTTCCTGCACGTTGGAAGGTTGGACTGGGTAGCCCTTGAGGTCTTTTCCAATTCTATGATTCTATGACTCAATAAAAATAGTTATTCTCATTCACTGGATCTCATTCTTCTGGCCCTCGTAGGATGTCGTTTGCTCAGATTTTCACGGGTTACAAACCATGATGGAGATGTGTAATTCCCCAGGCTTAAAACCAGGGTACTTCAAGGGCCAGATGGAGGGGAGTGCTATCAGGAGACAGATATCTAGTCTCATGCGCTCCCAAACGCATCTGGTGGGGCCACTGTGAGATACAGGAAGCTGGACTAGATGGGCCTTTGGCCTGATCCAGCATGGCTCTTCTTATGTTCTTATGACAGCATTTATTGTACACAGGCCACAGCCTTTCACTGGGATGTGACTCCTCAATTGTTTCTTAGCTAGCTTTCAATGCTTAAGGTTGTGATCTCCTTCTAAGAGAAGCTGATGTGACTGCCTTCCCCTCCCCTTCGACTCTCCTGCAGGGCCCAGAAGAATGCCAGCGATAAGTATTCCTTCATCTCTTCCTTGTGATGCAGTGGAACCAGATCAGGTATGGAGAAAGGTATTCAAGGAGACCACATGGATTTGTAGCCTGGACTATTCAGCCACTGGACTCATGATTGAAGCTGAACATGCTTTTAAAAAATATATATTTGAAATGGTAAATAGCTCTAAAGCTGTTTGATAAGTACAGGGCCGGTGCTAGGTTTTTTTGCGCCCTAGGCGAGGGGCGGGGGGTGGAGCGGGCAGGGCGGGGGACGGCGACGGGGGGCCCCAGGGGGGGGGGCGGCAGGGGTGTGGGGGGCGGCAGGCTTGCCAGCGCCCTCTCTCCATTTTGGCGCCCTAGGCAACTGCCTAGTTCGCCTTAATCAAAGCACTGGCCCTGGATAAGCATGGCTGTCTCCGTGTGTGGAAGAATTTTGTTTCTTTTTCGTTTTGAAGTAATGGCAAGATTCATTTAAGGCTTTCAAAGCTGAATATGTGGGACAGCAGGAATTCCTTTGCGTTCCCTGTTTTCTCATTCTGAACATATTTCTCTTTCTTGGTTTCTGAGGTAAACAAAAATGTGTAAGAGGAGCCAGGTTGGGTCAGAGCAACGGCTGGTTAAGTCTAGAATCCTGTTTCACGCAGAGGCTCCCAGAGGCCTCCAGGAAGCTCCCAAGGCAGACAAAATGGCCACCAGGAGCCCTTTCCCTCCCCTTTCTTGTCCTATAGAAACTGGGATTTGGAGACCTCTCTTCCTGGAGGGGAGGTGACTCGTAGACCTTGATAAATTTTTCCTCCTATAGAAAGGATGTTTACAAAAGTTTAGTGTACAAGCCATAAACGTCTCTTTCATTGTGTTTTGCATATGGCTGCCTTTCTCTTCCCATTTCAGGGTCCAGTGGCCTTTGAGGAGGTGGCCGTGTCCTTCACCCAGGAGGAGTGGGCCCTGCTGAATCCTGACCAGAGGGACATGCACCGGGAAGTCATGGAGGAGAACAGACGAATGGTTTCCTCTCTTGGTAAGACACCCTCTTTTCCTGGTTGATTTTAATCTCTCTTTACTAAAAGCACCATTCTTCCACGACGTTTGGTCTCTAAACTGGAAGGTCTAGGGCTTCCACCATCACTTTGTGGATGGATCTTGGATTTTCTGTCAGAACGTTCTCAGAGGGTCCGGTTGGGCCCTTACACCTCTAATACTCTTAGTACCAACATTGGAACACCACAGGGATGTGTACTTAGCCCACTCCTTTATATTCTTTACACGTTTGATTGTGTCTCTGCCCATCCTAGCAGTAGGATCATTAAGTTTGCTGATGACACAACTGTGATTGGGCTCATCTCTGGCAAGGAGAGTGCGATGGCTTACAGAGATGAAGTGGAGAGGTTGACCAAGTGGTGCAGAATAAATAACTTGCACCTAAACATAAAGAAAACAAAGGAGCTTGTGGATTTCAGGAGGCAGAAAACTGATATTCAACCACTGGTGATTGATGGGACTGGCGTGGAGAGGGTTACAGGTTTTAGATTTTGGGGCTTTGAGTTACAGGAGGATCTGTCCTGGAGTGTCAACACAAGGGGGCTTGCAAAGAAGGCTCAGCAGAGACTATTTTTCTTGAGAACTTTAAGGAAAAACCATCTTCCACAAAAGCTGCTGCTGGCCTATCATTGTGCAATTGAGAGTGTGCTTACTTATGGGTTATGTGTGTGGTATGGAAGTTGTACCCACTGGGATAGGACAGTGTTGCACAGAATCATAAAAATTGCAGAGAGTATTGTGGGCTGTTCACTCCCCACCCTAGAACAAATTTATAGTACCAGGTACCACTGTAAAGCATTAGATATATTAAGAGATCCATCACATCCTGGTAATCGCCTCTTCGAGTTGCTGCCATCAGGACGGAGATATAGAGTACTGAGGGCAAGAATAAACTGTCTCAAAAATAGCTTCTTTTTTAGAGCAATATTGGCCTTAAACGGAAATTCTGGACTTTGAAGTCAGCTTATTTTGTACATCATATTTTAGTCATTTTATATGTCATATTATTATGTGTTGTACCTGTTTTTAAATCTATGTGAAATATTTCAAATGAGTTGAATATAGCAACCACAAAATTTCGTTGTTCCTGCAAGGGGGCAATGACAATAAAGATTCCTATTCCTATTCCTATTCCTATTCCAAAAGCAAAGTGGTCTGCTTATATACCACCCCATACCACTTCAAGTAGTCTCTGGGTGGTTTACAGCTTAATTATGCAGGCTACACATTGCCCTCCCCCCAGCAAGCTGGGTACTTATTTTACCGACCTCGGAAGGATTGAAGGCTGAGTCAACCCTGAGCCTGCTACGTGGGATTGAACCCCAGGTCGTGAGCACAGTTATACCTGCAGTACAGGCATTTTAACCACTGCAATAAGGAGAAATTACAAGAAGATCAACTAGGATGCTTTTGTGTTGCAAAGGTGCCCAAACTCCCACTAGCCACTGCGGGGTCCTTAATGCCAAACTGAGCAGCCTGTGGCCCTACAGATAACGCTGAGCTCCAGATTGGATCAATGTAGCCAGCTTCTCCAGTATGGATTCAGGGTGAGAATAGCAATCATAAGATGAACTACATCTTCCCTAGATTTATTGATTGGGAAATATTTCCAAACAAAAAATAATAAGAAAAACAGCCATGCAAAACTGTCTTCATATGGAAAGCTTGTTGGTTTAAATTATTTTTACTGTTTGAGCCCCTTCAAAAACATATAAAGGCAGACACGAACCCTCTTACACATCAGTAGATTTAAAAAGGAGGAAAAGATAAAATATTGTGGCACTTAGAAATGTAACAGTTTATATCTATTGGAATTCCAAGCATCCATATCATCTGTTAAGAAATCTTTTCCTTTTCCTCCCATATTTACAGTGGTACCTTGTGTAAAGGAATTAATTTGTTCAAAATGAAATTATGTTAAGCATATTTTCCTATATACAATTTCCCATAGGAATGCATTGAAAACAGAGTAATCCCTAGTTATGTTGTATGGATTTGCCCCATAGACGATTCTGTTAAGCGAATTTCCCTTATCTCCGGAATTTTTTATGTTGTACAGGTTTTATGTTATACAAGCCGTTTGTAATAAGAGGGTCCACTATAAATCTCATTCTTCACTTCTGCCTTTTCTATATTTGTCGTTCTTTCTCAGATATAAATGGACAGAAGCAGCATTTTCTGAGTCACAAAAGAAACTACAAAGGAGAAAATCGATACCAGTCCCAGGAATGTGGGAACTGTTATCAGAATTCACACCTTGTTAATCATAAGGGAATCGCCACAGGAGAGAAACTGTATAAATGTCAGGAGTGTAAGAAATGTTTTATTTACTATTCACTGCTTCTGAGGCATAAGCGAGTCCATAGAGAAGCAAAAACATACAAAAGCAAGGAGTGTGGGAGATTCTTTGCCTGGAATTCACTCCTAGCGAGGCATAAGCGCGTCCATACAGGAGAGAAACCATACAATTTCCAGGAGTGTGGGAAATGGTTTGGTGTGATTTCAGACCCTGTTAATCATCAGAGAATCCACAGAAGGGAGAAACCGTACACATGCCAGGAGTGTGGGAAATGTTTTGCCAATATTTCAAACCTCTATAGTCATAAAAGAATCCACACAGGAGAAAAACTGTA
>JAHTLZ010000061.1:61068-72497 GCA_023846285.1 Phrynocephalus versicolor
CTGTGGGAAATGTTTTGCCTGGAAATCACACCTTGTTATTCATAACAGAATCCACACAGGAGAGAAACTGTACACATGCCAGGAGTGTGGGAAATATTTTCCCTGGAAATCGCACCTTGTTAGTCATAAGAGAATCCACACAGGAGAGAAACCATACATATGTCAGGAGTGTGGGAAATGTTTTGCCTGGAAATCACATTTTGTTAGTCATAAGAGAATCCACACAGGTGAGAAACCATACACATGCCAGGAGTGTGGGAAATGTTTTGCCTGGAAATCAGACCTTGTTAGTCATAAGAGAATCCACACCGGAGAGAAACCATACAAATGCCAAGAGTGCGGGAAATCTTATGCCAAAAATTCAAACCTTGTAAGTCATAAGAAAATCCACACAGGAGAAAATCCATACAAATGCCAAGAATGTGGGAAATGTTTTGCCTGGAAATCACACCTTGTTAGTCATAACAGAATCCACACAGGAGAGAAACCATACAAATGCCAGGAGTGTGGGAAATGTTTTGCCTGGAAATCAGACTTTGTTAGGCATAAGAGAATCCACACAGGTGAGAAACCGAACAAATGCCAGGAGTGTGGGAAATGTTTTTCCAGAAATTCCAACCTTGTTAGTCATAAGAGATTCCACACAGGAGAGTGTAAGGGTTCGATCCTCTCGAGTACCAGTTCCGATCCATATAACAGCTCAGAGTTGATTTTGTGATAAACTTCAAACGGATTTTTATTTAAATTAACATCAAGAGAACAGGAATAAACATTGTCTTCAGACACATGTGGCAACTTTGACAACTTAGAAATATTAACATTCTCCAATAAAGGTTCTTCTAATGTAAATGCAAACAGACTGGCTTCTTTCGAGGTGTTACTCAGAAATAAGGGTGATGGTGGGTGCCTCATCCCATGCACTGTGTGCCGCAGCATGGGTGGTTTGCCCATTGGGCTACTGGATTCTCGTTCCTGCCCCTTTTCCATTTTCGAATAAGCTTGTCGAACTGTCCCAGCCACTTCACAGGTTTTACTTGGACTCAAATTCGTCATTTTCCTTGACTTTAAATCTATTATCTTCCCACCTCTGCTTCCAATCATCCGTTTGCATGCTAACCTCCTTTACCAGTTTCTCCCAACTGTCACTAGACCACTCACACGGCACTTTTCTCACTCCTGGGTCCTCGTGCTCAACCCAACCATCGTCATTCTCCTCTGACACCCATAATCCCTCCTTCATACGCTTTTGCACCATTTCTTCTTGTTCTTTGTTTATACCATTGTTTTGCTCTTTTAGTTCTAGCTCCTCTAATTTTCCTACAACCCCCAGGTTATCATCTCTTTTCATCTCTTCTTCCTTGCGTTGCTTTATTCCAGACAGCTCACTTTTCTCATCTCCTTCACAGAGAGGAACCGTACAAATGCCAGGAGTGTGGGAAATCTTTTGTCAAAAATTCAAACTTTGTGAGGCATAAGAGAATCCACACAGGAGAGAAACTGTAGAAATGCCAAGACTGTGGGTAATGTTTTGCTCGGAATTCAGGTCTTCTGAGTCATAATAAGGTTCACACAGGAAGGAATAAGAAATGCCAGAACTATGGGAAATGTTTCATTTCGCATTCACACATTGTTAGTCGTAAGAGAATCCACACAGGAGATAATCCATACAAATGCCAGGAGTGTGGGAAATCGGTGTTGTGAGTTTTTTGGGCTCTTTGGCTGTTTTCTGGAAGTTTTTCTTCCTGATGTTTCTCCAGACTCTGTGGCCGGCATCTTCAGAGGGCAAGCAGCTCAGGGAACCAGGAGTTTTTTCTGTGCTCTGTGGTATAGAGTCTTGGGAAACGTCAAGAAGAAAAACTTCCAGAACAGTAAAAAAAAACCTCACAACAGCTATCAGATCCCGTCCGTGAAAGCCGTGGGGCCGCTGTGAGATACAGGAAGCTGGACTAGATGGGCCTTTGGCCTGATCCAGCATGGCTCTTCTTATGTTCTTATGTTCTTATGTTCTTATGTTCAAAACATGTTAGTCATAAGAGAATCCACCCAGGAGAGAAACCCTACAAGTGCCAGGGGTGTGGGAAATGTTTTGCCTGGGATTCGCAGCTAGTGGTGCATAAGAGAATCCACACAGGAGAGAATCTGTACAAATACGAGGAGGAGGGTGAGAATTTTTTTGCTTGAAATACATTGCTTTTTAGTAATAAGAGAACCCACTCAGGGAGAAACCATGCAATTGCTTGGAGTGAGGAAAATGTTTTTGTCACAGCACAGTGCTTGGTGTGTAGAAAATGTTTGCTGAGAAATCACACCTTGGTAGTCAGATGAGTCCACACAGGAGAGAACCTATACAATTATATGAAGTGCGGAAAATGATTTGCTCAGATTTTATGTATTTTGAATCAACAATGAGTCAACACAATAGAGAAATCATACAATTGTCAGAATTATGGGGGATATTTTCTCAGAATTCATCTGTTATGGACTAGTCAAGGCAGTCTAGTCAAGAAAAAATAAAAGTGACCTGGTTGCTCCTGGACTGTGAAGAAGTGGGAAGGCACTATGGTGTTTAATTATGAGGTACCAGTGGTGCAACTGCTAATTTTGGTGCCTGCAATTTCTCATGGCCTCATTTCGGAGAGTGGATTGCAAAATTAGGAAGAAGACCTAGTTCAGAGCATTAAATGACACTGTTGGTTTTCTACCCAGTTTGCTCTTTGTATTTACTTCTGGAGGACATGGTAGATTCATTATTCATGTGTGGGCAGGAACCCACCCTTCCAGCAGTAAATGCCAATGGGCATGTGGACAGCTCTCATACAGCGTCCTTCGATAAAGCCTTAAGGGGAATCCGGAGTTCAAAACAAATGCTACTTGCTGGGAATGGCAAAAAGACCCAGAAATTAGATTCATAGAGTTGGAAGAGACCTCAAGGGCCATCTAGTCCACCCCCCTGCCTTGCACTTACATCAAAGTACTCCCAACACGGGGCCATCTAGCCTCTTAAAAACCTCCAAAGAAGGAGACACCACAAACATCCTTAGCAGCATATTCCACTTCCGAACGGCTCTAACCATCAATAAGTTCTTCCTAATGTTCAATGGAATCCCTTTTCCTTTAGTTTGAAACCATTGCTTTGAGTCCTAGTCTCTGAAGCCATGGAAAACAAACCTGTGTCCCTCTTCAATGTTACATCCTTTCAAATATTTAAACATGGCTATCATCTTTCCCCTCAGCCTTCTTTTTGTAAGGCTAAACCTTCCCAGATCCTTAAGCTGCTCCTTGTAAGACATTTCTTCCAGAACTTTAACCATCCTGATTGCCCAGTTATAATATCTTCCAATTCCCCATCCGAAAAGATACAAATGGGAGGGATATGCAGACTCTCCTTTCCTTTCACACAGGGGAAAATCGAATCATCCTAACACTGACACATACCTATTTTATTGGCCCCTTCTTAATTGTCTTAGTCAATCTCTTGTCACTGGAGACACTGGGCCTTTTTACACGACCCCTAAACTCCGCCGCAAAAGGCTCCCAGCTCCGGAGCTTAAAATTGTTTACCCACCAGCTCCGGAGTTTACTGAAAATTAAGTGCGACCACACCCACCTAAGCGCGTCCCAGCACACTTTTCATGTACCTGCTCTCCAAGGGTGAAAAATCTTGATGCGGATGTGCTGGGCTCTCCTCGCTTCTTTTTGCTGTTGTTTTTTGCCTCCCGCCCCTTTAAGAGAAGGAATCACAACGACGGGGCGGTGTCCACCGGCACCGGAGGTAAGCCTGCATTCTTTTGTCCCTTTTTTTCTCCCTCCCCTCACCTCCCGCCCCTTTAAGAGAAGGAATCACAACGACGGGGCGGCGTCCACCGGCACCGGAGGTAAGCCTGCATTCTTTTGTCCCTTTTTTTCTCCCTCCCCTCACGCAGCCAGCAGCCAGCAGCCAGGAAGTGCGGAAGGGTGGGGACGCACGAAGAGTGACAAACCCCTAAGATCTCTGGTCTGAATTTAAGTGACCAGCGGATCTTAGGGGGTTGTGTAAAAGCGGCCACTGTCTGGCACTGACCCAAGACTTCTCTGCTGCTTGGAAATCAGATTAGGTGTCAGCAGAGATCTTTCTCATCTGAGAATCCATGACAGAGAAGAGGAAGACAGAAAACATAGAGACCAAATTCTTAGTTGATGAGCTTTCGACTCAGGAGATAAGGGACATCATGCTCAGATTTTGGCAAGAAAAATCATTGGCAATGGGTAGAATTTGTCCCCTTTTTCTTGACCCATTTGGATAGTCATGGACAGAATTGAGGGCTTGACAATCTCTGTCCAAATCACATCACACTCTAACACTGTACCCCACTCCCCCAAAAAAACACTATTAATGATAAACTGACTTGTGAAATTAAAATTAGGAAAGGGCTGATCAAGTCTAATGGCTTTAATGGAATATGGGATAAATTATTGGTATATGTATTCCAAAATGGTAAAGGGTACACACCCAGAGAAGACTCAATGTATTTCTGGAGGGAAGTGGGCTGGTCAGTATCAAGAAAGTTGTAATGTTGTTCAAGTCCCGAGGGGGTGGGTTGCACTGGGCTTATGTTTGTTATATTTGTTATATTTTTGTTACATTGTTGCATGTTATTTTCTTTTCCTTATGTTATTTTGCTGTTTTATCTGTAATTTTTAAAAACAAAAGAAAAAAATAAAGAAAAATTAAAATTAAAAAAAAAAACACTGCTAAACGGGACCCAGTGTGAATGCAAGAAGTAAACCTGCAATTTCCTTAGCAAACAAGCACATGAGATGGACGCATCTTTTGCATTCAAGGGCCATGTGGGAAGGGGCAACAAATAACAGCAGAGCAGCCACAACTGAAACAGATGGGAGGGGCAGCAGAAGCTATGGGCTGCACCCTTCAATCTCATATAACTGGAGAGGTGGAGGAGACCTCAAGGGATATCTGGTCCAATGCTCTGCCATGTAGGAACCCCCATTAAAGTATTCCCAAGAGATGACCATCCAGCATGTGCTTAAAAACCTCCAAAGAAGGAGACCCCACCACCCTCCATGGCAGCATATTCCACTGGTGAACAGCTCTAACCCTCAGAAATTTCTTCCTAATGTTCAAATGGAATCTCTTTTCCTGTAGTTTTAAAGTTTAAACCATTGCTCTGAGTCTTAGTCTCTGAATCCATGGAAAACAAACATGTCCCGTCTTCGATATGATATCCTTTCAAATATTTAAATTTGACTATCATATTCCCTCTCAACTTTTTGCAATGTAAAGATTTCCAGCTCCCTAAACCGCTCCTCAAAAGACATTTCTTCCAGATCTTTAACCATCCTGGTTGCCCTCCTCTGGACCCGTTCAAAGTTGTCAACATCCTTTTTAAATTGAGGAGCAGCAGAACTGAACATATTAATCCAGGTGGGGTCTGACCAGGGCCCTCAGTCCATTAAGGTGAACTAGGCAGTTGCCTAAGGCGCCAAAATGGAGAGGGGGTGCTGGCCAGCCTGCTGCGCTGGCCACCATGGCCCTGGGGGGGGGGAGCCTCTCAACACTCGGCTTCCACGGAGGACCCTGCTCCAGATTTGGGGAGGCAGGAAAAAAACTTCCTTCCCCCCTTGAGTCACACACAAATCTCCCCCACCCCAACCCAAGCACACACCCCAGGCATTTTGTAGGGTTAAGAGGAGCTCCCTTGGGCTCAGCCCCACGTTCTCTCGCCTGCCCTTCTCTCCGCCCTTCCTGGCTCAAGAAGCCCCCCTTCCCCCATCCCAGCAAAAGCTACCAGTGGCCATCTATCTTCTCTGCGCTCCTGGTCCAGGCAGGGAAACCGGAGTTGCGGAGGCGGGTGCAGGTTCAACGAGCCCCGCTCCACGGTGGTCGGCCCCACAGATGAACCTGGCTGGCCCCTGACTGAGGCTGGGAGGGTCTGCTTGCGGCGGGCAGCCTTGGCTTCTTCCGAAGCTTCCCCTTCTCTGGCGACCCTCTCGTGGAATGCGGAGGGTGCCTCTGAGCGCACGCAGAGCGCCTTCGGCATCCCCATTGTTGTGAATTGATCTGTTCTGTATTCCTATTATCTGTACTTGCTTATGTTGAAGTAACTGCCTTCCTGTTCCAAAGGGAACAGGCCTATTGGTTTATTCAAGTTGCTGCATTTGGATCCTCAATCCTATTGGTTTCTGTTCCTGTTCCAAAAGGAGCAGGCCTATTGGTTTATTCAAGTTGCTGCATTTGGATCCTCAATCCTATTGGTTTCTGCCAAGAGGCAGCTTTGTGATTGGTTGTAATTGTTCCCTCCAAAATGTATCTTTTCCTAGCCAGTCCTCACTCCTATAAATGTAGCTCCCTCTCCCCAGTCCCCAGTCTTGTTCTCTCCCTGAATAAAGAGCTGTTACACTAACTAGAAGCTGTCTCCTCCAGCCTGCTATGTCAAAGAGCTGAATCACTTGCTGAAATCACTAAACCCACATCACAACACCCATCACAGCCTGGCCTCCCATCTCCGAGCCAGCAGCTGTTCCGGGAGAAAGGGGCCACCTGCACTGCAACCATCGGCCACAAGCCCCGCCCGGGCAGGGGGGGGGCTCCTCTCCATTCCTTCCTGGTGCCTCCCACTTGCCCTTTCCTGGGGGATGGGGGGGGGAAGGAAGGTTGGGGCCAGGAAGTGTTTGGGCGGCTGCTGGGCTTGGGTTTCCACCGCGATCGATACAGCTCCGGTGACGGGACCTGCCCCGGCTGCCCCGGTAGGAGCAGCGCTGGGGTGGGGCGGCAGGCACGGAGGGGGGGGCGAGCCGGGGAGGAGCGCCCTTACCTGGCACCTGCGTGGGCATTCCTAGATGTGTATTGGAAGACTGTGCAGACCAACTAGCTGGAGTCTTTACTAAGATCTTTAACCAGTCTTTTCTCAGTCTAGGGTTCCCTCTTGTTTGAAGTCCTCTACTATCGTTCCGGTACCTAAGAAATCTCACATCTCCAGTCTTAATGACTATCAGCCAGTTGCACTTATTTACTTCATTGGTGATGAAATATTTTGAAAAACTGGTCCAGAATTAAATTACATCACGTCTCCCCCAGAGTTTTGATCCCCACCAGTTTGCATAGGAAGCAAACATATGCAGCCACTATTCAACAATGGGGACTGTGGACAAAGGGTGACAGAATTCCTTTTTTGGGGAGTCTATATTGAGGAGAATTTGACCTGGAGCATAAACACCTCTGAACTGCTGAAAAAGGTCCAACAGAGACTGTACTTTCAGAGGGTGCTCAGAAAGATTAACATCACTCAGAGACTTTTGGTGTCTTTTTATCGGCGTTCAGTAGAAAGTATATTGATGTAGTGCATACGTGTGTGGTACACCAGTTGCACAGTGGCTCAAAGGACAGAAGATCATTGGATGCCCATTCAGAAGACCATAAGAAGAGCCATGCTGGATCAGGCCAAAGGCCCATCTAGTCCAGCTTCCTGTATCTCACAGTGGCCCCACCAAATGCGTCCGGGAGTGCACAAGACTAGATATCTGTCTCCTGATACCACTCCCCTCTAGTCCTTGAAGTACCCCGGTTTTAAACCTGGAGATTACACATCTCCATCATGGTTTGTATTCTGTGATGGACTTTTCCTCCAGGAATCTGTCCAATCCCCTTTTGAAGGCATCCAGGCTAGATGCCATCACCACATCTTGTAGCAGGGATTTCCACAGACTAACAACACGCTGGGTAAAAAAATATTTTCTTTCACTCTTAAGAGAGCTCTTGCTGTCTTAAGAATGCACAGAACATTATACTGTAGGAGACATTTATCATCCTGGACCAGTTGTTGTCAACCTGTGGGTCCCTAGATGTTCCTGGAGTGCAACTCCCAGAAGTCGTCATCACTAGCTGAGCTGACCAGGATTTCTGGGAGTTGCAGTCCAGGAACATCTGGAGACCCACAGGTTGAGAACCACTGTCCTGGACACTCTGTTTGTCCTATTGCCATCAGGCAGGCATTACAGATCTATTTAAAACAAGGACAAGGTGTTCAGAAACAGTTTTTACCCAATAGCAGTAACTATGCTAAATTAAAAAAATGAGTTGCTGGGTAATATCAGTGTTGAATGTGTAAAATGTATATTGTATGGGAGATTGTGCAGTCATTGGGTGAGAAATTAGGATTGTGTATGTGGGGGGAAGTTGATTTTCAATCAACTTTACAAGCAGTTGTATATTTTTAAGTTGTAATTCTTATGTACTAGGTATGAATGCTGTCAGGTGAGAGAGTGTAGGGTTGTGTGGGTGTATGTCTGATTTTATGTCAGTTTTTGTATAATGAGTAGAAGTGATGTTGGGCAAGGGAATGTAGTCATATGTGTATGGATGCTTGTTTCTTAAATGAGAGTTTTATGTCTTGGAATTTTTATATTTGGGATGAGTGATGCACAGACTGGATGGCACTTTTTAATTTTGCTGTATTTGTAAAATGGCAATAAATAGTTATTCTATGTACTATTCCAGTGAGGGTGAACCTTTTAGAGACCGAGTGCCCAAACTGCAATTCAGAACCCACTATTTTTTTTTTTTTTTGCAAAGTACCAATACAGCAATTTAACCTGAATAACAGGTGGCTGTGAAGGGGGTGATGTTGGGTGCCCACAGAAAGAGCTCCAAGTACCACCTTCGGCACCTGTGCCATAGGTTCACTAACAATGTACTATTCTATTCTATTCTATTCTATTCTATTCTATTCTATTCTATTCTATTCTACTTCTGTATTCCTTTTTGTGCTTCTTTTAACTGTACTATTTAAAAAAACCTTTGAACATATTCTTATTTAATTTGACAGCTGATTTAATCAAGTTTTGTGATTAACTGTTGTCCTTTTTGTATTTAAGTGTTACAGGCCAAAGCAGAAACACAGCCTGATCTCTTATTAGAGCAGCTCAGAGGATATGGTAAAATTATATAAGATGAATTAAATCTTTCACAGATTTGAGGTATAGAAAATATTTCCAAAGTACAAAGATCCCCCCAAAACAGCCATACAAAACAGTTTTTGTATGGAAAAGTTGTTAATTTACCCTGTTTGGGCCCCTTCAAGAATATATAAGAACAGACGCAAACACTCATAACATGTCTTCCGTGACTTAGCTTAATTTTTTCCGTTTATGCCAAGGGTGCTTACTTTGTTTTAATTCTGTGTGTTTATTTGTTCTTGTGAGTCTGTTGATTAGGCTAAATTGGATCAGCTCTTGTACACCGCCCAGAGTTCCTTCGGGAAGATGGGTGGTATAGAAGTTTTATAATGAATGAATAAATAAATAAATAAATAAATAAATAAATAAAATGTCAGTAGATTTAATATTGTGGCAGTTTATATTTCAGTCTAGGAGGTTTAACATCAGGAAGAAGAACCTAGCTTTGTCTATTCGTTCTCTCTCTACCCACCCACCCACAAGAATTAATTTCATGTTTTTACACACACACACACAAATTAATTTCATGTTTTCTGCCTGATCCAGTGGCCCACGGGGGGGGGGGGAGAGAGAGCGAGGCTCCTCATCGATGCGCTCGGAGACGCGATTGGGCGAGGCTGTGCTTGTCCTGCCCGGAGCCTGGCTTGGCTTCAGTCACGTGACAGGGAGAGGAAGAAGAGGTTTCCTTCCTTATTTATATTTTTCCAATACAGGCTCTTGGGCTCCGACCTTCCAGCCTGGGAGTCAAATCGAGGCCACTTGAACAGGGAATCCAGAGAGAGAGAGAAAAAGCGGGCGGGTGAGTCAGTCTCTGATCTGGATCTTGCTGGGAAAGGAAGACCCTGGAAGGAGGAGGAGGAGGAGGAGGAGGAGGAGGAGGGGGGGGGAAAGGGAGGGAGGAAACCCCTTCTGGGCAGGAAAGCCTGTGTAAAAGGCGGCGATCCTTTTATTGGACCATTGAAACAGTCATTAAAAAGGGGTCTGGGATATGATTGGTGATGTTCCTGGTGCCTCTCCTCTGAGCTTTGTCATTCTCCCAAGTCTCCTGTGAAGATTAAGCTTGTTTCTGTACCGTTGTGCTGCATTTTTTTGGTGTGGACCATACTAACAAGAGTGTGCCTTGGCTTTGCAGAGCTCCCATAATTAGGTCTGTTGGGGCTGCCTTTGCACATCAGGAGGAGAACAGTTCCAGGATCCGTTGGAGGCATTGTTGGGTGCAGAATTAAATGACAGACCGAAACACTGCTGGTCCCAGAGAAGGAGGAGACTTCAATGTGATCAAGGCAGGAAGCCTTGGGACATGCTGGGAAGGAACAGTGCAGAAGGTCCTTGGTGAAGAGATTCCCGGCTCAGATGCGGAGTGCCAGAAATTCAGGAACTTCGCCTACCAGGAGGCTGATGGTCCTCGGCAGGTTTGCAGTCGACTCCATCAACTTTGCCGTCAGTGGCTGAAGCCAGAGCAACACACCAAGGCGGAGATCCTGGACCTGGTGATCCTGGAGCAGTTCCTGACCATCCTCCCCCTGGAGATGTCGAGCTGGGTGAGGGAATGTGGGGCCGAGACCACTTCCCAGGCGGTGGCCCTGGCAGAAGGTTTCCTGATTCTGAGTCAGGCAGAAGACCAAGAGCGGGAAGAACAAGAGGTGAGGACAATCCCTAAAGGGACTCGGAGACTTGCAGGGCCACCCTACAGCCTCTGCTGCCCCTCCGCCTGTCTCGGGGGTGGCTGTTCTGCTGGGATCTGCTGCCCCTTCCCACACGTGGCCCTTTGAAAGCATAAAATGTGTCCATCCCATGTGCTTGTTTGCTGAGGAAATTGCAGGTTTGCTTCTTGCATTGACACTGGGTCCAGTTCAGCAGTTCTGGGGGTGGGGGTGGTTTTCAACAGGGATTGTCAACCCCTCAATCCTGTCCATGACTACACAAAGGGGTCAAGAAAATGGCACAAATTCTACCACTGTCCAATGATTTTCCTTGCAAAAATCCGAGCAATGATGTCCCATATCTCCTGAGTCCAAGCCTCTTCCTTTAAAATCTTGGTCTCCATCTTTTCTTTTCCCTCTTCCTGTTCCCTGTCATGGATTCTCAGATGAAAAATATCTCTGCTGACATCCACTCTGATTTCCAAGCAGCAGAAAAATCTCCGTTCAGCGCCAGACCGAGTCCGCATTGGCAAGAGATCGACCAAGGCAATCAAGAAGGTGTGAATTTAATAGGTAGGTGCCAGTGTTGTGATGATAGGGTTTTTCCCTGCGTGGAAGGAAAGGAGGGTCTGCATATCCCTCCCACTTGTCTCCTTTTTTCTTTCTATACTTCGAGCAGAGTTTCTCAGGGACTGGAATGAGCACAAGTCCCTGCCATACAGGCTAATCCATTTTTGCCAAATGCTTATGGTTCCTTATGTCTCCTTTGCCCTATTTGCCCATTTAAAGATAGATAGATAGATAGATAGATAGATAGATAGATAGATAGATAGA
>JAHTLZ010000061.1:72507-97807 GCA_023846285.1 Phrynocephalus versicolor
GATAGATAGATAGATAGATAGATAGATAGATAGATAGATAGATAGATTTCTTTTGTGAGAAAACACAAATGGAAAATCTCCTATAGAATATAAAACACAAAATGTCCTCCACCAATCGAACAACTCAGCTTAAATACTAAGAGTAATGTAGGAATTACCTGTATTTGCTGGAGATGGGCCATTTGCACCCAGAGGAAGCATCAACTCCACATAAAAGCAATCACCAGAATGGGCAGAGAGAAACAAAGAAAGGACCAGCATATTATCCTACAAGGTGGAGTCAAACCAAGGAGTTGAAAACTTCCTTCATTTGTTTCTGCTTCTTGAAAACTATGGGAGGTAAATGTGTTTAATCTGCTATGTGCTTCTGCATGGCTGGTCTCCAGACTCCTTTGAATGCTCTGAAATTACAATAATAAAAATATTATTCTGCATGCAAGGAAAAAAACGCCTGCATGTTGGAGAATATATTTTTAACTTGTGGCATCGACACAGTACCCAGTTCCGGAGTTTGGGATGCGCAGTAGCAGGAGTGTTAGTAAATTTCTTTGCCTGAAAAAAAAAGTGATTCTCATTCAGTAGATCTCAGTCGTCTGGCACTCATAGGATGTCATTAGCTCAGACTTTCCTGACGGGGCACCATTTATTGTATTGGGGTGGGGGGGCACAGCCTTTCACTGGGATGTGAAAACTCAAGTGTTTCGTTTTTAGCTTTCAACGCTTAAGGTTGTGATCTCCTTCTAAGAGAGGCTTATGTGACTGCCTTCCCATCCCTTTGGACTCTCCTGCAGGGCCCAGAAGGATGCCAGCGATAAGTATTCCTTCATCTCCTTCTTTTGATTCAGTGGAACCAGATCAGGTACGGAGAAAGCTGTTCAAGGAGACCACTTGGATTTGTAGCCTTGATTCCTTATTGAGGCTGAAGATGTATTTTTAAAAAACTGAGATATTTAAAATGGTTAAGAACTCTACATCAATGTTGATAAGCATGGCTGTTTCCATGTGGGGAAGAATTTTGTTTCTCTTTTGTTTTGAAAAAAATTGCCAAGAGTTGTTTAAGGTTTTCCAAAGGTGAATGTGTGGAATAGCAGGAATTCCTTTCTGCTCCCTATTTTCTCATTCCGAACATATTTCTCCTTCTGTGTTTCTGAGGGAGACGTAAGCATGTAAGAGGAAACGGGTTTGATCACAGCCAAAACTGGTTAAGCCTGGCATCCTGTTTCATGCGGAGCCTCCCAGATGCCTCCAGGAAGCTCCCAAGGCCCTTTGCTTATCCCATTTTCCCTCTCACTGATGGTCTGTAATACTCCTTGTCCTGCTCCTACTGCAACATTTGGGCTATTCCCCACAACCCCTTCTGGATTTCTACCTTTAAAAGAATTTTCTCCCTATCCCTGTGAACTCAAGTTTCCTTCCAGCAGTGGTGAGGTGCACCCCATCATCCCACCCCCAATATCCCTTCTGCATGAAACAGCAAAACGTGGTCCAAGAATCCAAATAGTTCCTGCCGGCACCATCTGCGTAGCCAGTTGAACAGCTCTGCTAATGTTCTTTCCCTTCTTGGGCCATGTCCTTCTAAAAGGAGGAGAGATGAAATTCCCACCTGCCCACCCAGGCCATTCAGCTTCCTACAGATATCTTGATATGCCTTTGCGATATCCCAAAAGCTGTGCTTTGAGGTCTCGTTAGTTCCTACAAAGACAAAGAGAAAGGGGTTAGAATCAGTGGGCTTGATGAGTCTTGTTAGACTCTCTGTTAAATCCTGATTCGTGGCTCCAGGGAGACAGCAGACCTCTCGATTCACTTTGTCAGGCCTACAGATGCCCGCTTCTGTTCCTCTAAGCAAGGAGTCCAAAACCACCACCACGTGCCTGCTCTGAGGCTTGGTAGTGGCCCCTTGCTGTGCTGTTGAATCCTGAATCCTCTTTGTAGGGTCTTTCGAGGTTGACCTTGCTGTAGGAGCCATCCACTTGTCTTTCATTGTGCTTTGCCTTCACGAGCCTATCTGCATGAAACCCATGCGTAAGGCCTCCTTTCTCTTCCCGTTTCAGGGTCCAGTGACCTTTGAGGAGGTGGCCGTGTCCTTCACCCAGGAGGAGTGGGCCCTGCTGGATCCGGACCAGAGGGCCTTGCACTGGGAAGTCATGGAGGAGAACTGGCAAATGATGTCCTCTCTGGGTAAGGCTTCCTCTTTCCCTGATTGTTGTCCATCTCTCTTTACTACTGCAATAAGGACTAATTACAAGAGCAGCAACTAGGATGCTTTTGTGTTGTGATGGTGTCCGAACTCACACTAGCCACTGTGGGGTCCTTAATGCCAAACTGAAGAAAGAGTGGCCCTCCAGATATTCTGAGCTTCAGATTGCATCACAGTAGCTAACTTTGCCAGTGTGGACTCAGGGTGAGAATAGGCATTTATCACCCTTTGAAGAGCTGAAGGTTCAGGAGAGGGGCAGTTTTAGTGAGGAAAGGGGTTTGGGGCCTGGCAGCTTCATTGTGGCAGCTTTTATTAGTTAAAATACATGCTCAGGGCATAATGACTCAGTAAGATGGCTACCAAAATCAGAGGCTTTGTGGGATGTGCTTCCCTACTCTATTGCTTTTTATGATACATTTGTCCCCCACTATATTGTGGTTCATATGCAGCAGTCCCGGTATATCGCAGGACTGCAGGACCTGAAGGCAAGGGCTTCTGAGGCAAGCTGCGTGGGCCTTCTGCACTTACACCAGACCTGGTGCTGCCCCATGTCGGAAACCACTTCTGGGGATTCCAAGAGGCCTGAGAAGCCCTTTGGAGGCCTGTTCGGGGCAGCGCCAGGCCTAGCGTAAGTTTATGAGGCCCCAAACAGGGGCCCCAGTCCCAACCCGACTCACCATCTGCGTAAGATGGATTTCCCTTTATTGCAGGTCAGGTCGGACTCCTCACCCCCATGATAAATGGTGGATTACTGCATTATTTGGAAAAAAAACCCTTTGAACATATTCTGAATTAATATGAGAGATGATTTAATCCTTTTTTCTGATTTACAGTTTGTTCTTTTTTTTCTTTTTTTTTCTTTTTCTTTTTCTTTTTCTTTTTGTTTTGTTTTGTTTACTTAACTGGTATGGGCCAAAGCAGAAGCACAGCCTGAGCCCATATTAGAGCAGCTCAGAGGATATGGTAAAATAATATAAGATGAATCTGGAAGTTGAGTCATGGCTACTGCGACTTCTTTTTGAGAGATAGAAACGTTTTCCTCTTCATCCAAAGAGCTTCATCGGTCTGAATACAGCCAGTACAAGTCCTCCATCTTGTAGTCAACTTTGACCTCTGACTACAAGATGGAGGACTTGCACTAGCTGTATTCAGATCGATGAAGCTGTTTGGATGAACAGCGACACGTTTCTATCTCTCAAAAAGAAGTCCAGTAGCCATGGCTCAACTTCCAGATAAACTCACCTGGATGACTGAGAATCTTCACAGACAATATAAGATGAACTGTGAGGGTGTTACTACTTTAACCCTTCCCCAGATTTATTGTCTAGGAAATACAGTGTGATCCCCTTATCTGCTGATTCTCTAACTGTGGATTCTGTTATCCACGGTTGGTGATCAGCGGGATGGGGAAGAAGGGGGGAAATTAAAATTAAAACTCACCACCACCAACGCCTACCAACCTCCTCTTCACCGCAGCTGCCACGGGCCAGCCCAGCACCCTCCGGAGTGTTGAGGTGGGGACTTCGAATTTCCCACTCAGGTTCTGATCCACTCCTCGGGACCTGATTGAGTCCTCACCTCACCCCTCTGGAGAGTGTCTGGCCCAATAGCAGGGATTCCCCCCTACTACCGAGCCAGACACTCTCCGGAGGGGTGAGGTGGGGACTTTGAATTTCCCGGTCAGGTCCTGGGCGGTGGATCGGTAGTTTGAGTGGGAAGTTCAGAACTGGGACCTGACCCACATGAGACCCAACCCGGAAGTTCAAAGGCTGGTTGGCCAGCTGGGCGAGTCCTCACTTATCCCTCCAGAGCATGCGTGTCCAAAGTCAGGCCCAGGGACCAAATGCAACCCGTTTTCAAATTTTCAGTGGTCCGCAGCCTCTTCTCCCCACCGGCTCAGCCTGTTGCGCATCCCCGCCAGCTGGTCCCTCCCCATATCAGATAGAGATGTCATCTTGCAGTTTTGCAGTTCGCCTGCCCTCCCTGCCTCTGTCCATCCCCCCAGCCACCTGCCCGGCCTACCCTCCCCTGGTTCCGTTGCTGCAGCGTCCTCCCCACCTCCTTGCATGTCTTAGAGGCTTGTTTAAAGTCTGGCCCGGGGGCCAAATGGGCTGAATGGTCGCCCCCCCCCGCAACATTTTCACCTCACCAAATCTAGCCCTCCTTGCAAAATGTTTGGACACCCCTGCTCCAGAGGGTGGCTTGGTGGCCTGCAGCGGCGGCAACGGTGAGGAGGAAGTCACTAGGCATCGGGATGGTAAGATTTATTTTTAATTTTCTCCTCTCCTTGCCACTGCTGCTGCAACAGCAAAGGGGGAATGAAGTTTATCTCTTTCTTTTTCTTCTTGCTGCAGCCAAGTGACAAGGAGAAAGGGGAAAAAACTTGATTCCCTCCTTGCCATTTGGGATGTGTCGGGGCGAAAGCTTTCACCCTGGCACCCCACCGAACTTTCTGCCACCATTATCCTTGGATAAGAGCATTTGCTTTTATTTGCAGATTTCACTATCTGCAGGGGATCCCGAACCGACCCCCCGCAAATACGGCAGGCGTACCAGAAAAACAGCCAGGCAAAAGTGTATTTGTATAGAAAGCTTGTTTTAAATTACTCTTACCCTGTTTGATGATCCCATCCAAAAACCTACAGGCAGACATGAATATATCTCAACAGATTTAAAGAGGAGGAAAACAAAATGTTGTGGTACATAGAAATGGCTGGCTTTAAGACAAAGTGTTCTGCTTATATACTGCCCCATACCACTTCAAGTAGCCTCTGTGTGGTTTACAGTTTAATTACTGTATGCTTTCGAGCATCCATATCCTCTCTTAAGAAATCTTTCTCTTTCCCTCCTGTATATCTATCTCACTCTTCACTTTTGTCTTTTCCGTATTTGTTGTTTTTTTCTCAGATATAAATGGACAGAAGCAACATTTGGGAAGTCATGAAAATGACCACATAGGAGAGAAACCATACAAATGCCAGGAGTGTGGGAAATGTTTTGTTCGAAATACATTGCTTGTGAGGCATAGAAGAGTCCACACGGGAGAGAAACCCTACAAATGCCAGGAGTGTGGGAAATGTTTTGCTCAGAATTCAGATCTTCTGAGTCATAATAGGGTCCACACCGGAGAGAAACCGTACAAATGCCATGAGTGTGGGAAATGTTTTGCTCAGAATTCACACCTTATTGGACATAAGAGAATCCACACAGGAGAGAAACCACACAAATGCCAAGACTGTGGGAAATGTTTTGCTAAGGATTCAAACCTTGTTAGTCATAAGAGGACACACACAGGAGAGAAACCGTACAAGTGCCATGAGTGTGGGAAATGTTTTGCTGAAAATTCAAACCTTATGAGACATAAAAGGATCCACACAGGAGAGAAACCATACAAATGCCAGGAGTGTGGGAAGTGTTTTCCTAGTGATTCAAACCTTGTTAGTCATAAGAGAATCCACACAGGAGAGAAACCATACAAATGCCAGGAGTGTGGGAAGTGTTTTGCTGAGATTTCAAACCTTGTGAGGCATAAAAGAATCCACACAGGAGAGAAACCGTACAATTGTCAAGAGTGTGGGAAATGTTTTGCTGAGAATTCACAACTAGTGAGGCATAAGAGAGTCCACACAGGAGAGAAACCATACAAATGCCAAGATGGAAATGTTTTATTCAGAATTCAGATCTTCTGAGTCATAATAGGAGAAAAACTGTACAAATGCCAAGAGTGTTGGAAATGTTTTGCTGCGAATTCACACATTGTAAAGCGTAAGAGAATCTGAGCAGGAGAAAAATTGTACAAATGTGGAAAATGTTTTTGTCTGAGCTCACAGATTCAGAGTTTTAAGAGAGTCCGCACAAGAGCAAAAGGGAAACGGTAGAAATCATAAGTGTATTCAAAATGCTTCGCTGAGAAATCACCTTGCTAGTCATACAAGAGTTTCCACAAGAGACAAACCATAAAATTGCATGAAGTGTGGAAGATTATTTGTTCAGAATCAATGTAGTTTGGATCATCAAATTGTCGACACAATAAAGAAATCGTTCAATTGCCAGAAGTATGTTTTAGATGAATTTTTTGTTTGTTCCACCATCTTGCTAATTATTCTTATTTTGTTGTTGTTGTTCTTTGAATGATGTGTTTGAGATTCATTTTTATTGATGTGATTGTTTTTAACCGCACGGAGTTCCTTTGGGAAGGCGGGCAGTATATAAATAAATAAATAAATAAATAAATAAATAAATAAATAAATAAATAAATAAATACTATCAATTACCAGACAGCTCCTGACCTGGTTGCTTCTGGACTGTGAAGTGTAGAGTGGGAAGGCAATTATGGTGTTTAGTGACGAGGTCCCAGAGGTGTGGTGGCTCAGTGGATCCCAAGGCTCCAAAAACTGTTGCTACAAAGTCGGCAGCTCGGTGGTTCAAATCCCGGGTGCCACGCAATGGAACGAGCTCCCGCTGTTAACCCCAGCTCCTGCCAACCTAGCAATTTGAAAGCATGTAAATGCAAGGAGATAAATAGGGACCAACATAAAAAGCGGGAAGGTAAACAGTGTTCTGCGCAGCCATGCTGACCACATGGCCACAGACTTGCACAACACTGGCTCTTTGGCTTGAAAATGGAGACAAGCACCACACCTAGAGTCAGACACAACTAGCATGCATGTGCCGGGGAACCTTTACCTCTACCTTTTTTAATGTTCTAAGATGCCTCTTCTAATTCCCTGTTCATAACTTAAATTATGTCTTAAATATTCTGGCCTGTATATTGTCCTTATGATTGTAAGCCACCTTGGGTCGTTTTCCAATGGGACAGGTGGGGTAAACATCTTCTAAATATATAAACAAACAAATAATCAAATTTACGCTCAATTTTTAAAAATATTGCCTTGTTTTAGTTTGTTCAACTTTTTCAATGACAGTACTAAAATCTCTCTCTATTGACGTCATTGCTAGTTTACTCAGTCTTTCCTGACTCATTGTAGATATCTGTTCCAGAGAGAGTAGCCCTGTTAGTCTTTTCAAGAATTTCAGGCAAAAATCAAAGAAAAACAAAACAAAACAAAACAAAACAAAAGACATAAACATGTGACACCTTAAAGACTAACTTTCATATTTTAATGTGACGTTTTGTGCACATGTGCACTTCTTCAGACGTATATAGCAGCAGAATGAGGTGTTAGATATAATATGAGCTGAAATATATATTTCATACCAGATATTAAATTGGTTGTAGCCTAGATATCATTGGCTGTAGCATGTAGAGTTGGGGGGGAGGGGTGGATAGGGGAGGGGAGGGAGAAGGGGGGAGAAGAGGAGGGAGAGTTAATTAGTAGAAGTGGTGACAACATTAAATGGTGAGAAGACTGAGTTAAAGCTGTATAGTTTTATGGTTTTATGGCTCATGCCAGCCTCTGTCATGTTTAAAGTGTGGGAAGTAAATTCCTCAAGTGACAGAAACCAGATCAGATCAGATGAGATCATAGGGGTAGTGGGAAAGACAGGGTGGGGGTGGGGGTTGGAAAGAGAAGGGAGTTTTGGGGAGTTTTTAAGTTAGAGTCCGTGAAAAAAAAATGATAATGTAGAGTTTTTACCTTAAGAGTCCATGAAAAAGTGGCGCTATGGTAATATTACATTTGATAATGATATATTTTGATTAATTTAAGTTTGAAAAAAAAAACTTCTTCCACACCCGGAAGCTGAAATGGAGCTAATTCAAAAGATTCACACAACAAAGTTTGTCATGTTCTCTTGCAGTTTTCACCTGTACACCCACTGAAGGAAATCTACAGCTCTCCGGTTAGCAATCGATTCACCAGGATTAACTTTCTTATACAAAATAATATGGTATAGAATGCAATTTTGACAGCCTACGTTGCTGCTTTCAATTCTGTATACTGTACATAGCCCATGTATGCTGAATTTGTTCACTGATAAAATGCTCTTTTTCAGTATCCAGAAGGCCAGGTTGCCTACAGCAGTGTCCACAAGACACCTGTCAAAGCTTCCAGCCATCTTTGCCAGCTGATCCTGATTCTTTTCTCCTTGACATCATGGCTGACATGGAATGTGTAGATGTGACGTATTATCACAGGGGAAAAGCATTTATTCACTCTTATGCCTTGTTTCTGATAAGGTCAAGATGTACCTTAAAAATTGGCATTGGGGGTTCTTTATAAATTGCCAATGCACCATTGGTGGGTCATCAAAATTGCCACGCTGAGTTAGTTATATAGCATTTGTTTATTAAAGACAGATAGAGATACAACACAGAACACATACAGTACAGAAAATAGGTTAGTAAACATCTTAGCTTAAGGGTCTAAGGATCCCCTTAAGGTTCCAAGACATAGCACAGGCCAGACGGTTCGATCTGCCCTGCTGTCCTGGACAAAGGACTAAATGACTTTCCATGATTTTTATAGTTTTCTGTGTGGTTGTATGATCTAAGACTGACGTATTTTGTACACCCCTTCATGTGCCTGTTCATTAGCTCATGTTCTTGGCTTATAGCCATTTGGCCATCAAAGCCTAGAATCACCTGACCCTATTTCCTAGTTCAAGATTGGTTCCTTATTCCTGGCCAACCGCCATGTTGTTGTTCAGGAGATCGGCACCCATGCACTTCAGGAGATTGGCACCCACATACTGTAAGAGATCGTGCCAAGTCTCAGCTGTTATGCCAAGTTTTGCTGGGTCATTTTGACCTTATACCTTGTCAGCATATTTGGGTCTGTTAATATTTTAATGCTTATAATATATTTTGATTTATTTCATGTTTATCAAATCCTAACATTCCCTTTTTACTTTTTATAGAGATATCCCCTTGGAAGATATTAATAAGCACCCCAGCCAGCTTCCTGCACAGGATCACTTGGGAATCATTGAACCCCATCTGTGCAGGGACGCCCCGGAGGGGACAATGGATTCCATGAGACCTGATGCTCAGGAAGCAGGCTTGCTTTTATCTCTTCCCCCCACATTATCCACCAAGGCCATGAGATGGTATGTGAGGAAATGACAAGCTGTCTGGTAATCATTCATCAAGACCCTTCCTACGTAGACACTGCCACATCAGATAAGCCCTCCTAGGAATTCATCAGCCTATACCATCCTGACACGTAAGCCCTGTCTCCACCTTCTCTGATGCTGTGCCTTGAAACCAATAAAGAGCCCAGGACTCATGTTTGAGGAGGGAGCTGTTGCATGAGGCCTGGGCTTCGTTGAACCCAATAACGTGCCTATGTGTGGAATCATTCCTACAACTTTTTACCACTAAGAAATGACTAACATAAGAAATTACTACAGTAGCATCCCCGTATCCGTTGATTCACCATCTGCTGATTCTGTCACCCACCACTGGCAGCCAAAAAACACAGTACCTTGGTTTACAAGCATAATTCATTCAGGAGGCATGGTCGTTAAAAAAAAAAAGAAATAATTAAAACATTTCCTGATTCTTTCAGAGCATGGGTCTTTAGTGTGCAGGGAGTGGGTCTCAAATTTGTGCTAGGTTTCATCTTATTTTCAGCTGTGATTTGGTAATCACCAGTTGAAGCAGAGAAAGATTGCTAAAGTGATGAAGGAAACCCAAGGGCTTCCAAGAAGCCATGCAGGGGATTTCCGCTGAAATGTCTGGTTCTCTATTGACACCCTGGTGGTTAACTGGTGCCCTGCAACTATCAGGACAGCTGACATGAGAGTACCTGAATGCCCCCTCCATTATGCAGCTGTGAACATGGAAAGTTTGTTGGTGTGACGGCACGGATGGGAAAGGATCCTGCACAGACAGGGTGGTGGTTGCAGGATCATAGATTGGGCTGGAGGGCTTGAGAGGAGGGTGGCTGGGCAATGTGGGTGAAGGAATAAGGGGGGCTTGTTTTGTTTTGGAGGCGACGTGGTTTTGGAGAGGGTTCAGCCCCCCCTAAGTTTCAAGCAGTGGTGGAAATATAGTCCAGCTCCCAACAGTGTATGACGGACAGTGAACTGGCACTCTGTTTTAAAAGTTTGAGGACCACCGGTCTATAAGAATAGAGAACATAAGGTATGCCATCAGACCATGACTTTTGGAATTCTAGAATATAAGCCTTTAACATTTTGAACAGAGTTTGTTGAGCTTTCTCTATCATACCATGACTCTCAGGGTGATAAGATACATAAGAATGTACCTGGAGGATAATCATATCCTGGATCCCTTCCTATCCAGGTTCAGGCCACTTCGGGGGACCGAGACTGCCCTGGTCACTCTGCAGGATGACCTCCTCAGGGAGGCCGACAGGGGGTGCTTCTCCCCGCTTGTACTCCTTGATCTGTCAGCGGCCTTTGATACCGTGGACCACGGTAACCTGCTGGTCTGGCTTGCTGAGGCTGGAATTGGGGGCTCTGCTCTTTGCTGGCTCTGTTCCTTCCTCAGCGGCCGGTCTGGGGGATGATTTGTCTGCTCCTTGGACTCTCCCTTGTGGGGTGCCCCAGGGGACAGCAATCTCACCCATGCTGTTCAATGTTTATATGAGGCCGCTGGCGGAGGTCATCAGGAGATTTGGAGCTCGCTGCCATCATAAAGGGGGAAATAAACAATTTTTTATTCACGGAAGTTAAAAACAAAGTAAAGATTGACAACCCCCTTTTGAATAGTCTAATTGCTACATGGAGAACATATAGAAAAATCTTGTCTCCGAAGGGATCCCCACTGGCTTTAGTTACTGACTTGGAAAGCTTCCCAGTCAACTTGAAGCATTATCTGGAGTTATTAAAATTAAGAAAATAGCTAGACTAAAGGATTGGATGCTCAAGATCAAAACAATTCATGATATAAAAATATTTTGCAATCCAGTGATTTAACATGGTTAAATTATATTCAATTAGGAAAATGGATAAAGGACTGGGGAAAAAGAAATAATCAAATCAGAGAGTGCACAAAATTTGAACACTTCCTATTATCGCTTGAGTCTGAACAGGAAAATTCAGAGAAAGGAATAACATGTAAAATATATAAAATACTAGGGGAATCATTAGAAATGAAGGAGTTAAATACCTTGAGAGAAGTCTGGAACCAAGATCTTAATGTAGTGATAAAGAAAGAAGACTGGAAGAAAATTTGGAATATGAGAATTTTGAGATCATTATCGGTCAGGATAAAAGAAAACTACTTTAAATTGGTTTCTAGATGGTATTTAACCCCAATTAGACTAAATAGAATGAATTCTGGTTACTCTAAGATATGTTGGAAATGTGAAAAAGAGCTTGGTACATACTTGCATCTTTGGTGGGAATGCGAAATAGTCCAAAGGTTCTGGAAAAAAGTGTTTTTAGAGCTAAGCAATATGATTAAGATAGATATAGATTGTAATCAAGAGATAGCATTATTATCATTGTTAACAAGTAAAGATTATGATGTTACAACAAAGGAACTAATAGCAAATTTTATGACAGCTGCTAGATTAATCATAGCAAAAAATTGGAAGTCAAAATTAGAACTCAAGATGGAAGATTGGTATAATGAACTTTGGGATATAGCTAGAAACGATAAACTGTCCTGCAGTTTAAAGGTCAAACGAGGAGAAATGAAAAAAGACATTTTCTACGATATCTGGGGTAAATTTTTAGATTATGTATTAGTTGAAGGAAAAGGGAAAGAGTCCACGAATATCTCACAACAATTCTGGAGAAGAGAACTTTAAGAAGATTACTAGAAGAATAGAAGATGGAGCAACGAATAAGAATGCATGGATGGGCCCGTGGGATGGGGGTGCACTTATATTGTTTGTTGTAGTTTTTTATTTTTATTTTCTTATGTTGTTTGTATGTAGTTTAAAATTTAATAAAAATATTTAAAAAAACAACAACAACATAATAATAACCAATAAAACAATATCTTTCAAAGCATCACAGAATGTGCTGTCCCTGATGTCTAAACCTTTGGCAACAAAACTGAGTACACTTATAGGTGTGTGTATGTGTGTGTGTGTGATATGTCGTTACAATCGTGACCGACTCTTCGTGACCCCATGTCTATGGAGTTTTCTTGGCAGGATTACTGGAGTAGTTTGCCATATACTAAACTATTTATCAAACTGGAAGGGGTGTATTCACTTCTGTGATATACTACGGTATATAAAACATGTGGCATTGGGTTGGGAGCAACTAGTTGATCTGATGAGAGCTTTGAGATAGATTTCCTTTCATCTTTCACTCCAACGCAGGGGGAGGGGATTGATTAAATGAAGTTTTGAGAGGATTTAATAGATGCAAAAACCAGAAAGAATTTTCTGAGTTCAGTGCCACCTTTATTTGTGCCCACAAAACCCACTCGGAGCCGTGTAAGGTCCAGAAGAATGCAAAAACCCTTTGTCCAGAGAAGATGCTCCAAAACCTTGTGGCATGGGAGGTGAGTTTGGTTACAGACAGACTATAGAGATGTCTGGGGGGCAGTTATTTCTTATTCCTATGCATATGGAATCCTATCTGATAATCCACAACGTGGGTCTGACCATCACCTGGAATGAGTAAATATTTCCTCTCCTATCTTGGTCCAGGGATAATTTTTAACAATGAACACCTTAAGCAACTCTCTTCTTTCTGAACAACAAGCCCGCTTCCTAGGTGGAAGGAATCTGACCTTCCATGTGCAAGAAGAATGTTCTAATAGATCATGGATTCAGAGACTAGGACTCGGGGCAATGGTCTCGAACTACAGGAAAAGAGATTCCATTTGAACATTAGGAAGAACTTCATGGTGGTTAGAGTTGTCCGGCAGTGGCATAATCTGCTGCCCCAAAGGAGGGTGGTGGAGTTTTTAACCAGAGGCTGGATGGCCATCTGTCAGAAATGCTGTGATGGGGGTTCCTGCATGACAGGGGTTTGGACTGGATGGCCCTCGAGGTCTCTTCCAACTCTAGGATTCTATGAAACATGTCAAGCGCATTTTGCCCCTACAGTGACGACATTCACAGTGAAACTTACCATCTCCGGAATTTTTATGTTGTACAGAGTTTATGTTATACAAGCTGTTTGGTATACAAGGGTCCACTGTATGGGACTTCTTTCATCAACGTCTAGGCATCAATTGAACTACCCCCTCATGTGGCCTCTTTGAGGTCCCCCGCATCTCCCTCTCTCGCTGAAGCCTTTTCTGCCTCCTCTGCAGTCACCGGCCTCTTCTCCTCTCCTGTGCGAGTCACCTGGTGCTGAACCAAGGACTCTGCCGCAAAGACACTCTTATCAGATCCCAAACACGGATCGGGTTTCTCCCCTCGGTGGATTTTCTCATGCTTGCTCAGGTACCCGCCGTCGCTGAAGCTCTTCCCACAATCCAGGCATTGGTACAGTTTCTCCCCCGCGTGGACCCGCTTGTGCTTGTTGAACGAACTCCGTTCGTGGAAGCTCTTCCCACATTCGGGGCACACATAGGGCTTCTCCCCCGTGTGGATCCTCGTGTGGCTGGTGAGCGTCCCTCGGTGGTTAAAGCTCTTCCCGCACTCCGCGCATTGATAGGGCCTTTCCCCTGTGTGGATGTGTTGGTGGGAAGCCAGGTCAATGAAGTTCTTCCCGCAGACCGTGCATGGATGCTCCTTCATCTCGGTGTGGGCCTTCTGGTGCCGCTTACAGGTGCCGTGGTTGCTGAAGCTCTTCCCGCACTTGCTGCACCGGAACGGCTTCTCCCCAGTGTGGGTCCTCTGGTGCGCCTTGCAAGCAGGGCTATCAAAGAATCTCTTCCCGCACTCCGCGCACCCATAGGGCCTCTCCCCCGTGTGGATCAGCTTGTGGCGCCGAAAGGCTCCCCTCCCGCCGAACCGCTTCCCGCATTCGGTGCACAGGTAAGGCTCCTCTCCCGTGTGGGTCCGGTGGTGCCGTGACAGTGTCCCACTGTAGGCAAAGCTCTTCCAGCACTCTGCGCATTGGTAGGGCTTCTCCCCTGTGTGAGTCTGCTGGTGGCCGACAAGGTCGGTGACCCACTTCCCGCACTCAGAGCACTCGAAGAGTTTCGCCCCCCGTGTGGACCCTCTGGTGGACGAAGAGCTTTGCGATCTGGCCGAAGCCCCTCCCACACTCCGAGCACTGGAAGGGCTTGCCGGCCACATGGACCCGCTCATGCAGAGTCAGGCTGCTTTGGGCGCTGAAGCTCTTCCGGCACTGGGCGCACTTGTAGGGCTTCTCCCCTCGGTGGGCTCTTTGATGAGAGAGGAGGTTGCTGCTGTCGCTGAAGCTGGCGCCACAGGCCGCACATCGGTAGGGCTTCTCCCCCGTGTGGGTCCTTTGATGCGACGCAAGGTAGGCTTTCCTGTGGAAGCTCTTCCCGCACTGCATGCATTTGTAGGGTTTCTCCCCCGTGTGGCTCCTTTCGTGTAAAGTCAAGCTACTCTTCACGGTGAACCCCTTCCCGCAGGTCAGACATTGGTACGGTTTCCCTTCCACGTGAACTCTCCGGTGATAACGGAAGCTCCCTTTCTGCCTGAAACTCTTTCCACACTCGGGGCATTGGTAGGGTTTCTCCCCTGTGCGGGTCCGCCGGTGGGAGCTAAGCGTCCTCCTGTCGCCGAAGCTCCGTCCGCCTTCTGCGCACGCGTATGGCTTTAGCCCCATGTGAGTCCTCCGGTGGACGGACAGCTGACAGCTCTGGCTGAAGCTCTTCCCACATTCCAGGCACTGGTAGGGTTTCTCACCGGCGTGGGTCTGTTGATGGGAGCGGAGGCTTGAGCACCCGCTGAAGCACCTCCCGCACTCAGCGCATTCGTAGGGCTTCTCCCCCGTGTGGATCCTCTTATGTTTGTTGAAGGAACTCTTCATGCTGAAGCTCCTCCTGCAATCCAGGTTTCTCGCCGGTATGCGTCCTCCTGTGCACGCTAAGCCGACAGCTCCAGCTGAAACTCTTCCCGCAGTACGAGCACTGGAAAGGTCTCTCACCCGTGTGCGTCCGTTGATGGGAAGCGAGGCCATCAATCCGCCCAAAACTCTTCCCGCACTCCGGACGACAGCTGAACGGCTTCTCCCCTGTGTGAATCCTCTGGTGGATGCCGAGAGAATAACTCCAGGTGAATTTCTTCCCACACTCCTGACATTTGAAGGGTTCCCCCCCCTGGGCAGGTTCTCTCGCACGACGCAAGGGTGGTTTCATCACCGATCCTCTTCCGGTGCAGTAGAGGAATCTCTTCTAGGAGGCTCCCCCGGTGTCTTCTATGGGCGTACGCCTTCCCGTAAGAAGCCCATGTGCTGTTCCTTTCCCCCCGGTCACTTTCAAAGGGTGTGAAGGTTTCGTGAATGGCAGCGCCTTGAGAAAGAGAGGATGGGGTGCTCCAAGTCCTGGGGCAGTTGCCTTGGCCCCCTTCCCCTCTCTTCTGATCCCCACGGTTTCCTTTTCCTCCTTCAAGGCAGACTGTTTCCAGGAAGGAACAAACTGGGTCTCTAGAACGCCCATCACTCTGGTCACCACCTGATTGGAAAAGAAGGGGGAGGGAAATAAAACTTTGTTTAAAGCAAAAAACAAAAGTGCTGGACGCAGCCCAGTTTTTTTATGCTGTTCTGAAATCTGTGCTGTTTTGGGAATACGTTTCTGTCAAGGATACTGCTGTGGGTCACAATCCTAGCAGAATATGCTAGTGCCTTATGGCACGAATCAGCACATGCCAAATAAGTGGAGGTAGCAAGACACCCTGCTGAGTGAAGGAACACTGCTCTCCTGCAATGACAGCACTCAAGCTGGACTGTTTGGAGGTCACTTAAGAGATTTCAAAGCCTGGTCAGCCTTGGATACAATTTTTCTCACTGCAGAGAAATTCCAGCACTTATGTGCATGCAGTTTATGTGCAATGTATGAAAAGAAGACCATAAGACCATAAGAACATAAGAAGAGCCATGCTGGATCAGGCCAAAGGCCCATCTAGTCCAGCTTCCTGTATCTCACAGCGGCCCCACCAGATGCGTTTGGGGGCGCACGAGACTAGATATCTGTCTCCTGATACCACTCCCCTGCATTTGGCCCTTGAAATACCCTGGTTTTAAGCTAAGAGATTACACATCTCCATCATGGTTTGTAACCTGTGATGGACTTTTCCTCCAGGAATCTGTCCAATCCCCTTTTGAAGGCATCCAGGCCAGATGCCATCACCACATCCTGTGGCAGGGAGTTCCACAGACTAACAAGGCACTGGGTCAAAAAATATTTCCTTTTGTCTGTTCTTACTCTCCCAGCCCTCAGTTTGAGTGTATGTCCCCTAGTTCTGGTATTTTGAGAGAGGGAGAAGAGCTTCCCTCTATCCACTTTGCTCATGCCCTGCATTATTTTGTATGTCTCAATCATATCCCCCCTCAGGCGCCTTTT
Source organism: Phrynocephalus versicolor (assembly GCA_023846285.1). Lineage (NCBI taxonomy): Eukaryota > Metazoa > Chordata > Lepidosauria > Squamata > Agamidae > Phrynocephalus > Phrynocephalus versicolor. Next base: position 89,025 of record JAHTLZ010000061.1, read on the forward strand.
TTCCAGACTAAAGAGTCCAAAATGTTTTAGCCTTTCCTCATAAGGGAGGTGCCCCAGCCCAGTAATCATTTTAGTCGCTCTCTTCTGCACCTTTTCCAGTTCCACTATGTCTTTCTTGAGATGCGGTAACCAGAATTGTATACAATACTCCAGGTGGGGCCTTACTATTGTTTTGTATAATGGCATTATAATGTTGGCTGTTTTATTTTCAATCCCTTTTTTGATAATCCCTAGCATGGAACTGGCCTTCTTCACTGCTGCCACACATGGGGGAGACACCCTCATGGAGCTGTCCACCAACACACCAAGATCTCTTTCCTGATCTGTCACGGATAACTCAGAGCCCATGAGTTGATAGATAAAGTTTTGATTTTTTACCCCAATATGCATTACTTTACATTTGGCTACATTAAAACGCATTTGCCATTTTGTAGCCCATTCCCCCAGTTTGGAGAGATCCTTCTGGAGCTCTTCACAATCTTCTCTGGTTTTTACCACAGAGAAAAGTTTTGTATCATCTGCAAACTTGGCCACCTCACTGCTTATCCCTGTTTCCAGGTCATTTATGAACAGATTGAAAAGCACCGGTTCCAGGACAGAGCCCTGGGGCACACCGCTTTTCACTTCTCTCCAATCTCCATTGTGAAAATTTCCCATTGACACCTACTCTTTGTTTCCTGGATCTCAACCAGTTCTCAATCCATAAGAGGACCTGCCCTCTTATCCCCTGACTGTGCAATTTTCTCAGCAGCCTTTGGTGAGCGACTGTGTCAAAAATCCTTCTTAAAATCCAGATAGACAATATCCACCAGTTCACCCAAATCCACATGCCTTTTAATCTTTTCAAAAAATTCTAAAAGGTTTGTCAGGCAAGACTTACCCTTACAGAAGCCATGCTGCTTTTCTCTCAGCAAGGTTTGTTCTTCTCTGTGTTTTAAGATTTTTTTCTTGGATGAGGCTTCCATCATTTTACCTGGGACAGATGTAAGGCTAACCGGCCTGTAATTTCCTGGGTCCCTCCTCCTTCCTTTTTAAAAAATTGGTGTGACATCTGCTATCCTCCAGTCCTCTGGCACTATGGCCATTTTAAGAGACAAGTTGCGTATTACCATTAAGAGATCTGCAATTTCATTTCTCAGTTCCCTAATAACCCTTGGGTGGATGCCATCTGGGACCAGTGACCTGTTAATTTTCAGCTTATCAATTAGTCCTAAAACATTCTCTCTTTTAACCTGTATTTGATTTAATTCTTTAGTCAAGAGGGGCCGTTCAGGCAGCAGAATCTGCTCAAGGTCTTCTGCCATGAAGACAGATGCAAAGAACTCATTTAATTTCTCTGCAATTTCCAAGTCCTCCTTAACCTCCCCTTTTCCTACCTCACCATCCAGAGGGCCAACTGGTTCCCTGGCAGGTTCTCTACTTCTTACATATTTAAAGAAGCTTTTATTATTACCCTTTATATTGCTAGCCATGCGTTTCTCAAAATCTTTATTTGCCTCTTTTATCATCTTCTTACATTTCTTTTGCCAGAGTTTGTGTTCCTTTTTATTTTCCTCATTTGGGGAGGATTTCCATTTACAGATATGCGGACCTCTAGCTGCTGGACCTTCTCTTCTAAAAGTGCAACCAGCTTGCACTTGTAGGAAGTGTAGTTCTCCGTGCGCTTTGTCAAGAGGACAAACATGGCACAAGTGTTACAGGTAACTACAGCTGCTCCCTTAGACTTCATTTTAATGAGTGCAGCATTCGGGACCTTGAAAGTTTTAAAGTTTTACTAGCTACTAATCTAGAAATTATAATCTAGTAAAATTTTCTTCCTTTTATGTTAAAATGAAATCAGCCCTAGTTGAATTGCTCCAACCCAGAAACTTACCAGTGCTGAAGTCTTTCTCTTTTGCTCTCTCAGCAGTAGGTCTGCTTGGTCTCACACACCTGGCTCAAATGCCAAGGCTAACCTTCTTCTTCAGGGGAATATACTTAGTGTAACTCCACCCACAAGCTCATAGGAAGGCTTAGTCTGGCACCACCCCCTGCTTCCTAGATACTTCCTTTGTTTGGCTGACTAATGGCTCTTTTTATTTAAATGAGCTATTAAAGTTAGCAGAGGCAGAGGTAAAACAGCCCTAGTTGAACTGCTCCAACCCAGAAACTTACCAGTGCTCACATCTAGAGTGCCGAAGGTTTGCCACCACTGTAATAGAGGCTATAAAGCATCAAAAGGGAAATAAATGCCAGTATCAATGTAAATAGTTAGCATGCATAAAGGTACTGGACAGGGATTTTCTTTATCTCCTCTCTTGTTTACTTTATCAATAGAAATATTATTACATGTAATTAGAAACTCTGATGGTATTCATGGAATAAATGTTAAAGGTCATGTATATAAGTTACAAGACTCTGTAGATGATCTGATTGGCGGATCCACTGTATTGGGAACAAGGAATCGAGGGGTATCCTACAGCATTAGAAGGCAACATTAAACCTCCTCTGGTCAGACCCTCACCTGGAGTAACTGTGTCCAGTTCTGCGTGCCTCAATATAAAAAGGATGTTGACAACTTCGAGCGTGTGCAAAGGAGTACCCCAAAAGCATCTTGGAAAATATTTTATTTTATTTTTTCTTAGTGACCCTACAGATCCTTGTATAACAAACGGTTTGTATAACATAAAATCTGTACAACATAAAAAATTCCTGAGAGAGGGGACTTTTGCTTAACATAATTGCCTATGGGGAGACATAAAAATGGGATCACTCCGTTTTCAATGCATTCCTATGGGAATTTATATAAAGGAAAATTTCCTTAACATAATTTCATTTGGAATGAATTAATTCCTTTATACAAGGTACCACTGTATTTGAAAGGATGTCATATTGAAGAGGGAACAGGTTTGTTTTCCATGGCTTCAGAGACTAGGACTCGGGGCAATGGTCTCAAACTACGGGAAAAGAGATTCCATTTGAACATCAGGAAGAGAGTGTATCATTTTCTTATTTTTCCTTTTGCTGCGGACATAACTAAAGAAACCCTTTTTGCTACTTTTAATCTCTCTGGCAAGGGTGTTTCCCTCCAGCCGGCGGACAGCGTTCGGAATCTGGGCGTGGTCCTGGACCCGGCTCTCACCATGAAGTCCCAGGTGGCTGCCGTGTCCAGAACTGCTTTTTTTCCATCTCCGTCAAATCGCCCAGATTCGCCCATACCTGGACGGGGACTCCCTGAGAACTGTTGTGCAAGCGCTGGTGATCTCGAGGCTGGACTACTGCAACACGTTCTGCATGGGATTGCCCTTGACTCTCCTCCGGTGTCTGCAGTGGGTGCAAAATGTGGCGGCCAGACTGGTGGCGGGTGTGCGTTGCTACGACCGCATCACCCCGGTTCTGGCTCGCCTGCATTGGCTACCCATTGCATCCTGGATTAGGTTCAAGGTCCTGGTTTTAGTTTATAAAACCCTCCATGGCCTAGGACCTGACTACCTGGCAGAGCGAATCACCCAGAGATCAACTTTGGCCCATCCAACAAGGATGTCGCAGGCGGACTCGCTTCGGGTGGCCATGCCCAGGGAGGCCCGGAAAACCTCCACTAGGAACCGGGCCTTCTCTGTGGCAGGCCCGACTCTGTGGAACCACCTTCCTAGCGATGTGCGCCTTGCAGAGTCCCTGCCGGCCTTCCGGAGGGAATTAAAGATCCTGCTCTTCCATGAGGCCGTTGGTGACCTTGTTTAGTTTTTGTTTTTTTTTCCTGCCAGCTTAGTTGCTAATCAGCAGTTCCTATCATTTTGCAGCTCTTGCCAAGGTTGTATATTTTAATATTGTTTGTCTTGTAGTATATGTTGTGTGTTGTTTGATGACTGAACTTGATTCAGCTTATTGTGAACCGTCCAGATTTCCCTTTGGGAAGATGGGCGGTATAGAAGCCTCATAATAAATAAATAAATAAATAAATAAATAAATAAATAAATAAATAAATAAATAAGTCTAAGTTCGTTTTGTGCTTTAGCTTTTTTTTTTTTTACCACCACCCTGCACATATTAGCTGTTTGCTCCTATTCCTCTTTGGTGCATTCCCCATTTTCCATTTCTTGTATTTGTTTTTCTTTATAGTTAGCTGAGATGAAAGTTCTTTAGTAAACCATTCCCACCCAGGTGGGTCAGGCTGCCAGGAGCAGCATCCCTTTTAAGCATTTTTCACAAGGCATCCCATAGGCAAAATGCCATCTGGGAAAACATGCCTCTTCCTGGAAAATTATGTTTTGTCTCATGGAAAATTAATCTTACTGGGCGTTTATATTGCGAGGTACCATTCCTGTATTTATGTATTAATTTTAGGTAATTTTACTAGGATCTCATCCCTTTCCTTCCAAATCCAAATATTTACGTGCATTTTGGGTCTTTTCAATAAAAGTAGGAATAAATATTATTTGTGTTTTTTTCTTTCTCTGTTTTTACTATTGTCCAGCTACCAAAGTGAGCAGCTGTCAGGAATACATTGGAAGATAATAAGTTCCGGAAAATTCGGTGTTAGGCAGGCGTGGGGTGGGGGTCTAGGGAAAAGAAAAAACTAAATCGGGAAGGGAGAAAAAAGTTTGGGAACTTTTGAATTTTAGAGGAAGGGAGGGCAGGGGGGCTCCAAAGGGGAGAAGGGGGAAGTCCCCCTCCTCCCTGCGTATCGCCTGAAATGGGGCAGACGAATTAGAAAAAAGAATAAAAAGAACATGATGATGATGATGATGAAGAGGAGGAGGAGGAGGACGTATCCCACCCCCGTTCCCTTCCCTGCCTGCCTTGGAGGACCAGAAGGATACGTGGGAGGGGGGAGTATTTGGTCTTCCAAGGGGGGAGAGCAGCGAGTCCTGCTTCCTAGAGTGGCAGGAAACCCGAAAGGCTCCCAGGGAGGGAGGGGGACCTTCTCTCCAAAAAGGAGGCTCTCCTCTGTGGTTGCTGGAAGGAGGGGAGGAAAAGAGAGACAACCACCCCGCAAGAAGGAGGAGGAGGAGGAGGAGGAGGTGGGTTGTGCAATCTGTGGGGGGGGGGGCGGGTTTGAGCGGCGATTGGGGGGTCCTAGAGTGGCGGGAAGCGCAGGCTCCCAGGGAGGGGGGGGGGAATCCGCTCTCCGCCCCCTCCAAAAAAGAAGGTTTCTGGAAGGAGGGGAAAGAGACCTCACCCGCACCAAGAAGGAGGAGGAGGAGGTGCGTTGTGCAATCTGGGGTTTTGTGTGTGTGTGTGTGTGTGTGTGTGTGTGCAATGCTATTGGGGGGAGGAGGCTGGGGGCGTTGGGAGAGGGGGGGCGAGTGGAAGCTAGGGGGGAGGGAGGGGGAGGAGGCGTTGCTGATGAAATCCGGGGGGGTGGGGGGTCCCAGGAGAGAAGCCCCCCCACTGCACACTCCTTTGGGGGGTCCGGAGGCAGAAGGAGGCGTAAATTTCCCTCCCTCCTTCCCTTTTCTCCCCCCTCATTTTGGCGGGAACTGGGGGGGCGGTGGTCCAGGCAAACCCCCTTCCCTTTCTCTCCCTCCCCCCACAAAGAAAAAAGGAGGGAAGAACAACCGGAACAGACCTCCCTCCTACTGAGAGGGGGGGCATTGATTGGGGGGATGGGAGGAGAGCTCCCATGGGGTGGTGGTGAGAAAAGTCAGCGAGTGCGGATTCCTAGAGTGGCAGGAAAAAACAGGAAGCTTTATATAGGGAATTGGGGGGGGGCAACAGAATGGATTCCCCTCCTTTGGGGGGGTCAGGATTTCAAAGGAATTATCTACCACCACCCCCTTTTATTCCCCCCCCATGTGTGAGAGGAGAGGGGCACATGTCAAAGAAGGGAAGGGGTTAAAAGTTCCTCCCCTCCCAGGTGTTAACCTGCAGGCAATTCTAGATGGCAATGCAGGCTCCAAGACAGATTAACATTTAGACTGACGCCGGATTCCTTAAAGAAATTATTGCAATAATGGTATCAATGCATTGAGGTGCTTCCTAGATAGAGAAGGACACCTTCTCGGGTCCAGCAAAACAATTTATACATTTCACATATAACATACACGTCAGCAGTCTTCTTTAAGAAACACGAGCAGCACTCTATACATACATGTGAAATATTTCTGTTGCACACACTCTCTTAAGAAAGAACAACAGAAGCCAATAAGTTTACAATATAGTGAGTCTGTGGGTACATAAACTACACAATATCTAAGCTGTTGGTCAGAAGGAAATTTAGGCAACATAGACCCCTTTCAGTCCCCTCTTTCTTAGCAAACTTAGGGGAAGAGAGGATGTTTGTGGTCAGCTAAGCAAATTACAAGACATATTTGTAATTTACAAGAAAGGCTGTCCCTTGACACACATGCCCCAGCAGAGACACGTCTTAAAAAGCCTTAATAAGATGATTATATGATTAATTATAAATTTCTTATTGCCACTGTCACACAGGTTTTCTTGTTCTGAGCCTAAATCTGAGCCCTGGGTTTCTCTTGGGTCATAAGAACATAAGAAGAGCCATCATGCTGGATCAGGCCAAAGGCCCATCTAGTCCAGGTTCCTGTATCTCACAGTGGCCCCACCAGATGCGTTTGGGAGCGCATGAGACTAGACATCTCTCTCCTGATACCACTCCCCTGCGTCTGGCCCTTGAAGTACCCTGGTTTCTCCATCATGGTTTGTAACCTGTGATGGACTTTTCCTCCAGGAATCTATCCAATCCCCTTTTGAAGGCATCCAGGTCAGATGCCATCACCACATCCTGTGGCAGGGAGTTCCATAGACTTAAAACGCGCTGGGTGAAAAAATATTTTCTTTTGTCAGTTCTTACTCTCCCAGCCCTCAATTTGAGTGTATGTCCCCTAGTTCTGGTATTTTGTGAGAGGGAGAAGAGCTTCCCTCTATCCACTTTACTCATACCCTGCATTATTTTGTATGTCTCAATCATATCCCCCCTCAAGCGCCTTTTTTCCAGACTAATGAGGCCCAAATGTTTTAGCCTTTCTTCATAAGGGAGGTGCCCAAGCCCAGTAATCATTTTAGTCGCTCTCCTCTGCACCTTTTCCAGTTCCACTATGTCTTTCTTGAGATGCGGTGACCAGAATTGTACACAATACTCCAGGTGGGGCCTTACTATTGTTTTGTATAATGGCATTATAATGTTGGCTGTTTTATTTTCAATCCCCTTTTTGATAATCCGTAGCATGGAATTGGCCTTCTTCACCGCTGCCACACATTGGGGAGACACCTTCATGGAGCTGTCCACCAACACACCAAGATCTCTTTCCTGATCCGTCATGGATAACTCAGAGCCCATGAGTTGATAGATGACGTTTGGATTTTTTGCCCCAATATGCATTACTTTACATTTGGTTACATTAAAATGCATTTGCCATTTCTCAGCCCATTCCCCCAGTTTGGAGAGATCCTTCTGGAGCTCTTCACAATCTTCTCTGGTTTTTACCACATGGAAAAGTTTTGTGTCATCTGCAAACTTGGCCACCTCACTGTTTATCCCTGTCTCCAGGTCATTTATGAACAGATTGAAAAGCACCGGTCCCAGGACAGAGCCCTGGGGCACACTGCTTTTCACTTCTCTCCATTGTGAAAATTTCCCATTGACACCTATTCTTTGTTTCCTGGATCTCAACCAGTTCTCAATCCATAAGAGGACCTGCCCTCTTATCCCCTGACTGTGCAATTTTCTCAGCAGCATTTGGTGAGGAACTGTGTCAAAAGCCTTTTGAAAATCCAGATAAACTATATCCACCGGTTCACCCAAATCCACGTGCCTGTTGACCTTTTCAAAAAATTCTAAAAGGTTTGTCAGACAGGATTTACCCTTACAGAAGCCATGCTGATTTTCTCTCAGCAAGGTTTGTTCTTTTATCTGTTTTAAGATTTTCTCTTAGATGAGGCTTTCCACTATCTTCCCTGGGACAGATGTAAGGCTAACTGGCCTGTAGTTTCCTGGGTCCCCCCTCCTTCCTTTTTTAAAAATTGGTGTGACATCTGCTATCCTCCAGTCCTCCGGCACGGTGGCCGTTTTAAGAGACAAGTTGCATATAACCCTTAAGAGATCTGCAATTTCATTTCTCAGTTCCCTAATAACCCTTGGGTGGATGCCATCTGGACCCGGTGACTTGTTAATCCTCAATTTATCAATTAGTTCTAAAAACTCCTCTCTTTTAACCTGTATTTGATTTAATTCTTTAGTCAAGAGGGGTGGCTCAGGCAGCGGAATCCGCTCAAGGTCCTCTGTCGTGAAGACAGACGCAAAGAAGTCATTCAATTTCTCTGCAATGTCCAAGACCTCCTTAACCTCCCCTTTTCCTCCCTCACCATCCAGAGGGCCAACTGGTTCTCTGGCAGGTTTTCTACTTCTAACATATTTAAAGAAGCTTTTATTATTACCCTTTATATTGCTAGCCATTTGTTCCTCAAAGTCTTTCTTTGCCTCCCTTATCATCTTCTTACCTTTCTTTTGCCAGAGTTTGTGTTCCTTTTTATTTTCCTCATTTGGGGAGGATTTCCATTTACAGAAGGACCTCTCCTTGTGCTTTAGAGCCTCTATAACTCCACTCGTTAACTATGCCGGAGTCCTCTTGGACTTAAATGAGCTCTTCTTTTTTTGTGGTATGCACTTGTGCTGGGCCTCTATTATTGTTGTTTTAAACAGGCTCCATTCACTCTGAAGAGATTGGATTCTTCTAACCTTCCCCTTCAGTTTCTGTCTAACTAGTTTCCTCATCTGAGGGAAGTTTGCCCTTCGAAAATCAAGGGTTTTTATGTCTGATTTGGTTGACACTCTTCCTCCGACATGC
>JAHTLZ010000061.1:108952-154614 GCA_023846285.1 Phrynocephalus versicolor
TACATACATACATACATACATACATACATACATACATACATACATACATACATACATACATACATACATACATACATACATACATAAGAACACAAGAAGAGCCATGCTGGAACAGGCCAAAGGCCCATCTAGTCCAGCTTCCTGTATCTCACAGTGGCCCCTCCAAATGTGTTTTGGAGCGCATGAGACTAGATATCTGTCTCCTGATACCACTTCCCTGCATCTGGCCCTTAAAGTACCCTGGTTTTAAGCTTGGAGATTGCACATCTCCATCATGGTTTGTAACCTGGGATGGACTTTTCCTCCAGGAATCTGTCCAATCCCCTTTTGAAGGCATCCAAGCCAGATGCCATCACCACATCCTGTGGCAGGGAGTTCCATAGACTAACAATCTTGGTCTCCATCTTTTCTTTTCTCTCTTCCTGTTCCCTATCATGGATTCTCAGAAGAGAAATGAATCTGTAGAAAACCAGCCTGGTTTCCAAGCAGCAAAGAAAGCTCCCTTCAATGTCAGACGGAGTCCCTGGTGGGGAGAGATCAATCAAGGCAATCAAGAAGGTGCCAATATCACAGGTAGGTGTCAGTATTTGGATGACTGGGCTTTTTTCCCTGTGCAGATGGAGGGCATGCACACCCCTCCTTCTTGTCTCTTTTTATCATTTATTTTTGTAGACTTCAACCAGAATTCATCAGGGACTGGAATGAGATCATCCAAGTCCCTGCCACACAGACTGATCCAGTGGATCCGAAAAGATTTGGCATTGTACCGTAAACACACACACCCCGTGCTGATCGCAGGGGTTAGGGACCCATCCCACCCGCGATGCATAAAAATCCGCGATAGATTTTGTATTCATTTTTTACAAGGTGGACTCAAGCAGAGAAGGGGAAAACTCCCTTCATCCGTTTCTATTTCTTAGAAATTGTAGGAAAGTGTGTTCAATCTGCTTTGTGCTTATCCGTGGGTGTTCTCTAGACGCCTTTGAATGCTCAGAAATCAATAAAAAATATGGTTCTGCATACAGAATAATTCCTCGGTGAATTATAATTCCTTTAATTTCTGGTATTTTCACACTACCCAGTTCAGGAGTTTAGGATGTGCAGTAGCAGGATGGTTAGTATTTGATAATGGTTAGAAAAAAATCTTAACCCCCCCCCAAAAAAAATAGTAATTCTCATTCAGTACATCTCAATCTTCTGTACCTTGTAGGATATCATTTGCTCAGACTTTCCTGGAAGGGCACCCTTTATTGTATGTGGGCCAGAGCCGTTCACTGGGATGTGAATCCTTGTGTGTTTCATTTTTAGCTTTCGATGCGAAGGTTATGATCTCCTTCTAAGAGAAGCTTATGTAAGAACAACAGAACATAAGAAGAGCCATGCTGGATCAGGCCAAAGGCCCATCTAGTCCAGCTTCCTGTATTTCACAGTGGCCCCACCAGATGCGTCTGGGAGTGCATGAGACTAGATCTCTGTCTTCTAATACCACTCCCTTGCATCTGCCCTTGAAGTACCCCGGTTTTAAGCCTGGAGATGACACATCTCCATCATGGTTTGTAACCTGTGATGGACTTTTCCTCCAGGAATCTGTCCAATCCCCTTTGGGAGGCATCCAGGACAGATGCCATCATCATCTCCTGTGGCAGGGAGTTCCACAGACTAACAACACGCTGGGTAAAAAAATATTTTCTTTTGTCTGTTCTCACTCTCCCAGCCCCAAATGTTTTAGCCTGCTCATAAGGGAGGTCCCCCAGTCCAGTAATCATTTTAGTCGCTCTCTTCTGCACCTTTTCCAGATCCCTGGGGCACAACGCTTTTCACCTCTCTCCATTGTGAAAATTGCCTATTGACACCTACTCTTTGTTTCCTGGAACTCAACCAGTTCTCAATCCATAAGAGGACCTGCCCTCTTATCCCCTGACTGTGCAATTTTCTCAGCAGCCTTTGGCAAGGGATTGTGTCAAAAGCCTTCTGAAAATCAAGATAGACAATACCCACTGGTTCACCCACATCCACATGCCTGTTGACCTTTTCAAAGAATTCTAAAAGGTTTGTCAGGGAAGACTTACCCTTACAGAAGCCATGCTGATTTTCTCACAGCAATGTTTGTTCTTCTATGTGTTTTAAGTTTGTGATCTCCTTCTAAGAGAAGCTGATGCGACTGCCTCCCCATCCCCTTTGACTCTCCTGCAGGGCCCAGAAGGATGCCAGAAACAAATATCCTTTCATCTCCTTCTTTTGATGCAGTGGAGCCAGATCAGGTACGGAGAAAGTTGTGGCCTGAACTATTCGACCACTTGGCTTCTGATTGAGGCTGAACGTGCTTTTTTGAAGAACAAGTTATTTGAAATTGTTAATAACTATACAGTGGAACCTTGACTTACGTCATTAATCCGTTCCGGAGGTCTAGACATAAGTCAAACATGACTTAAGTCAAACAAACTTTTCCCATAGAAAGTAATGGGAAAGTGGATTAATCCGTTCCAGATGATGAAAAAGACCCTCGCAAACAGCAATTTAACATAAATTTGACTGGAATAGGAGATTCCTTCCGGGGATGTAAATGAAATGTCTCTTCAAAGAGAGGAGGAGGCAGTGGAATTATAGTCCACAAGTTATACGCCTCCACTTTTTAATGTTCATAGCAACAGTGTCTAACATTCAAGTTTTACTGATTTTTAACCTCACGTTCCAAGTTCTGAACAACTCTATGCTTACCATTAGAGTCCCACAACTGTACAGCTCCCCAACTAAAATGCTTCCATTGTGGACCAGACTTCTGCAGCCAGATTTTTTACAAGACTGAGCCGACTGTCTAACCAGCAAGGCCATCCCCGAGCTCTCAGCCCTTCTTCTCCTCCGGCAGCAGCGGCGGCTTCGGTGAGGCCGAGGACCAGCTCCAGGTGCTCGGAGCTGGCCTCACCGAAGCCACCACTGCCGGAAGAAGGCAGGAGCAGTTTGGAGGCGGCAGCCGCGATGCTGGGTCGTGGCTGCCGCCCGATTCCAAGTGCCTTGCGCTGGGACTCCGAGCTGTAAGTCAAAGCCTGCGACTCAAGTCAAACAGGCCCCTTCTTGCTGTAAGTCAAGCAGCATGTAAGTCAAGGTTCCACTGTACTTCTAAATTGATAAGCATGGCTATCTCTATGTGGGGAAGAACAGTAATAACTCAAAAGACAAAATCAAAACCAGCTGCCTGTCGGGCTGCATGGATCAGCCTCCAGCTGATTGAGGGGGGCTTCCCCCCCCAACCCAGCCAAGGATGGAAGCTGTTTCCCTACTTTGCTGGGTTGGGGCAGCCAGCAAATAAACTTACCCATAGACAGCAAAAACCTTTTTCTCTCTTTGGTAAAGGTCTTTTGCTGGCTGCCGTGACCCAGCAGAGGGGGAGTGGTTGAGGGGTGACTTGCCAAGTCACCTGCACATCCCCCTTGCTATGTCGGGGCAGCCTGGATCGTTGAATGAGTGCCCTTTGCCCTTCAAATGGAGGTGTACTGCTGATTCTGGTCCTGAGCTGTTGCCCCTCCTGTGTTGGGTCATTCTCCTGTTTAATGGCTGTTTAGTTTCTCCAACGTAGAGGTCTGCACACTCCTTTCTGCACTGGATCACATATACTGAAACGTTTAGAGGCCCGAGTGCCCAAACTGCAATTCACTTATTTTTCACAAAGTACCAATACAGCAATTTAACTGGAATACAGTGGTAATCCCAGGTTACAAATGCTTTGGGTGCTACCCTTCAGGAAAGGAAGGATCGGAGAGCAGGGGTACCACACTTTTGGAAAAAGCGAGCATCGAAGAGCAGGCTTTGGAATTTCCCATAGTCACAGCACCCTTGCTGTGGCAGCGGGAAATTTTAAAAAATTGCTCTTCAATCCTCACTTTCCCAAAGAGTAGCACCCCATCTGCCTTTCTCCCCCGTGCAGAGAGGATGATGGGGTGCTACACCGTTGGGAAAGCCGGGGGTGGGGGGCATAGTGGCAGCGGCTTGTGGGCTTGTTCATAGCCCCAGTCGACTCTCCAGCCATGCTGCTCTGGGTATCCCCAAAGCAGCGTGGCTGGAGGTTAAACGGGGGCTACCAAGGATCCCCAAACCCACTGCCTTCCCTTTGCACAGAGCCATTTCCAGAAGGGGGAGGCAGCAATCTGGGGGCTCCTTCGTACCCCGGTTTACTCTCCAGCCACGCCACTCTGGGCACCCCAAAAGGAGTAAAGCACTGAGCTTTCCAGGCAATGAGACGCACTGCAAACCTTTTCTCTGCTGCATCACCACCATTAGCCAGTACACTGCCCTGTTCACCCAAGTCTTCACTTGAAAATATGTGAGAAGAGAAATCATGCACATCTTCCTATTTTTCTTTCTTTCTTTCTTTCTTTCTTTCTTTCTTTCTTTCTTTCTTTCTTTCTTTCTTTCTTTCTTTCTTTCTTTCTTTCTTTCTTTCTTTCTTTCTTTCTTTCTATCCATCCATCATCATCAGTTCCTTCTATCTATCTATCTATCTATCTATCTATCTATCTATCTATCTATCTATCTATCTATCTATCTATCTATCTATCTATCTATCTATCCACCGTGTTTCCCTGAAAATAAGACAGTGTCTTATATTAATTTTTGCTCCCAAAGATGCGCTAGGACTTATTTTCAGGGGATGTCTTATATTTCATTAAGAGGCAAAACTTTAAATAGGCCTTATGTTCGGGGAGGCCTTATTATTGGGGAGGTCTTATTTTCGGGGGGATGCCTCATATTTCAGTGAAAGGCAAAACTGTAAGTAGGTCTTATTTTGGGGGGGATGTCTTACTTTTGGGGAAACAGGGTATCTATATAATAACTCTGGTTTATCTTGCCTAACCTTTTTACTTGTCCCATTTACCATTTAAAAAGCAGATTCCTCATACCGTGCAATCACACAGCAAGAAAGGAATGTGTCTGATTGCACCGTAAAGGATACCTTTGCTCGCTTACAGCCGCTCTTCCATCTCTTGAGAGAGAATTCCTGCCCAGCCATCAGAAAGAGCAGCCCTGATGGCAGATCATAAAAAGGTCTAGCGTCGCCTCAATTAGAGTTGGGCTAGTGTGCGTTTAGCTATAAGTTGTTTGATCACCAGGTCCTAACTCTCACTGGACCATGCCCAAAATAGTCCAAAGGGCCAGCTACGGGCTTGTCTGATCTCACCTGGAGTCTTCCTTTTTGTACTTCCACATAGTTAAGTGGCATGGCAAAAAATGAAAAGCTTCTCAATATTGTATTCTCAAAGGCTTTCATGGCTGGGATCTGATAGCTGTTGTGGGGTTTTTGGGCTGTTTGGCCATGTTCTGGACATTTTTCTTCCTGGCATTTCGCCAGTCTCTAGATGGCATCTTCAGAGGGCAAGGAGCTCAGGGAACTAGGAGTTCTCTCTGTGCTTTTGGGTATAGAGTGTATATTCGAAGATGCTGGCCACAGAGTCTGGCAAAACTTCAGGCAGAAAAACTTCCAGAACACAGCGAAACAGCCCAACACAGGGGGTTGGACTGGATGGCCCTTGAGTTCTCTTCCCACTCTATGATTCTATCATTGTCCATCTTTTGAGCCTATTTCAGACCAAGATGACATGAGGTGAAAGTAAACTATGAAATGGAGGACTCACAACTAGCTTTCTTCAGACTGATGAAGCTATTTGGATGAGCATCGAAACGTTTCAATCTTTCAAGCAAAGAAGCCCAGTTGCCATGACTCAACTTCCAGATAAACTCACCTGGATGACTGAGAATCTTCACAGACATGTGTGGGACAGCAGAAATTCATAGAATCATAAAATCATAGAGTTGGAAGAGACCTCAAGGGCCATCCAGTCCAACCCTCTGCCATGCAGGAACCCCCATCACAATATTTCTGACAAATGTCCATCCAGCCTCTGCTTGAAAACCTCCAAAGAAGGAGACTCCACCACCCTCCTTTGTGGCAGCATATTCCACTGCCAAACAGCTCTAAATGTCATTACAGGCTCTTTTTACACGACCCCTAAGATCCGCTGGCCACTTAAATTCAGACCAGAGATCTTGGGGGTTCGTTCCTCTTCCTGCGTCCCCACCCCTCCGCACTTCCTTGATCCTGTCTGCGTGAGGGGAGGGGGGAAAAGGGGGACAAAAGAATGCAGGCTCACCTCCGTTTGCCGGTCCAAACCTCCACCAGCCCCGTCGTCGTCCTTCCTTCTCTTAAAGGGGCGGGAGGCAAAAACAACAACAAACAGAAGTGAGGAGAGCTGGGCACTCACTCCTTTACAAGCGGATCTGGGATTTTTCACCCTCCAAGAGCAGGTACCTGAAAAGTGCGCTGGGACGCGTTTAGGTGGGCGTGGCCGCACTTAATTTTCTGTAAACTCTGGAGCTGGTGGGGAAACAATTTTAAGCTCCGGAGCTGGGAGCCATTTGTGGCGGAGTTTAGGGGTCGTGTACAAATACCCAAAGTCTTCCTAATGTTTAAATTGAATCCCCTTTCCTGTAGTTGGAGACAATTGCTTCCGATTTTCTCATTCTGAACATATTTCTCTATCTCTGTTTTGGAGGGAGACATAAATGTGTAAGAGGAGTCAGGCGTGACCAGAGCAATGGCTGGTTAAGTCTAGCATCCTGTGTCATGCAGAAGCTCCCAGATGCCTCCAGGAAGCTCCCAAGGCAGGGAAACAGGCCACCAGGAGCCCTTTCCCTTCTCTTCTTGACCCCCAGCCACTGTGATTTGGAGACCTCTCTTCCTGGAGGGGAGGATATGGCAATGGTGACTCATAGACAGTGGTAAACCTTTTCCTCCCATAGAGAGACTGTTCATGAAAGTTTTAACCTGCAGTGTAAAAGCCATCCACTTCTCTTTCCTGGTGTTCTGCATTTAGGAGGCTCTCTGTATGAAACCCATGTGTAAGGCTGCCTCCTTTCTCTTCCCATTTTAGGGTCCAGTGACCTTTGAGGAGGTGTCCGTATCCTTCACCCAGGAGGAGTGGGCCCTGCTGGATCCTGACCAGAGGGCCTTGCACCGGGAAGTCATGGAGGAGAACAGACAAACGGTTTCCTCTCTGGGTAAGACAACTTGGTTGACGTTAATCTCTCTTTATTACTGTGAGAAGGACCAATTGCAAGAACAGCAACTAGGATGCCTTTGTATTGTGATGGTGTCCAAATTCACACTAGCCCCAGTGGGGTCCTTAATGCCAAAGTGAGGGGAGAGTGGCCTTCCAGATACACTCAGTTCCAGATTGCATCAAGATAGCCAGCTTTACCGATATGGACTCAGGGTGAAAGTAGCCATTCCTCACCCTCTGAAGAGCTGAAGATTCAGGAGACGGGCAGGTTTTAGTGAGAATGAGGTTTTGAACCTGTTGGCTTCATTCTCATGGTTTTCATTAGTTAAAGTACTTGCTCAGGGTATAATGACTGAGTATGATGCCTAACAAAAACAGGCTCAGAGGGTGTGCTTTATTTCTGTATTCCTTTTCTTGATTTTTAAAACGACATTATTTGAAAAAACCTGTTTGTACATATTCTGGTTTAATATAAGAGCTGATTTAATCCTCCTTTCTGATTTACAGTTTGTTCTCCTTTTATGCACTTAAGTGGTACAAGCCAAAGCAGAAGCACAGCCTGATCCCTCATTAGAGCAGCTCAAACAAACTGGTAAAATATTATAAGGGCGCTTTTACACGACCCCTAAAATCCGAGGCAAAGGGCTCCCATATCCGGAGCTTAAAAATGTTTTCCCACCAGCTCCGGACTTTAAAAAAAATTAAGTACGCCCACGCCCACCTAAGTGCGTCCTAGCAGACTTTTCAAGTACCTGGCCTCCAGGAGGTAAAAAAAATCTTCTGATGTGGATTGTAAAGCTGTAAATGCCGGGCTCCCTCACCTTCTGTTTGGTTTTCTTGTCCCTGCCCCCCCTTTAAGAGACAGGAATCACTACGGGGCTGCTCGGGGCTGCTTCCAGGGGGCAGATGGAGGTGAGCCTGCATTCTTTTTTCCCTTTTTTTCTCCCTCCCTTCGCACAGACAGAAACAATGGAGTGCGGAGGGGTGGGAACATAGGAAGAGTGACAAACCCCCACGATCTCTGGTCCGAATTTAAGTTGCCGCCGGATTTTAGAGGTCGTGTGAGGGGTTTATTGCTTGAACCCTTTCCTAGATTTATTGCCTGAGAAATATTTCCAAACTACAAAGACCAGAAAGACAGCCATGCTAAACTGTCTTCGTATAGAAAGCTTGTTGTTTTAAATTATTCTTAAACTGATTGAGCCCCTTCTAAAACATATAAGAGCTGACAGGAACCCTTGTACATGTCAGTAGATTTAAAGAGGAGGAAAAGAGGGGTGCCAACATTTTGTGGCAGTTAGAAATGTAATAGTTTGTATCTAATTGAGCTTTCAAGTATCCATATCCTCTCTTAAGAAACCTTTCTCTTTTCTTCCTGTATATCTATCTCACTCTTCAGTTCTGTATTTTCTGTATTTGGTTTTTCCCCTCAGATATAAATGGACAGAAGGACCATTTTGTGAGTCATGAAAGACACCACACCGGAGAGATACGATACAAATGCCAGGAGTGTGGGAAATGTTTTACTCGAACTACATTGCTTGTGAGGCATAAAAGAGTCCACACGGGAGAGAAACCGTACAAGTGCCAAGAGTGTGGGAAATGTTTTGCTCAGAGCTCACACCTTGTGGGTCATAAGAGAATCCACACAGGAGAGAAGCCATACAAATGCCAAGACTGTGGGAAATGTTTTGCTAAGGATTCAAACCTTGCAAGTCATAAGAGAATCCACACAGGAGAAAAACCATACAAATGCCAAGAGTGTGGGAAATGTTTCGCTGAGAATTCAAACCTTATCAGGCATAAGAGAATCCACACAGGAGAGAAACCGTACACATGCCAGGAGTGTGGGAAATGTTTTGCTAGTGATTCAAACCTTGTTAGTCATAAAAGAACCCACACAGGAGAGAAACCATACAAATGCCAGGAGTGTGGGAAATGTTTTGCTGAGCTTTCACACCTAGTGAGGCATAAAAGAATCCACACAGGAGCGAAACCATACAAGTGTCAAGAGTGTGGGAAATGTTTTACTGAGAATTCACACCTTGTGAGGCATAAGAGTATCCACCCAGGAGAGAAACCACACAAATGCCAAGACTTGGAAATGTTTTGTTCAGAATTCAGATCTGAGACCACACTGGAGAGAAAATGTACAAACGTCAAGAGTGTTACAGATATTTTGCTGAGAATTCACACATTGTGAAGCATAAGTGAATCCACAGAGGCGAAAAAAACAACAACAGACAAATGACAGGAGTGTGGAAAATGTTTTTTTTTCAGAGCTCACAGCTTCAGAGTCATAAGAGAGTCCACACAAGAGTGAAGTCAGAGAAATGGTAAATGTATTCAAAATGTTTTGCTAAGAGATCCCCTTGGTGGCCATACGAGTGTCCACACAGAATGAAATCATAAAATTGCATGAAGTGTGGAAAATTATTTGCTCAGAATTCATATAGTTTGGATCATCAAAGAATTGACACAATAGAGCAATCGTACAATTGTCAGAAAGCAAACAGGAAGCAAATTGTTCTGCTTTAATACTGCCCCATACCACTTCAAGTAGTCTGTGGGTGGTTTACAGTTTAATTACAGTATGCAGGCTACACAGGGAAGTATGGGAAATGTTTTAGGCTGAAATCACATATAGTATTATGGACTACCTGGCAGTCTAGTCATTAAAAAATAAAGGAGACTGTGGACGGTGGGAAGGCACTCTGCTGCTTAGTGATGAGGTATCAGAGGTGTAACGACCAATGTTGGTGCCTCTAATTTCTCATGGCCTTGTTACAGAAAGAGGATTGCGGAACTGAAGAAGGTCTAGTTCAGAGGGTTAAATGACCCTCTTGGTTTTCTAGCAAATCTGCTATTTTTTTATTTACTCCTTCTGGAGGAGATGGTAGAGACAGCATCTATGTTTGGGGAGGGGAGGAACCCACTCTTCCAGAAATAAATGCCAATGGGAAGGTAGAGACCTTGAACACATAAGAACATAAGAAGAGCCATGATGGATCAGGCCAAAGGCCTATCTAGTCCACCTTCCTGTATCTCACAGTGGCCCCACCAGATACGTTTGGGAGCACATGAGACTAGATACCTGTCTCCTGATCACACTCCCCTGCATCTGGCCCTTGAAGTACTCTGGTTTTAAGCCTGAAGATTACACATCTCCATCATGGTTTGTAACCTGGGATGGACTTTTCCTCCAGGAATCTGTCCAATCCCCTTTTGAAGGCATCCAGGCCAGATGCCACCACCACATCCTGTGGCAGGGAGTTCCACTGACTAACAACGCACTGGGTGAAAAAACTGATGACAGGAAAAGGTTTGTAGTGAGGTTGCACTACAAGGGCCCCACAGACGAGACCAAAGTCTCAAGAAAATATGTAGAGGACGTGCTCTTAGAATTCTTCTTACAATTCCCACTGACAGACCTGTTAGCAATAATAATCCCCCTTGGGTCCAACGAGATAGACCTCTGTTTCCCAAGCGAAAGGACCTACCAACTTTTTTGGAATAAATGCAAAATACCTATCAACCTGAGCGACACCCCACTTGCGGAATATGATCTGGTCCCACTTTTCAGAGGTGAGACCAGAGTACAGTGGTACCTTGTATAACAGACAGCTCGTATAACAGAAAATTTGTACAACATAAAAAATTCCGGAGATAGGGGAAATTTGCTTAACATAATTGCCTATGGGGAAAATCCGTACAACATAAAAATGGGATCACTCTGCTTTCAATGCATTCCTATGGGAATTTGTATAAAGGAAAATTTGCTTAACATAATTTCATTTGGAACGAATTAATTCCTTTATACAAGGTACCACTGTATATAGTTTCAAGTTTATTGCGGTCGTATGACCCATATAAGCAAATATACAGTGAATCTTAAAAACAGTGAAAAAGAGTAAAACTGTGGATGGGTAAAAACATCAGGAAGATGGATGGATGGTCGAGGTAATCTCTGCTCTCTTGCGTATAGCGGCCATAAAAAACTTTGCTACCTGGGCTGTAACATAAGAGTTCTTGTCTAATAAACAGTATTGGACTAACCATCTAGAAGGGTGGCCTTGGAACTTCTTCAGCAATGGGGCAATTAAGTTGTTTCTAATATGATCATAGAAAGGGCAAAATAAGAGCACGTGTTGGATAAATTCTGGGGACTGGTTTCCACATGGGCAAAATCTTTCTTGGCGCGGAATCCCCGTAAACCTACCCTGAAGGAGTGCTGATGGCAATACATTCATCCTGGCCAACATGAAAGCTCTACAAGCCTGTGGTGAACTAAGTGAAGTTAAATATGCCGCCGGGGTCTTATACGTTGGAAACACGCCTTGTGACAAAGGGGAGCAGTTTCTATGTGCCAGGGAGAAAAGTTCCTGCCTCTCTATGTCACTTAGCCTCTGGGTAAGGATTCTTAGAGCCTGTTTCTGCCCTAACGTCAAGATATGGTCAAGCGGGATACCTACAGACCTGATTTTTTGGTTAATGAAGGATTGCCAGCGGCTTTGATAAGAATCAGACAGCATGTCAGCTATGTACCCCAGTTGGTCTGCACAAAAAAGGATTCTAAGCCAGCACTTTAGGGTCTGGGTCCAGGCGTTGATTTCCAATCTACCCACTCCTGCCTCGAGGCACAACACTGCATAGGGTACACAGTTTGGGACCCCCAGAATCTGACGCAAAAAAGCAGATTGAATTTTTTCAACCTCAGAGTTGAATGCTTTGATCCACACTGGGGTGCCATATAATAATTGAGCCCTTGTTTTTGCTTGAAAAACTTGAATGGCTGATGGGACATGGCGACCTCCGCTTCTGTAGAAAAACCGAGCCACTGCTTGTGAACTACATTTAGCAAGATTAAGGGCGTGGCTTCTATGAGTTGCCCAGCTCATGTTGTATCTAAAAGTAATCCCAAGGTATTTATATTCCTTAACCTGCTCTAGAGTGTCATTGTGTAGAAACCAACGCAGTCTTTTCCACCTCTTTGAGAAAACTAAAATCTTAGATTTCTGGGTGTTGATGGACAGGCTGTTGCTATCGCAATAAGTTGCAAAAGCTGTTATGAGCCTCTTAAGACCCAATTGGGTTCGGGATAGAACTGCTGCATTGTCTGCATAAAGGAGTAGCGGAATATGATCTGGTCCCACTTTTCAGAGGTGAGACCAGAGTAGTCACGGTGGCCTTCAGGACAACCACCATCCCCTCTGAAGATGTGGATTGGTGGCTTAGAGATACGCTAAAGTCCTCGTCCCACGTAGGAAGAAAAAGGACGACCGAGGTGTCTGGACAGGGGAGTTCCAAGCGGTGGTCTCCCTAGAAAGAACTCCTGGCACTGGAAGACTGGTACATTTACCAAAGTATTTCTTTTTAGGCTCAGATAGAGGCATGACTTCCTATGTGAGCCAGCCGACAGCCTGCTTTTCCTGTGGATCATACATGCATCTGAGAAGACACTGTACCGTCCCTTTGTGTTCAAAATGTGGGTTGCGGGGTCATCCCACCGCAGCCTGCTCGAGGGGACAGGATTGTAATTTGTGTTTGGCCAGGGGACATACATACGAATGGTGTCCACATTCAGAATATAACAAAACAGACCCTCAGAGGTACAAGGAGGCCCAGAGAAGAGCTCAGCCTGGGTGGGAGAAAAAGAAAAAAAGATCCGGTGACGCCGAAAGAGATTTCTCTTTCGGCGATAAGGTAGATCCCCTTGACCTTGACAGTGACAGCGATAATAGCGACAGTGATAGTGGGAGCTGTGATAGCAGTGAAAGTGACAGCGATGAGGAAGAGGAGGAGGAAGGACACGACAACAACAAGGAAGGGGAGGAAGAGGAGGAAGAAGAGGAGGAGGAGGGAGAGGAGGAGGATGAAGAAGAAGAGAGGGAGGGTGGCAGTGGCGGTGGAAGGAAGGAAGCACGTGGAGGTGAAAGAAAAGACAGAGACAGAGATCAGGGGAAACAAGGAGGGGGGATCTGGAACAGGGGTCCAGAAAACTAAGGAAAAAAACAAGGATAAAGAGGGGGACAAAAACAAGGATAAGGGCAAAAGTGAGGGCACAGGTAAAAAAAAAAAGGAGAGAAAGGGAAAAGCAAAGCCCAAAGTGAAAGAGAACCATACATCGTTAGGAAACGCCTCGATGAGGTGGAAGAACATTGCATGACCCTCCTAAACGAGAGGAGGAAAGAAGCATTAAAGGGCATTGCAACGCCATATGGGCTCTTAGAAGAAAAAAGACCAAACGAATGTCCTGGACTCAAATACCGACAGGAAATGATCTCTTCTTTCTTTGTAGTATGCACTTGTGCTGGGCTTCTATTATTGATGTTTTAAACAGGTTCCATGCACTCTGAAGAGATTGGATTCTTCTAACCTTCCCCTTCAATTTCTTTCTAACTAGTTCCTCATCTGAGGGAAGTTTGCCCTTCGAAAATCAAGGGTTTTTATGTCTTATTTGATTGACACTCTTCCTCCAACATGCATGGCAAAGGAGATTGCAGCATGGTCACTGTTCCCCAGAGGGTCAGTGACATTCACATCCCTGACTAGGTCCTGAGTATCACACAGAATTAGATCCAGAGTTGTCTGTTCTCGGGTGGGCTCCATGTCAAGTTGCTCTAAGGCACAGCCATTCAGCAAGTCGAGAAACCTGGTTTCACTTTCTTGCCCGGAGCTCGCACTGGCCCAGTCAATGTGGGGATAATTGAAGCCCCCCATGATTACTATCCTATCCCTCTTACACATGATTTCTCCCCTCAAGTTTTTGATCTGGTGGACGATAGCATACCCCAACTATCACATCGCTCCTTGGACCTGGTAGTTTAGCCCACAGTGATTCTGTGGTGGAGTCAGACCCACCATCAATCTCCATCCTGCTGGATTTTACCCCTTCTTTGAAATAGATGGCCACTCCCCCTCCAACCCGCCCTCTCTATCCCTTCTATAGAGTTTATAGCCTGGGATTGCTGTATCCCACTGGTTCTCCACATTCCACCAGGTTTCTGTTATGCCTTTTATATCTATGTTATCCCTAGCTGCCAAATGTTCAAGTTCTCCCATCTTTGCTCGGAGGCTTCGAGCACTGGCATAGAAGTACCTGTACAGTGGGTCTCTCAACAAAGGGTGCTGCTTTGTTCCCCCCCCCCCACACACACAGCTTTTATTTTCAGTAGACAAACTGTCACATCCCATTATTCCCCCAGTGCTAATACCTGCTGTGTCATCTCTATGTGATTCTCTACCCTCTCCAACCTCATTCCCCGAGGATGAGGTGTTCCGAACCGGATGCCCCTCAGCTCCTGTCGGCTTTCCCCCAGTTATTCCCCAGTTTATTCCTTTGATAAAATCTTAAGGAGAATCCAGGGTCCAAAATAAATGCTGCTTTTTGGGAATGCCAAAGGGGTTTTTAAAAAAGTGTTTAAAAACTTGGAGGAATGCAGTGATCTTTAACACAAGTCATAATCTTTGGAAACTAGGGGTATTTGTACACGACCCCTAAACTCCGCCGCAAATGGCTCCCAGCTCCGGAGCTTAAAATTGTTTCCCCACCAGCTCCAGAGTTTACAGATAATTAAGGGCGACCACGCCCACCTAAGCGCGTCCCAGCGCACTTTTCAGGTACCTGCTCTCCGGAGGTGAAAATTCCTGATGCGGATATAACGTAGTGACTGACGGGCTCTCCTTGCTTCTGTTTGTTCTTTTTTTGCCCCCCACCCCTTTAAGAGATCTGAATGCAGTGCCGGGAGGGCAGAACGGAGGTGAGCTGCATTCTTTTCTTCCTTTTTTTCTCCCTCCCCTCACGCAGCCAGCAGCCAGGAGTGCGGAGGGGGTGGGAACGCAGGAACAGCGACAAACCCCTAAGATCTCTGGTCCGAATTTAAGTGGCCAGCGGATATTAGGGGTCGTGTGAAAAGACTCTAGAAGAAGGACATCCTGTCTGGTGTGCAAATGGCTGTTCCTCTTCCCCTGTGAAGAGAGAGCCTCTGTTCCACCCTCCACACATGTCTCCCCACCCGTGAAATGACAGGAATATTCCCACCCACAGGCACATAACACCCTTATGCCCCACATCCCCACCTTCAGCCACTCCTGAACAGACACATAAAGATCTTGAGCGCTCCAGGCAAATGGAAGAAAAGTCTGCTTCAAAACCTTTTTTTAAATAAGGTGGACCAGTGTGGGACTGGCCCTTCTATTTAAAAAGCAAAGGGTTTTCTTATGGAGTTTTCAGAGGGGAGCCATGAGCCTCTTTCTTGCTTCTGAGCATCCAGCATGAAGGGGCCGTGGAGGAATCAGATGAGAGCAGGGGGTCACTTTAACATAAGGAGGAAGAACTTCATGACAGTTAGAGCTGTTCGGCAATGGAATATGCTGCCACGGAGGGTGGTGGAGGCTCCTTTGGTTGTTTTTAAGCAGAGGCTGGATGGCCATTTCTTGGGAGTACTTTGATGGGGGATGGGGTTCCTGCATGGCAGGGGGTTGGACTGGATGGCCCTTGAGGCCTCTTCCAACTCTATGATTCTATGATTCTATGAAATCTTGTTAAAATGAAATGGAAATCCAAAAATAGGGGATACCTTTCTAAGCGTGCGTATTAGTACGCTCCTTCATGCAGTGACTTGTGTTGTACTTCACAAAGTGCATTGAAAGCATTGTGGAAATCATAAAAACAGTAAGAATGGGCAGGTGCCTTAAATGAGAAACTAAATCCACTTCTGTCTAGTAATCTCAGGAAGAATGTTTGGGTATTCCTTGATTTATTTAACTTATACACTGCCCGTGCAGCAGCAAGGCTACTCTGGGCGGTTTACATCACTCACTACATCATCTCTCTCTATCTCAGATCACGCTTGAATTAATTTCATCTTTCCTGCCTGATTCAATGGCCCACCAGGGGGGAAGAACGAAGCTCTTCATCGATGCGCTCGGAGAGTCGATTGCGCGGGTCTGCCCTTGTCCTGCTCGGAGCCTGGCTTGGCTTCAGTCACGTGACAGGAAGAGGAAGAAGAGGTTTCCTTCCTTCCTTATATTTTTCCAACGCAGGCACTTGGGCTCCGACCTTCCAGCCTGGAAGCAAAATCGAGGCCACTTGAACAGGGACTCCAGAAAGAGAGAGAAAAGGCGGGCGGGTGAGTCTCTCTCAGTCTCTGATCTGGCTCTTGCTGGGAAAGGAGAACCCGGGAAGGAGGAGGAGGAGGAGGAGGAGGAAGATGATGATGAAGGGAGGGGACGGGGGGCCCCCCCTTCTGGTTAGGCCCGCCCGGTCTGGGGGGGAAAGGATCCCCTCTGAAGAGGAGGAGACAGGGAGGAGGAAAACGGGGGGCTCCTCATCTCTTTCTCATCCCTTTTTGACAGGAAGAGGAAGAAGAGCCCAGTGGTTAAATGCCTGCACTGCGACCTGGGGTTTCAATCCCCGGGAGCCGGCTCAAGGTTCACTCAGACTTCCATCCTTCCAAGGTCAGTAAAATGAGTACCCAGCTTGCTGGGGGGGGGGGAATGCGTAGCCTGCATTACTGTAATTAAAAACTGTAAACCGCCCAGAGACTACTTGAAGAGGTATGGGGCGGTATATAAGCAGACCTTTTTCCTTTTTTTTAGCCCTTTGGAAATGCTTGGGGCTGAACCGGCTCAGCAAAGCAGGCGTTTTATGAGCTGGGTTTTTGCCTGCTTTTCCTGTTGACGGAGTGAACTGGCCCTCGAGAGGGTGGGAATGGCTAGCCCGAAACCTCGGGATCAGTGAAGAGACACCTGTTAGTTAGGAGAAGCAGGAAAGCCTCCCCCCTCCACAGCCGTCCCTGCTGAGCCCCCCCCCGGGGGGGGGGGGGGGGCCCTGTACAGATGTGTTGCTGCCCCCCCCCCCCCAAGCCATCAAGGAACTTGCCCTACCCCATTCCTCAGGGTTTGATTGCTTTATTTGATTTGATTTCATCCAAGCAAAGGAGGGGGTTGAGCCACATGGCCATCAGAAAACACAAATACAAAACTGCAGGCGATACCTTTTTGGGCCACTAATAAAAGCAATAGAAAACTTTGCAAGCTTTTGAGTGCAACACACTCCTTCAAAGTGAGTCCCAAAAGTTCAAACATTGCAAAAGAGGTGCCTTGCCAGGAGCTTATTCTTAAAATACTTGACTAGATTATGTACGCCGGGCAACTACAGTAGGACCCCCATATCCACTGATTCAGTTATCCATGTTTGGCAGAGTAAAAAATTAAATAATTCAGCAACCAAAAAGCAAGCTGTGACGCAAACTGTTGTCACAAACAGCAGCTGTAAAGCAAGCTATTGTCACAAATAGCGTCTGTAAAGCAAGCTACTGTCGCAAACAGTGTCCATAAAGCAAGCTACTGTCTCAAAACAGCAGTCATAAAGCAAGCTACTGTCAGGAAATAGCAGTTTGGGGATGGGTGGGCTGGCGTTCTCTCTTATCCACGGTTTTCATTATCCACGGGAAGGCCTGGAACCAATCCCCACCAGATACTGGGGTCCTACTGTAGTTTTCTTAGAGGCATATGTCTGTGAAGATTCTCAGTCATCCAGGTGAGTTTATCTGGAAGTTGAGTCATGGCTACTAGACTTTAATTTCTTGAGAGATAGAAACGTGTTGCTACTCACCCAAACAGAGGCAGGAAGTCAGAAGGCAGTTGTAAAAGCTGCTTAAGCATTGGGTTTTACACCCCCGTTCTTCAAACAAAGGGAAATGGGCCATACACCTCCTCCCCACTCACTCCTGTTCATCTCCATTTGGCTCTGTTCTGCTGCATTGTTTTGTCTTGACCATACTAACAAGAGTGTGTCTTGGCTTTGCAGAGCTCTCATAATTGGGTCTGTTGAGACTGTCCTTGCACATCAGGAGGAGAGCAGTTCCAGGATCTGTTGGAGGCGTTCTTGGGTGCAGAATGACAGAACAATACCCTTCTGGTCCTAGATCAGGAAGAGATCCTGACGTGATCAAGGCAGGAAGCCTTGGGATATGCACAGCAAGAACAATGCAGGAAGTCCTTTGTGTCAGTCCAGAGATTAAGTGCCAACACTTCAGGAAATTCTCTTTCAAGGAGGCTGAGGGCCCTCGACAGGCTTGCACCCGACTCCACCAGCTTTGCCTTCAGTGGCTGAAGCCTGAACAACACACCAAGGCTGAGATCCTGGACCTAGTGATCCTGGAGCAGTTCCTGACTATCCTCCCCCTGGAGATGTCCAGCTGGGTGAGGGAATGTGGGGCCGAGACCACTTCCCAGGCGGTGGCCCTGGCAGAAGGTCTGATTCTGAGTCAGGCAGAAGACCAAGAGCGGGAAGAACAAGAGGTGAGGACAATCCCTAAAGGGACTTGGGGATTGCAGGGGCCACCCCACAGCCTCTGCTGCCCCTCTGCCTGTCTCGGGTGTGGCTGTTCTGCTGGGATTTTCTGCCCCTTCCCACACACGTGGCCCCTTGGAAGCAAAAGGTGTATCCATCCCCTGTGCTTGTTTGCGTCCCGTTCAGCAGTTTGGGGGTGGGGGTGCAGTGTTAGAATGCGAACACTTTTTGGACATGGATTGTCAGCCCCTCAATCCTGTCCATGACTACACAAAGGGGTCAGGAAAATGACACAAATTCCTAATGATTTTTCTTGCCAAAATCCGAGCAGGATGTCCCATATCTCCTGAGTCCCAACCTCTTCCTCTGAGATCCTGGTCTCCATCTTTTCTTTTCTCTCTTCCTGTTCCCCGTCATGGATTCTCAGATGAAAAATATCTCTGCTGACGTCCACTCTGATTTCCAAGCAGCAGAAAAATCTCCAGTCAGCACCAGACGGAGTCCCCAGTGGCGAGAGATCAACCAAGGCAATCAAGAAGGTGCCAATATAATAGGTAGGTGTCAGCGTTGGGATGATTGTCTTTTCCCCCCTGTGTGGAAGGAAAGGAGGGTCTACGTATTCTTCCCACTTGTCTCTTTTTGGATGGGGAACTGGGCAATATTATTCTTTATTTCTTTCTATACTTCAGCCAGAGTTCATCAGGGACTGGAATGAGATCAGCCTAGTCCCTGCCACACAGACTGATCCGGTGAATGTGAAATGATTTGGCCTCATAACCTCTTTTTTCATTTTTGCCAAATGCTTATGCTTCCTCATATCTCCTTTGCTCTTGTTCAGCCCCTTTAAACAGATATATATATATATTTGGTAATATACTATGAAAAGTAAGTGGGAAAAAAATATGTACAGTGGTACCCCGACTTAATACTACCGTGACAATCGAGAATCCCGGCTTACAAGCGGGGTTCGCTTGTCTCCCCCTCCCCCAGCTGCCTTACGAGCGAGATGGGGTTTCCCCCGAGTAATGATGGCCGCTGGGGATGGGGAGAAGGGTTTGGTCCGTTAAAAGGTCTTTGAGCCACCAATCCAAGCGCTTGAGTCGGCGCCTTAAAGACCTTTAAACAGCGCACGCTTTTTCCTTTACCAAAAGCACCCGCTGTTAAAAAGGTCTTTGAGGCACTGGCGGAAGCTTCCTCCGTTTAAAGAGGCAGCTTCCATCAGTGCCTCAAATGCCTTTTTTAAAGGTAAAAAAAAAACTCTGCTTCCCCCCCCACACCCACACCCACACCCACACCCCCACACACACACTATCGGGCGCCCAGAGAGAGAAGCAGAGGTTTTTTTTCCATTTTCTTTTCTCTTCCGATGGAAGCCCCTGTGAAACCCCACACTTGAGGGTCTACGGGGTGGACTGCATCTCACTAATCTCCACTCTCTTCCTTCCAAGAAGGAGGTTAACCACACAAGGCAGGGGAGGCCCAACTCCTAATTCGTAGAGCCTCCTCAGGAGGATACCGTGTTTGATGGTATCAAAGGCCACTGAGAGACCGAGGAGGACCAACAAGGACATCTTGCCCCCATCAGCCTCACACAGCAGGTCATCCTGCAGGGCGACCAATGCTGTTTCCATGCCATGCCGAGGCCTGGACCCAGACTGGAATGGATCGAGGGTATTCGTTTCAACCAAGTAGATAAGGGAAAAACTGTTTTCCCTATCGCACAACACTAGAACCAGGGGGCACTCCATAAAACTTTTTAGTTGCTAGATCTCAGACAAATAAGAGAAAGTACTTTTCCACCCAGAGGATCACTGGTCTGTGGAACTCCCTGCCAGAAGAAGAAGCGGTGACCGCTGTCAGCCTTGACAGCTTTAAGAAAGGATTGAACAAGTTCATGAAGAACAAGGGTATCCGTGGCTATCGTTATGGATGCTTAAGGACAACCTCCGGGTTGCAGAGAGAGGCAAGATATATCTCTCAATGCCATTTGCAGGGAATCGTAAGTAGGTGAAGACATCTGCTTAGGAATACCCGGAAGCAAATGGTGAGCCGCTGTGTGAGACAGAAGGCTGGACTGGGGCCTGTTCCAGCAAAGCTGTTCTTATCTTCTTATCCTGGAGAGCCTGAAGTTGATCTGCCACCACCCACTCTCCAAGACCTTACTCATGACAGGAGCGTTGGTGACTGATCAATAGTTGTTAATATCGTCAGCCACCACATTCACCTTCTTATGGATAGGCCTAATGAGTGTCTCTTTGAGGGCCAGGGGTACCCAGCCTTCAAGGAGAGACTCCTTAATTATTGCTGTGGCCTAATCTGTGGTCACCAGCCTGGCCGCTTTTATTAGCCAGGCTGGGCAAGGGTCAAGGGTAGAGGAGGTGGCATGACAGTGGTCAAGCGCCTTGTCCACCTCAGAAGACGTCACTCGTCGAAAGTGTGCTAATAACATCGGTCAAGATGAAGCAGAGGGCGTCCCAACTCAGAGATCTACCGGGACCAGGCCCACGAGAATGGCACAGGCACGCTCACTTAGGGTGGCCACACCCAGGGAGGCGTGGAAATCGCTCACACGTAACCGCGCCTTATGTTTTTTCCTTTCTCTCTTTGCCGCCTGCGTCATCTTTTCTGGAGGGTATTGTCCCCCCATTTTATTGGAATTTTTCTTTTGATTTCTTATTTTCCTTTCTGTAGTTTTGTTTTATTGTTCACTGCCCAGAGTTCCATTCCGGAAGATGGGCAGGATATAAGTGTAACAAATAATAAATAAATAAATAAATAAATAGTACCACTGAGTCCTCTCCTTGAGGTCTGTCCCAAATCTATAATTCTATGATTAGTTGTTCTCATTGAGTAGATCTCCATCTTCTGGCCCTCGTAGGATGTCATTTGCTCAGTGTTTCCTGAAAGGACGCCATATATGGTATGGGGGAGGCAGCCTTTCACTGGGATGGGTATCCTCAGGTATATCTTAGTTAGCTTTCAATGCTTAAGGTTGTGATTGTCCTTCTAAGAGAAGCTGATGTGACTGCCTTCCCATCCCCTTTGACTCTCCTGCAGGGCCCAGAAGGATGCCAGTGACAAGTATCCCTTTCTCTCTTCCTTGTGGTGCAGTGGAACCAGATCAGGTACGGAGAAAGCTGTTCAAGGAGACCACTGGGATTTGAAGCCTGGTTTATTCAACTACTTGGCTCCTGATTGAGGCTGAACATGCTTTTTAAGAAAATGAAATATTTGAAATGGCGAATAACTCTACAGCAATTTTGAATTTTGTTTCTCTTTTGCTTTGAAGAAATCCAAGGCCGAATGTGTGGGACAGCAGGAATTGCTTTGCGCTCCCTATTTTCTCATTCTGAACACATTTCTCTGTCTCTATTTTTGAGGGAGATGTAAGCGTGTAAGAGGAGCTGGGTTGGTTCGAAACATTGGCTGATTAAGTCTTGCATCTTGTTTCATGCAGAGACTCCAAGATGCCTCCAGAAAGATCTCAAGGCAGGCAAACAGTCCACCAGGAGCCACAATTCCCTCCCCTTCTTGTCCAACAGAAACTGGGATGTGGAAGTCTCTATTCCTAGCGGGAGCATATGGCCAAGGTTACTGGTAGACCTTGGTAAACTTTATCTCCTATAGAAAGGCTGTTCATGAAAGTTTAAACTGACAGTGTAGGATCATAGAATCATTGAGTTGAGAGAGACCTCAAGGGCCATCCAGTCCAACCCCCTGCCAATCAGGAACCCCCATCAAAGTACTTCCGACAGATGGGCCATCCAGCCTGTGCTTAAAAACCCCCAAAGAAAGAGGCTCCACTTCCCTCCTTGGCAGCATTTTCCACTGCCGAACAGCTCGAAACTGTCAGGAATTTCCTCCTAATGTTTAAATTGATAGGCTGAGGCTAACCTTCCTCAGGGGAAAAGAATTACTGTGGCTCCACCACCTGCTTCCTTTGTTTGAGGAAGCTTCCAGCTGCTTCCTTTGTTTGAATAAAGGTGGCTCTTTCCAATTTCAATTGGCAGAGGCCTCTAAAGGTGCTCTACTCCAACTGATCGCATCCCAGAAACTTACCAGCGCTCACTTCCTCCTGTGTGTTTGGCTCTCTCAGCATCAGCTCTGCTTGGGATCACTCCTAGACTCAAAAGGGCTTCTTACAAGCCCTTTGCTTAACCTATTTTTCCTCACACTGATGGCCTGTAATACTCCTTGTCCTGCTCCTACTGCAACATTTGGGCTATTCCCCACAACAGCTTCTGGATCTCTACCTTTAAGAGAATTTTCTCCCTCCCCCTCTGAACACAATTTAAAGTTCTCCTTATCAAATTTTAAAGCCTCTTTCCAAAAACTCCCTTCCAGCTGGGGTGAGGTATACCCCATCTCACACCCCCACAATAGCCCAACTGAATGAAACAGCTCTCTATGGCCCAAAAATCCAAATTGTTCCTGCCAACACCATATATACGCATAGCCAGTTGTTCTCCTCCGCTATTGTTCTTTCCCTTCTACAGGGAGGAGAGATGAGATTATCACCTGCCCGCCCCGGCCCTTCAGCTCCCTACCAGTCTCTTCATATCCCTTTGTGAGAAAGCTGTGCTTTGAAGTTATCGTTAGTCCCTACATAAACTAAGAGAAAGGGGTTAGAATCAGTGGGCTTGATGAGTCTTGTCAGACTCTGTTACATCCTGAATCTTGGCTCCAGGGAGACAGCAGACCTCTTGGTTCATTTTGTCAGGCCTGCAGATGACCGCTTCTGTTCCTCTAAGCAAGGAGTCCCCAGTTATTATATTTAAGTTTATAAAGCGTACTGATTTTCCTGAAGGGAACCAACCACCACCACTCCTCTGAGGCTTGGTAGTGGCCCCTTGCTGTGCTGTTGGATCCCGAGTCCTCTGTGTAGGGTCTTCAGGTTGTCCTTGCCATAGGAGCTGCCCGCTTCTCTTTCATTGTGCTTTGCATTTGCGAGACTATCTGTATGAAACCCATGTGTAAGGCCTCCTTTCTCTTCCCCTTTTAGGGTCCAGTGACCTTTGAGGAGGTGGCCGTGTCCTTCACCCAGGAGGAGTGGGCCCTGCTGGATCCTGACCAGAGGGCCTTGCACTGGGAAGTCATGGAGGAGAACAGACAAATGGTTTCCTCTCTTGGTAAGACACCCTCTTTCCCTAATTGTTGTCAGTCTCTCTTTACTCCTGCAATAAAGACTAAATAATAATAATAATAATAATAATAATAATAATAATAATAATAATAATAATAATAATAATAATAATAATAATAATAATAATAATTAATAATAAATAAATAAATAAATAAATTATTGTCATTGTGTGTATATGCACATACAACAAAATTCAGACACCCAGAGACCAGAAATGTAGGAAGATGATAAGAGACGCAAAGAAAGACTTTGAAGAACATATGGCTAGCAATGTACAGGGAAATAATAAAAGTTTCATTAAATACGTTAGAAGTAGAAAACCTGCCAGACAACCAGTTGGCCTTCTGGATGGTGAGGGAAGAAAATGGGAGATAAAGGAGGACTTGGAAATTGCAGAGAAATTAAATAAGTTCTTTGCATCTGTCTTCACGGCAGAAGACCTTGGGCAGATGCCTCTGCCAGAACTGCCCCTCTTGACTAAAAAATTAAATCAAATACAGGTTAAAAGAGTGTTTTAGGTTTAATTGATAAATTGAATATCAATAAGTCACCAGGCCCAAATGGCATCCACCCAAGGGTTATTAAGGAACTGAGAAATGAAATTGCGGATCTCTTAACGGTAATATGCAACTTGTCTTTTAAAACAGCCACAGTGTCAGAGAACTGGAGGATAGTGGATATCGCACCAATTTTTAAAAAAGGAAAGAGGGGGACCCGGGAAACTACAGTCCGATTAGCCTTACATCTGTCCCAGGGAAGATGGTGGAAAATCTCATCCTTTTTTTTTTGAACATTAATTTTTATTAATTTTTTTAGAGAAACTAATAATTAATACATACACAATAATACGTAATTAATTCACTTATTTTTACATCCCCCCTCCCCAACCCCTCCCCAACCCCTGGAACCGAAGAACAAATTATTTTCCATTCTTTCGTACAAGCTCTTTAGTACATTCCACCAATGTCTTTGGCTTCCTCTTAAACCTCCTTACTTTATTCATAGCTTAAGCCAATCCTTCAGTTTTTTACATTTCTCCCATATTTCTTTGGATACTTTTTCTTCCCTAATCAATCTAAAGTAACTATACCACTTTTCTTTTTCGTAATTTCCCAATCTTCCCATTTTTAAACTTGCCAATATGTCTGATTGTATTGTTTCAAGGAGATATAGATTCCAATTATCCTCATTCCATTTAGTGGAATCTTTCCATCCCCATGCGATCACTGCATGTGCCGCTATCAGCATTGCTTTCAATAAATATTGGTCTGCAACCCTTAATTTTTCACAACCCAATATACCCATAAATAATAAACTTCCATTAATTTCTAATTTAATTTTAAACCAATTTTCTATTTTCCTGAGGATTATATTCCAAAATGATTTAACTTTAACGCATTCCCACCAAAGGTGGGAGTACCAACCTGGTTCATTGTTACAGTGCCAACAATTTGGTTTGAATCCTTTTATCATGTATGCAAGTTGTGTCGGTGTTCTATACCATTTGAATATAACTTTCCTTTCTAATTCTCTAAATTTCACCAATTTTATTTCTCTAGTACCTTTCATCATTTTCCTTATATCGTCCTCTGTTAATATCATTTCATTGCTCCATTTATTTTGCAATGCTTTAAACAAAAAATCTTTATCTGTAACCATAAGTTTATATATTTCACCTGTCAGTCCTTTTCCCTTTGAATCTAAAATTTTATGAATTTTCCCAAACTTCTTTTCCTCTTGTATGGGGCCTTCAGCTTGTAAATATAACTTAACCCTATTATATAACCCTAACAGATTCAACCAATATTTTCCCCCCACATCATTAACTAATTCCTGAAGTGGAATTAGTTTGCCATTCTTATACAAATTCTTAATACAATGATACCCTTTACACGCTAACTTTTTCCATAAACCTTCCTCGAATGAGTCTTCCCTCCTTTCTCCAAAGGTTTACCCTCTACAAATCCTCCTTTCCATTTAGCTTGCCATTTTCCCCATATCTTAAAGGCCGCCTGTCTAGGGCCACTTGTTGTCTTAGGAATACTTTGCTCCCTATCTGTATAGATACCAAATTTGCCAATTCCATTATTTAATTCATCCTCAATTCTTACCCACTTATTTTTGTTTCTTCCATCGTGCTCCAGTAGATATTTCAATTGAAATGATTCGTAGTAGTATTCCAACCGTGGTAGACCCCATCCCAAATCCTCTTGCGGCATATAAATCAATCTTTGAACTTCCCTTGCCTTCTTTCCCCCAAATAGCCAAGTTCTTAATTCCTTATCACATCCTCTTAAAACATTTTTTGGAATCCATATAGGTAGCACTTGAAAAAGATACAATATTTTAGGGACTATAAATGTCTTAATTGTTCTAATTCTACTCATAACTCCTAATACTCTATTCTTCCATTCCCCCAGTTGCTTTTGTATCTTTTTCCATATCATCTTAAAATTTGTTACTCTTAGTTTATTTAAGTTTTTAGTTATCATAACTCCCAAATATTTAAGTTTTTTTTGTCCCCATTGTCATGCCCGTTAATTTCCTTATTTCCTCTTGTTCCCTATACAGTGGTACCTTGTATAACGTAATTAATTCGTTCCAAATCAAATTACGTTATACAAGTTTTCTGTTGTACAAATATTTCCCATAGGAATGCATTGAAACTGGATTTAATCCGTTTCAATGCATTCCTATGGTTTTTTTGGGCAATGGGGAGCGGGCGGGCGGCTCACCCCTCCTCCGTGTCTGCTGCCCCTCCCCAGCTCACCCCCCCTCCGTGCCTGCTGCCCCTCCCCAGCTCACCCCCCCTCCGTGTCGGCTGCCCCTCCTCTCCCCTCCTTCCCTCTTTCCCGTCCGGCCGCAGGTGGTCGGACGGAGGCGGCCGCGGGGGTGGGGGGAGTGAGTGAGGTGCGCCGCTTGGCCTGGGGCGGGGGGGCTTGGGGGACCGCACCGGGAATCCCCCCCCTCACCTCTTGCCGGAGTTCCGGAGGCGGCCGGCAGGCAGGAGGGTGCAACACACACACACACACACACACACACACACACACACACACACACACACACACACACACCGTGGCGGCGGCGGCGCTCCCAAAGCCCCCGCCAGCCACCCGCCCATTCCCGCCGGCCTCCCTTTTCCTTTTCTCTCTCGCCCCCCCGCCTCCACCACCCTCCCTCCCTCCCTCCTCGCCGAAGAACCCGGACTCGCCTCTTCCTCCGTTCCTCGGCTCGTCTCCTTCCTTCCTTCCTTCCTTCCCTTCCGCGGGGATTCCAGCCCCCGGGGGCGCAGCCAGGCAGGCAGGCAGGCGTCCCTCCCCTGCCCCCCCTCAGGGCGCAGCCGTGAAGGGAGAAGCACCCCCCCGCCTTCCTCTCCCCGCATGTCAACAGTCAGTTCGGCCCTTTGGTCCTCTTTGAAGGGGGCGGCGGGACCCCTTTTCCCCTCAGCCGCCTCCGTCACTGCCTGCCTGGGGGGGGGAGGGGGGCGGATTTTTTTTCGTTGTATGGATTTTTCGTTAAACAAACCCTCCGTTATACGAGGGTTCACTGTATTTAACATTGTAAAGCATTATTTCTGATTTTTTAGTATTCACGCCTAATCCTGTACATTTTCTAAAGTCTTCTAGTATAATCATGATTTCCTTCAATCCCTCCAATGGGTTCCGTAAAACTATTAAAACATCATCGGCAAAAAGGTTCACTTTTACTTCTTCCTTCTCCAATTTATATCCTTGTATCCTTACCACATTTCTAATTTTGTCCGCCAAAGGCTCCATTGCTAGGATAAATAACCACAGAGATAAGGGACACCCCTGCTTAACCCCTCCCTGTATTAAGATTTCATTTGTCCAGCCTTCATTAACCCTGACAACAGCTTTGCTGTTACTATAAATTTCTTTTATTGCCTGCACTATTTCGCCCTTGAATCCAAATTCCTCTAGAACTTGAATTAAATATTCATGACTTACTGTGTCAAATGCCTTATAAACGTCAAGTTTTAGTAATGCCAATTTTTCCTGATGTTTTGACTCTCTTCTATGTGTTAAAATGTTAATTATGTTTCTTAAGGGGTGACCTATTAATCTCCCTTTAACAAATCCATATTGATCTTCATTCACTAGCTTTGGTACAAGAGTTGCTAACCTCTTTCCTAATATTCTAGTAAAGATTTTATAATCCTGGTTTGCCAAGCTTATAGGCCTATAAGAGTTAAAATCCATGGGGTTCTTTTTGCTTTTTAGTATAAGTACTATCTCACTTTTTCTCCACGAATCTGGGGCTTTGCCACCCTTCAGAATATTATTAAACAACTTTCCCATTTCTGGTATTAAGTGTTTCCCCACCATTTTGTAATACTCGGGAGTATTTCCCTTTCTTTAATTCATTAATTACTTCTTGAATTTCTATATCTGTCATTTCCCGGTTGATACTCTCCAAATCATCTTCTTTAATAAAATTTCCGTTTTATTTGTTTATCCCCATATAATCTCACACCTTCTCCTCCTTTTACCCTTATAGCTTGTTTATCTTTTTTCTTTTTCAAATAATTGGATAGCCTTCTTACAGTATCCATGTTGATGCGTTGGAAGTCATTTTTCACCAATAAATCTCGTTTCCAGACCCATGTCCAATCCAACTCATATAGATCCTTTTTAGCCCTCTCTAACTGAGCACTGACTTGTTTACTGTACTTTGTCAGGAACTGGAGAACATTTTGGGACAAGCCAAACCTGTTCAGGAGGGATGGGTTGCACTTGAATCATGATGGGACCAGATTGCTGGCACTCAACCTCAAAAAGGCTGCAGAGCAGCTTTTAAACTGATAACTGGGGGAAAGCCGACAGGAGCTGAGTGGCATCCGGTTCGGAACACCTCATCCTCGGGGAATGAGGTTGGAGAGGGTAGAGAATCACATAGAGAAGACATAGCAGGTATTAGCACTGGGAGAATAACGGAATGTGACAGTTTGTCTACTGAAAATAAAAGCTGTCGGGGAAAAAGAACAAGGCAGCAGCTGTTGTTGCGAGACCCACTGTACAGGTGCTTCTACGCCAATGCTCGAAGCCTCCGAGCAAAGATGGGAGAACTTGAACATTTGGCAGCTAGGGATAACATGGATATAATAGCCATAACAGAAACCTGGTGGAATGAGGAGAACCAGTGGGATACAGCAATCCCAGGCTATAAACTCTATAGAAGGGATAGAGAGGGGCAGGTTGGAGGAGGAGTGGCCATCTATGTCAAAGAAGGGGTAAAATCCAGCAGAATGGAGATTGACAGAGGGTCTGACTCCACCATAGAATCACTGTGGGTTAAACTACCAGGTCCAAGGAGTGATGTGATAGTTGGAGTATTCTATCGTCCACCAGATCAAAAACTTAAGGGGGACCTTGAAATGAGGAGAGAAATCATGGAGGTGGCTAAGAGGGATAGGATAGTAATCATGGGGGACTTCAATTATCCCCACATTGACTGGGCCAATGCGAGCTCCGGGCAAGAAAGAGAAACTGGGTTTCTCGACTTGCTGAATGACTGTGCCTTAGAGCAACTTGTCATGGAGCCCACCCGAGAACAGGCAACTCTGGATCTAATACTGTGCAATACTCAGGACCTGGTCAGGGATGTGAATGTCACTGAGCCTCTGGGGAACAGTAACCATGCTGCAATTTCCTTTGCCATGCATGTCGGAGGAAGAGTGTCAACCAAATAAGACATAAAAACCCTTGATTTTCAAAGGGCAAACTTTCCTCAGATGAGGAAACTAGTTAGAGAGAAATTGAAGGGGAAGGTTAGAAGAATCCAATTTCTTCAGAGTGCATGGAGCCTGTTTAAAACAACAATAATAAAAGCCCAGCACATGTGCATACCACAAAGAAAGAAGAGCTCATTTAAGTCCAAGAGGACACCGGCATGGTTAACGAGTGGAGTTAGAGAGGCTCTAAAGCGCAAGGAGAGGTCTTTCTGTAAATGGAAATCCTCCCCAAATGAGGAAAATCAAAAGGACCACAAACTCTGGCAAAAGAAATGTAAGAAGATGATAAGGGAGGCAAAGAAAGATTTTGAGGAATGCATGGCTAGCAATATAAAGGGTAATAATAAAAGCTTCTTTAAATATGTTAGAAGTAGAAAACCTGCCAGAGAACCAGTTGGCCCTCTGGATGGTGAGGGAGGAAAAGGGGAGGTTAAGGAGGATTTGGACATTGCAGAGAAATTGAATGAGTTCTTTGCATCTGTCTTCACGACAGAGGACCTTGAGCAGATTCCGCTGCCTGAGCTGCCCCTCTTGACTAAAGAATTAAATCAAATACAGGTTAAAAGAGAGGAGGTTTTAGGACTAATTGATAAATTGAGGATTAACAAGTCACCGGGCCCAGATGGCATCCACCCAAGGGTTATTAGGGAACTGAGAAATGAAATTGCAGCTCTCTTAACGGTTATATGCAACTTGTCTCTTAAAATGGCCACAGTGCCGGAGGACTGGAGGACAACAGATGTCACACCAATTTTTAAAAAAGGAAGGAGGGGGGACCCGGGAAACTACAGGCCAGTTAGCCTTACATCTGTCCCAGGGAAGATGGTGGAAAGCCTCATCCAAGAGAGAATCTTAAAACACATAAAAGAACAAACCTTGCTGAGAGAAAATCAGCATGGCTTCTGTAAGGGTAAATCTTGTCTGACAAACCTTTTAGAATTTTTTGAAAAGGTCAACAGGCACGTGGATTTGGGTGAACCGGTGGATATAGTCTATCTGGATTTTCAAAAGGCTTTTGACACAGTCCCTCACCAAAGGCTGCTGAGAAAATTGCACAGTCAGGGGATAAGAGGGCAGGTCCTCTTATGGATTGAGAACTGGTTGAGATCCAGGAAACAAAGAGTAGGTGTCAATGGGAAATTTTCATAATGGAGAGAGGTAAAAAGTGGTGTGCCCCAGCTATCTGTTTTGGGACCGGTGCTTTTCAATTTGTTCATCAGTGACCTGGAGTCAGGGATAAGCAGTGAGGTTTGTGGATGCCATGAAACTTTTCTGTGTGGTAAAACCCAGAGAAGATTGTGAAGAGCTCCAGAAGGATCTCTCCAAACTGGGGGAATGGGCTGCAAAATGGCAAATGCATTTTGATGTAGGAAAATGTAAGGTAATGCATATTGGGACAAAAAATCAAAACTTTATCTATCAACTCATGGGCTCTGAGTTATCCATGACGGATCAGGAAAGAGATCTTGGTTTGTTGGTGGACAGCTCCATGAAGGTGTCTCCCCAGTGTGTCGCAGCGGTGAAGAAGGCCAACTCCATGCTAGGGATTATCAAAAAAGGGATTGAAAATAAAACAGCCAACAATATAATGCCATTATACAAAACAATAGTAAGGCCGCACCTGGAGTATTGTGTACAATTCTGGTCACTGCATCTAAAAAAGGACATAGTGGAACTGGAAAAGATGCAAAAGAGAGCGACTAAAATGATTACTGGGCTGGGGCACCTCCCTTATGAGGAAAGGCTAAAACATTTGGGGCTCTTTAGTCTGGAATAAAGGTGCCTGAGGGGGGATATGATTGTGATGTACAAAATGATGTAGGGCATGAGTATAGTGGATAGAGTGATGCTCTTCTCCCTCTCACAAAATATAAGAACCAGGGGACATCCACTCAAATTGAGGGTTGGGAGAGTGAGAACAGACAAAAGAAAATATTATTTTACCCAATGTGTTGTTAGTCTGTGGAACTCCCTGCCACAGGATGTGGTGATGGCATCTGGCCTGGATGCCTTCAAAAGGGGATTGGACAGATTCCTGGAGGAAAAGTCCATCACAGGTTACAAACCATGATGGAGATGTGTCATCTCCAGGCTTCAAACCAGGGTACTTCAAGGGCCAGATGCAGGGGAGTTGTATCAGGAAGCAGTTATCGAGTCTTGTGTGCTCCCAGACGCATTTGGTGGGGCCACTGTGAGATACAGGAACATAAGAACATAAAAACATAAGAAGAGCCATGCTGGATCAGGCCAATGGCCCATCTAGTCCTGTATCTCACAGTGGCCTCACCAGATGCGTCTGGAAGCGTACGAGACTAGATATCTGATGTACAGTGATCAAGGAGCCCAAGAAAATAAACTCTATCGTTGCCTCCATTTCTTTCTCTTCTATTTGCCAGGAGTTGATGGGACCGGTGGCCATGATCTTAGTTGTTTTGATGTTGAGCTTCACCCCATTTTTTTCACTCTCCTCTTTCTCCCTCATTAAGAGGTTCTTTAATTCCTCCTCACTTTCTGCTATCCTAGTAGTATCATCTGCGTATCTGAGGTTGTTGATACTTCTTCGGGCAATCATAATTCTGGTTAGTGATTCATCCAGTCCTGCCTTTCACGTGATGTACTCTGCATATAAGTTGAATCGGCAATGTGACAGTATACAGCCCTGTCGTACTCATTTCCCGATTTTAAACCAGTCATTCCATATCCAGTTCTGTCTGTTGCTGCTTGTCCCACATATAGATTTCTTAGGAGACAGATGGTCAGGCACCCCCATTTCTTTAAGAGCTTGCCATAGTTTGTTGTGGTCCACACAGTCAAAGGCTTTTGCGTAGTCAGTGAAGTAGATGTTTTTCTGGAACTTTCTAGCTTTCTCCATAATCCAGCGCATGTTGGCAATTTGATCTCTAGTTCCTCTGCCCCTATGAAATCCAACTTGCACTTCTGGGAGTTCTCTTTCCACATACTGCTGAAGCCTCCCTTGTAGATTTTGAGCATAACCTTGCTAGCGTGTGAAATGAGTGCAATTGTATGATAGTTGGAGCATTTTTTGGCATTGCCCTTTGTGATTTGGATGTAGATCGATCTTTTCCAATTCTCTGGCTACTGCTGAGTTTTCCAAATTTGCTGGCATATTGAGTATAGCACCTTTACAGGATCCTCTTTTAAGATTTTAAATAGTTCAACTTGAATGCCATCTCCTCCACTAGCCTTGTTGTTTGCAATGCTTTCTAAGGCCCACTTGACTTGACTTTCCAGGATGTCTGGCACAAGGTCAGCAACTATACCAATGGTTCTCAACCTGTGGGTCCCCAGATGTTCCTGAACTGCAACTCCCAGAAATCCCTTCCAGCACAGCAAGTAGTGGAGGCTTCAGGGAGTTGCAGTCCAGGAACATCTGGGGACCCAGAGGTTGAGAACCACTGAACTAGACTATCTTAGTTATCACGGACATCCAGACCTTTGTGGTATAATTCCTCTGTGTATTCTTGCCATCACTTTTTGATGTATTCTGCTTCTGTTAGGTCCCTAACATTTTTATCCTTTATCATGTCCATCTTTGCATGAAATGCCCCTTTAATATCTCCAATTTTCTTGAACAGATCTCTGGTTTTAGGCCACTCCATGTCCAATCAACAAATGAAAAATCCATTTTGGAACTTGATGTCATGAATTTGGTTCATTTTGGCACATTTGTACCTTACTTTTTAGACATCTCATGGTAGGTACAAATGTACCAAAAATGAACCAAATCCATGGCATCAAGGTTTCATGCACTGGTTGATTTGACATGGAATGACCTTTTCCATTGTTTTCCTCTATTTCTTTGCACTATTCATTCAAGAAGGCCATCCTGTCTCTCGCTATTCTTTGGAAATTTGCATTCAGTTTTCTGTATTTTTCCCTTTCTCCTTTGCATTTGGAAATTTGCATTCAGTTCTCTGTATTTTTTCCTTTCTCCCTTGCATTTTACTTACCTTCTCTCCACCGCTATTTGTCAGGCCTCGTTGGACAGCCAATTTGCTTTCTTGCATTTTCTTGTCTTTCCGATGTTTTTTGTTGCAGCCTCCTGTACAAAATCACATGCCTCCATCAATAGTTCTTCAGGTGTTTTGTTCACCAAATCTATCTCCTTATATCTATTCTTCACCTCCACTGTGTATTCATAAGGGACTTGACTTAGATTGTACCTGACCAGCCCAGTGGCCTCCCCAACTTTCTTCAATTTAAGTTTGAATCTTGTTACAAGAAGCTGATGATCTGAGCCACAGTTGGCACCAGGTCTCGTTTTTGCTGACTGTATTATAGAGCTCCTCCATCTTTGGCTGCAGAGAATGTAATCAAACTGATTCTGGTATTGTCCATCTGGTAATGATATAGTGGATTACTGTACATCTAACTGCTTTATTTTAAAAAAAATCATTTGAACATATTCTGATTTAATATGAGAGCTGATATAATCATACTTTCTGATTTGCAGTTTGTTCTTCTTTAGTTTTACTTAAACGGTACAGGCAAAAGCAGAAGCACAGCCTGATCCCTTATTGGAGCAGCTACAAAGAACAGAAAAATAGCCATGCAAAACGTTCTTTCTAACCCTCTTTCAGCCCCTTCAGAAAAACATGGCAGACACGAATCTACGAGTCAGTAGATTTAAAATGGAGGAAAAGGGGGGGGGAGACAAAATGAAAACACCAAGGTGTCAGCTGTTACGTTTCTAAGTGCCACACTTAGAAACGTAACAGTTGACACCTTGGTCTTTTCAAGCATCCATACCTTCGCTTAAGAAATATTTCTCTTTTTCTCCTGTATCTCACTCTTCACTTCTGTTTTTTCTATATTTATTGTTCTTCTTCAGACATAAATGGACAGAAGCAACATTTGGGAAATCATGAAAGTTGCCACATAAGAGAGAAACCATACAAATGCCATGAGTGTGGGAAATCTTTTCTTCAGAATTCAGATCTTATGAGTCATATTAGGGTCCACAGAGGAGAAAAACCATACAAATGCCAGCAGTGTGGGAAATGTTTTGGTCATCGTTCATCTCTTCTCAGGCACAATACAGTTCACACTGGAGAAAATACATACAAATGCCAGGAGTGTGGAAAATGTTTTTGTCACAGTTCATCTCTTCGGAATCATTGGGGAGTCCACACAGGAGAGAAACCATACAAATGCCGGGAGTGTGGAAAATGTTTTTCTCGCAG
Source organism: Phrynocephalus versicolor (assembly GCA_023846285.1). NCBI lineage: Eukaryota > Metazoa > Chordata > Lepidosauria > Squamata > Agamidae > Phrynocephalus > Phrynocephalus versicolor. Next base: position 143,403 of record JAHTLZ010000061.1, read on the forward strand.
ATCAAATCTTGTGTATCACAAGAGTGTCCACACAGGAGACAAACCATACAAATGCCAGGAGTGTGGAAAATGTTTTTGTCGGAGCTCTCAGCTTCTGAATCATAAGAGAATCCACACAGGAGAAAAACCATACAAATGTAATGAGTGTGGAAAATGTTTTTGTCGGAGCTCACAGCTTCTGAATCATAAGATAGTCCACGCAGGAAAAAAACCATACACATGCCAGGTGTGTGGAAAATGTTTTTCTCGCAGATCAAATCTTGTGTGTCATAAGAAAGTACACACAGGAGAGAAACTGTACAAGTGCCAGGACTGTGGGAAATGTTTTTCTCTCAGTTCATCTCTTCTGAGGCATACAAGAAGCCACACAGGCGAAAAACCATACAAATGTAATGAGTGTGGAAAATGTTTTTGTCAGAGCTCACAGCTTCTGAATCATAAGATAATCCACTCAGGAGAGAAGACATATAAATGCGAGGTATGTGAAAAATGTTTTTCTTGCAGATCATATCTTGTGAAGCATAGAATAGTTCACACAGGAGAGAAACCGTACAAGTGCCAGGATTGTGGGAAATGTTTTGCTCAACGTTCATGTCATCTGAGGCATACGAGAATCCACACACGTGAAAAACCATACAAATGTGAAGAGTGTGGGAAATGTTTTACCTGGAATTCACAGCTCATGATTCACAAGAGAATCCACCAAGGAGAGAAAATATATAAATGCCAGGAGTGTGGGAAATGTTTTTATCAGAGCTCACAGCTTCTGAATCATAAGATAGTCCACTCAGGAGAAAAACCATACAAATGTGAGGCGTGTGGAAAATGTTTTTCTCGCAAACCATCTCTTCTGAGGCATGCAAGAATCCATACAGGTGAAAAGCCATGCAAATGCAAGGAATGTGGGAAATGTTTTATGTGGAATTCACAGCTTCTGAATCATAAGATAGTCCACTCAGGAGGAAAGCCATGCAAATGACAGTAGTGTGGAAAATGTTTTTCTGGCAGACCATCTCTTCTGAGGCATGCAAGAATCCACACAGGTGAAAAACTATGCAAATGCCAGGAGTGTGGGAAATGTTTTACCTGGAATTTACAGCTCATGATTCATAAGAGAATCCACACAGGAGAAAAACCATGCCAATGACAATCGTGTGGAAAATGTTTTTGTCAGAGCTCACAGCTTCTGGATCATAAGAGAGGCCACACAAGAGGGAAATAGTTGAAAAATCTAGGTATGTTGAAATGTTTTGCTGAGAAATCACACCTCGGGAAAAACAAGTGGTTAGGTCGAAGAATTGGATGGGTAAAAGGAGATTGAAGGCACAAATGAAATACATTCTTCAATGTAGCAATTGTGAAGGTTTAGTTAATAATACTAACAGTTCTGGAGGAGAAACGCTAATGGACTCCGTCGAATTATCAAAATGAATTAAACATGCCTACAAACTGTACGAATAAACGTTTAACTTTAGTAACAACGCTGTCAACATTGAAAAACAGTAAACCTTCCATATTTCAATAAACTATTTCCAACATTAACTCCAGTGTAAAATGGATTGTGTGTGTTGTGTCGTTACAGTCGTGACTGACCCTTCGTGACTCCATGTCCATGGAGTTTTCTTGGCAGGAATACTGGAGTGGCTTGCCAAATCTGCTCAAGGTGTCTATAGCACATGGTATTCCCCGGTGGTCGCCCATCCAAGTACTAACCAGGGCCGACCCTGCTTAGCTTCAGAAACTGAAAACATTCATTCAATCCTTTTAACAATGCTGTTTTACTCACTCTGGCTGCTTTGTTATTGTTTATCTTTTCCTTATCACAAAACCTTCACAGCTGTTTCTCTGTAGCTCTGCGCTGAAACAAAACAACCTTCACAATCTTCTCTGGTTTTTACCACATGGAGAAGTTTCGTGTCATCTGCAAACTTGGCCACCTCACCCTCAATGTTTAGTCTGACAAAAATATATTCTCATACGTGGAAAAATACTGTAGTATAGTGTTGCCGAACCTATGGCACAGGTGCCAAGGGTGGCACTCGGAGCCCTTTCTGTGGGCACTTGACAGTGCACCTTCACAGCCACCTGTATTCAGGTTCAATTGCTGTATTGGCACTTTGTGAAAAATTAGTGGGTTTGGAATTGCTGTTTGGGCATTCGGTCTGTAAGAGGTTGACCATCACTGTCCTAGCCCATCTCTTAACACTTCTAAAGCTTCTATCATTTCTTCTGTGTGCTCAAAAAATGCATGTACAGTTTTATGGTTTCACACAATCCCTTTCAGTTGTGGGATGTACTTCCTGAAGTATGTGTGATGCCTAAAAAATGCTACTTGGTGCCAGGAAAACACTAGCATCCCACCGCCACACTACCCCACGGATCTTGGGGCACCCAACACTCTGAATGAAATGAGTTCCATTCCATCTGTTTCTTTGTAGGGGTCACCTTGATCCAAACCAAAATATTTCCCACACAGGAACGCATTGAAACTGCCAGATTCTTTTCTTAAGATCTGCCTTCCACCACTTCGTTCTAACAATGCCCCCTGGGTCTCCTCCACTATACTGTATATTTACTGTTTTGCATTGTTCTTATGCCAATAAAGGTTCTGAAACTGAAACTTTAATTTTATGAATTCACTTTCGTGCCTTCTTTTCTTAAGAATGGTTGACTATTTATTTATTTATATATATTCTTGCTCTCCTAAAACAGTGGTCCCTGGTGATGTCATCCAGTGGACTCAGGGGACAGCCCATGATGTTTTTGTGCTGTGTTCACTACCCTCTGTAAAGTCTTTCTATCCGCAGCTGTCAAACCAACATACCAGACTGTAATGCAGTATGTGAGGACACTCTCTATTGTAGAACGGTAGAAGGAAGTCATCAATTGCTGTTACATGTTGTTCTTCCACAAGAGCCTGAGGAAATGGAGTCTCTGTTGGGCCTTCCTCGATTATATTAATTTTCCAGGTGAGATCTTCCCTAAAATGAACTCCCAGGAATTTAAAGGAGTAAACTCTTTCCACACACACACCCCAATTATGCACAATGGGGCAAGTTCCTCTCTTTTCCTCCAGACGTCCAACACCCATCTCCTAGGTTTTGCTAATATTGGGGTGCAAATTATTTTCTAGGCACCATGAGGATAATTTTTGGCCCTCCCCACTATATGCTTCATCTCCACCTGTAATAAGATCCATTATGGTAGTGTCGTCTGCAAACTAAATGATTAGAATAGACGGGTCAGATGGTACACAGTCCTATCTATACAAGGAATACAGGTAGGGACTAAGCACCCAGCCCTGTGGGGAGCCAGTGCTAAGCTTCAGCAAGGGAGATGTAACAGGTCCAATCCTCACTGTTTGTGACAGTACGGATTTTGCTACAGGGAAAAGAAAGAGAGAAAAAATATAAAATTGCAAAGGCTTTTCTACATTCTCAGGAAGATCACGCTTGAACTAAATTCATCTTTCCTGCCTGATTCAGTGGCCCACTAGGGGGAGAGAGAGCGAGGCTCCTTATCCAGGCTCTTGGAGAGGCGATTGGGCCAGTGTGAGATGGTCGCGCTGGGTCCCTGGCTCGGCTTCAGTCACCTGACAGGAAAGGGGGGGGCAGGTTTTTCCAATGCAAGCACATAGGCTCTGACCTTCCAGCCTGGGAATAAAAGCGAGGCCACTTGAACAGGGACTCCAGAGAGAGAGAGAGAAGGCGGGCGGGTGAGTCTCTCTCAGTCTCTGATCTGAATCTTGCTGGGAAAGGAAGACCGGGGAAGGAGCAGAAGGAGGAGGAGGAGGAGGAGAAGGAAGGTGATGATGAAGGGAGGGAACCGGAGGGAGCCCCTTCTGGGCAGAAAAGCCAGCTGGGGGGGAGGGATTTCCCTCCCCCGTGAGAAGGAAGAGGAAAATAAGACAGGGGGGAAACGGGGGGTTCCCCATTTCACAAACACACACACACACACTTGCAGCCCTTTGGAAATGCTTGGGGCTGAACTGGTTCAGCAAAGCAGGCGTTTTACGAGCTGGTGTTTGGGTCTGGTTTCCTGTGGACGGAGTGAACTGGCCCTCCAGAGGGTGGGAATGGCTATCCCGACATATTAGGATCAGTGAAAAACGTAAAGGTAAAGGTCCCCCCACCCACATGCATGCTAGTCGTGTCCGACTCTTAAGGGCGGTGCTCATCTTTGTTTTCAAGCCACAGCGCCAGTGTTGTGCAAGTCCTTGGCCACGTGGCCGGCATGGCTGTAAGGAAGCACTGTTTTACCTTCCTGCTTTTTACAGCGATACCTGTTTATCTACAGTGGTACTTTGTATAAAGGAATTAATTTGTTACAAATGAAATTAGGTTAAGCAAATTTTCCTTTATACTAATTTCCCCTAGGAATGCATTGAAAACAGAGTCATCCCTAATCGCAACCATTTTTATGTTGTATGGATTCGCCCCATAGGCGATTCTGTTAAGCAAATTTCTCCTATCTCTGGAATTTTTTTATGTTGTGCAGATTTTATGTTATACAAACCGTTTGTTATACAAGGGTCCACTGTACTTGCATTTTCATGCTTTCAAACTGCTAGGTGGGCAGGAGCTGGGGTTCACAGTGGGAGCTCACTCTGCTGCATGGCACCCGGGATTCGAACCGCCATTTCAGCACCTTAGTCCATTGAGCCACCATGCATGCTCCCCCCTTATTCAGCAAAAGCTGGAAAGGCAGCCCTGATGCGTCCCCCTCCACAACCCTCCCTCCTGAGCCCCCTTGGCCTTCCTCTCCCCTGAACTGCTACCCCACCACCACCCTTGAGCCATTAAGGAACTTGGTCCTGTTCCTCCGTCCCCTGCCCTTCCACAGGGTTTGATTGTTTTGTTTGATTTGACTTGATTTGTATGCTGGCCATTCAGCGTCGGGCCACTGTAGGCGAGATGAACAACAGTAAAGTAAGCAAAATATAGTACAATCACATGAAAATAACCAAAAACAAGATTAAACATTAAGAAAAATCAGTAACATCTGTGCTAAACAGAAAGAAACATAGCAGAAGAAGTAAGGGGCTATTCAAAAGTTGAAACTCAGGAATGAAACTCAGGGATGCAAATTCACCCACAGAAGCACCCCGAGTGGAATGGCTGGTGCAATTCCCATAATGACAGTAGGTGCCTCCTGTAGACATCCTGTTGAGTTGGAAGGATGTGGTTTTTGCAGGATGCAAGAAATACATCCTCTTGAGCAGTGGTTCTCAACCTGTGCGTCCCCAGATGTTCCTGGACTGCAACTCCCAGAAGTAAGAACATAAGAAGAGCCATGCTGGATCAGGCCAAAGGCCCATCTAGTCCAGCTTCCTGTATCTCACAGTGGCCCCACCAGATGCGTTTGGGAGCGCATGAGACTAGATATCTGTCTCCTGATACCACTCCCCTGCATCTGGCCCTTGAAGTACCCTGGTTTTAAGCCTGGAGATTACACATCTCTATCATGGTTTGTAACCTGTGATGGACTTTTCCTCCAGGAATCTGTCCAATCCCCTTTTGAAGGCATCCAAGCCAGATGCCATCACCACATCCTGTGGCAGGGAGTTCCATAGACTAACAACGCACTGGGTGAAAAAATATTTTCTTTTGTCTGTTCTTACTCTCCCAGCCCTCAGTTTGAGTGTATGTCCCCTAGCTAGTTCTGGTATTTTGTGTGAGAGAGAAGAGCTTCCCTCTATCCACTTTACTCATGCCCTGCATATCTCCCCTCAGGCGCCTTTTTTCCAGACTAAAGAGCCCCAAATGTTTTAGCCTTTCCTCATAAGGGAGGTGCCCCAGCCCAGTAATCATTTTGGTCGCTCTCTTCTGCACCTTTTCCAGTTCCACTATGTCTTTCTTGAGATGTGGTGACCAGAATTGTACACAATACTCCAGGTGTGGCCTTACTATTGTTTTGTATAATGGCATTATAATGTTGGCTGTTTTATTTTCAATCCCCTTTTTGATAATTCCTAGCATGGAAATAATCCCTAGCATGGAAATAATCACTAGCTGAGCTAGCCAGGATTTCTGGGAGTTGCAGTCCAGGAACATCTGGGGACCCACAGTTTGAGAACCACTGCTCTTGAGAGCAAGGCTCTTCAAGGGTTAAGTGATTTAGATATCTCTCCTTGGTGTTAGTCCAGGGGTGTCCAAACCTTGGCCCTCCAGATGTTTTGGACCACAACTCCCACAGTCCTTTGTCATTGGCAATCTAGGCTTGGAATTCTGGGAGTTGTGATCTAAAACATCTGGAGGTTTGAAGTTTGGACACCCCTGCTTCAGTCAGTCTAGAAAGGGCTGATACGTAGTTTAATCTCACTCATTATTCACTACTCATGCTGCTTTTCCCAAAATAATGTAGCATTTGGTCCTTTAGTATTTTGCAGCTTATGCATATTTTATTTTTTGTCTTTGTAGTTTTAGGTAGTGATCCTGTATTCTGCTATGCTATAGGAATTAAATATCTGACTGACTCGGGACTTTGTTTCACTTTTTGGTCCCTGCGAAGACTACATGTAGGACAGGCACATCAAAACTTCAGCCCTCCAGATGTTTTTGGACCGCAACTCCCAGAATTCCAAGCCTGTATTTCCAATGGCAAAGGACTGTGGGAGTTGTGGTCCAAAACATCTGGAGGGCCGAAGTTTGGCAGTAGCATAGCGTGCATTGCCTGCACCCAGGAGAAGGCATGTAGGAGGACATGAGGACCATTAACACTCCCTGAGACCCCCAGTCCAGTCCTGAATGCCATACACCCATGAAGCAGATAATGTATATGGAATTGCCTGCAGCCTGTTCGTCTGCCTGTTCCTCAACTATATTAAGGGAGATGTCATTGTAGAACCAGGCAATCCTTTTATTGGACCACTGAAGAATTCAAGACAAGGGGTCTGGGATATCACTGGTGATGCTCCTGGTGCCTCTTCTCTGAGGTTTGTCCTTCTCCCACGTCTCCTGTAGAGATGAGGCTTGTTTCTGCACTGTTCTGCTGTATTTTTTGGTCTTGACCCTACTAACATAAGTGTGTCTTGGCTTTGCAGAGCTCCCATAATTGGGTCTGTTGGGACAGTCCTTGCGCAACAGGAGGAGAGGAGTTCCAGGATCCATTAGAGGCATTATTGGGTGCGGAATAAAATAGCTGACCAACACACTGCTGGCCTAAAATCAGGAAGAGACCCTGATGAATTCAAGGTGAAATGCCTTGAGATACGCAAGGCAAGAGCAGTGCAGGAGGTCTTAGGGGAGGAGATTGTCAGTCCAGACATGCAGTGCCAACACTTCAGGAAGTTCTCCTACAAGGAGGCTGAGGGCCCTCGACGGGCTTGCACCCGACTCCACCAACTTTGCCATGAGTGGCTGAAGCCAGAGCAACACACCAAGGCGGAGATCCTGGACCTGGTGATCTTGGAGCAGTTCCTGACCATCCTCCCTCTGGAGATGTCCAGCTGGGTGAGGGAATGTGGGGCCGAGACCACTTCCCAGGCGGTGGCCCTGGCAGAAGGTCTCCTGATTCTGAGTCAGGCAGAAGACCAAGAGTGGGAAGAACAAGAGGTGAGAACAATCCATTTGTAGAAGATGCCTAATTAGCAGGGGGTTGGACTGGATGGCCCTTGAGGTCTCTTCCAACTCTATGATTCTATGAGATTGAAGGCGGTGTCACACAGCCTCTGCCTGTCTCAGTTGTGGCTGTTCTGCTGGAATTAGCTGCCTCTTCCCACATGGCCCTCGAATGCAAAATGTATGTCCATCCCATGTGTTTGCTTGCTGAGAAAATTGCAGGTTTGCTTCATACATTGACGCATGGTTCCGCTCAGCCATTTGGGAGTGTGATGCTTTTTGGACAGGGATTGTCAACCCTTCATTCCGGTCCATGACCACCCCAAGAAGATACCAAATTCTACCAATTCCCAATGATTTTTCTTGCCAGAATCCAAGCACGATTTCCCATATTTCCTGAGTCCAAACCTCTTCCTCTAAAACAGGGGTGCCCAAACTTTTTGTAAGGAGGGCCAGATTTGGTGGCTGAGAATGTGTCAGGGGGTGGTTGCTCCCCGACCCTGCCATCCCACTGCGAGCCCCACCCACTGACCTATAAGCCCCACCCACTGACCCCCTGCAACCCCACCCGCAGGAAGGAAGGCGGCGACCAAGGGAGGGAGGGAGGAAGGTGGAAACCAAGAGAGGAAGGAAGGAAGGTAGGTTTGGGACCAAGGGAGGGAGGAAAGAATGAAGGTGGGGACCAAAGAAAGCACAGGGAGCCGTGGCTACATGTCACCCCTTGGAAGAGGCGATCTGTGCGACCTTGCACACACACCCCCAAGCTCCCCAGCGGTAGCGACGGCTCGCCCGCCAGCCCACCCCAAAGCTCCTTGGTGGTGGCAGAGGCCCGCTGGCCTGCCCACCCCCACACATTCCCCTGCGGTGCAGACCGCCCAATCACTTCCCCGCGCATGCGCCCAACCTCACAATGTTCCCGGCTATGCCAGTGGCAGTGGCCAGCCCGCGCAGCCCCACAAGCTTCCTGGCATTGCTGGTGGTGGTGCCGCACCCCCTTGCCCGCCCACCCAGCCCCACAAGCTTCCCAAGGATGTCAGTGTTGGTGGAAGATTTAAAAAAAAACATGGGGCCAAGGAGGGGGAGGGAGGGGTGGGCCAGCCAGCCGCGGGCCACTCAGAATGGCCTGACAGGCCGGATTTGGCCCCCAGGCCGGACTTTGGGCAGGCCTGCTCTAAAATCTTGATCTCTGTCTTGTCTTTTCTCTTTTCATGTTCCCTTTCGTGGAATCTCAGATGAGAAATATTTCTGCTGATGTCCAATCTGATTTCCAGGCACCAGAGAAATCCTCGGTCAACGACAGACAGAATCCCCACTGGCAAGAGATCGACCAAGGCAATCAAGAAGGTGACAATATAATAGTATATTTCAATATAAGAGTAGTGAATGCATCCTTGAAGCATGCTTGAAAGAGGCAATAGTAAAATCACTGTGTAAAGAGCCCTCTTTAGATCCAACAATACTGAACAATTACCAATCGGTAGCTAACATCCCATTCTTGGATAAAATACTAGAGCGGGTTGTGGCCTTGCAGCTTCAGAGGTTTGTGGATGAAATAAACTATCTGGATCCAGCTCAGTCTGGCTTTAGGCCTGGTTCTGGGACTGAGACGGCACTGGTTTCCTTGGTAGATGACCTCTGCAGAGAAAAGGATAAGGCAGGACTGTTCAACTTTGAACAGGCCAAGGTCTACTTTTTCCAGCTCAAAGTGCCTGAGGGCTACTACACTAAAATCTCTACTTACAAACTTTATCCATTCCGAGCACATGCTCATAAGTAAAAACTTTTGTTAAGTAGAGCAGCAGTTTCCCATAAGAACGCATTGAAAACCAATTAATCTGTTCTGGAGGGAACATATTTCAATGCACCATGGCCTTGGACTGCCCCACTCAGCTGGCTGACCCAGAACTTTGCTGGGGCAGTGGTAGTCCTTGGGATGGGGGAGGGAGGGGTGGAGAACTTATCCCCTCACTTTTTTTATTGATGGCCGGCGGGCTACTTTTGAACCCCTTTGCGGGCTACCAGTAGCCCGCGGTCTACCTGTTGGGCAGCCTGGGATAAGGGATCTGTGTCCTTTTTTGTTTTACTGGACCTTTCAGCTGCTTTTGACACTATCGACCACAGCATCCTCCTGTCTCACCTCTCTGAAATGGAACTCATGGGCATGGTTTTACAGTGGCTTCAAGTCCTTCTTGCAGGAGAGAATGCAAAAAGTGGTGTTAGGGGATTCATGTTCAACCTCATGGCCACTGACCTGTGGAGTCCTCCAGGGTTCTGTTCAGTCTCCTACGTTATTTAACATTTATATGAAACCACTGGGGGAAATTATTCGGAGTTTGGGGGTTAAGGGTCACCAGTATGCCGATGACACTCAACTCTACCTCTCGTCACCTCCAGATTTCCTGAACGCTATTTCAACTTTAGGTTAGTGCTAAGCTTCAGTGATGAGCTGGATGAGGAAGAACAAACTGGAACTAAACCCAGACAGGACAAGAGGTGCTTCTGGTCAGTCAAAAAGGGAGATCAAGGGATAGGGATGCAACCTCTACTGGATGGAATTACTCCCGAATTGAAAAAAAGAAGTGCGTACCTTGGGGGTGGCTCTTGGACTCATCCTTGAGCTTAGATGCCCACATCAGGAGTGCATTAGCAAAATTAAAACTAATATGTCAGTGACACCCGTTTCTTGAGAAATCTGCTCTGGCCACTGTGACAAATCCCCTAGTGACGTCCTGGCTGGAGTACTGTAATGTGCTGTATGTGGGGCTACCATTGAAAAGTCTCAGGAAACTTCAATGGGCCCATAACGCAACAACCAGATTTCTGACTGGGGCGAGTTACAGAGATCACATTAGACCCTTACTAAAGCAGCTCCACCATCACCTCTCGGGCACAATGTAAGGTGCTGACCTTAACCTACAAAGCACAAAATGGCCTGCTGTCAATGCAATCATGTATGGTAATCTATATAAAAGTCATATAGTAGGTAGCCCCTCATTCAGGGAAAGCTTACCAATCAGCTCTCGGGCACAATTCAAGGTGCTGACCTGGACCTGCAAGGCACTTTACGACCTGGGTCCAACTACCTCAAAGATCGAATCTCACAGTATGAACCAGATTGGGTCTAAGGTAATCAGGAGAGGCCTTTCTCTCCATCCCGCCCCCTTCACAGGTGCGTCTCATAAAAACACATGACAGGGCCTTCTCTGTTGCTGCTTCCACACTTTGGAACTCCCTCCCACTGGAGGCCAGGACAGCCCCATCTCTGCTGTCTTTCTGGAAGCAGGCAAAGACCTTCCACTTCAGGCAAGCTTTCCCTGAATGAGGGACTCCCTATTATGTGACTTTTATAGGGATTGCCATACATGACTGCATTGACTGATCTCTTAAGAATACCAGTGCTTCTATGTTTACTTTCCACCCTTAAATTTTTCTTTTGGCATGCACTTTGTAGTTTAAATGTTACCTTTTTGTGTTCGAAGGTGCCTCTTCTAATTCCCTGTTCTTAACTTGGAAATGTCATAAATGTTCTGGCCTATGTATTGTCCCTCATTATTTTAAGCCACCTTGGGTCCTTTCCCACCAAGGAGAAAGGAGAGTGGAAATATAATAAATAAATAAATAAATAAATAAATAAATAAATAAATAAATAAATA
>JAHTLZ010000061.1:154624-173443 GCA_023846285.1 Phrynocephalus versicolor
ATAAATAAATAAATAAATAAATAAATAAATAAATAAATAAATAAATAGGTAAGTGTCAGTATTAGGATGATTGAGTTTTTCGGTACCCTGAAAAGGCACCATTTATTGTTTGTTGGACAAGTTCATGGAGAACAAGGGTCTCAATGGCTACCATTATGGATGCCCAAGGACAACCTCCGGGTTGGAGAGAGAGGCAGGACATCTCTCAATGCTGTTTGCGGGGAATCATAAGCAGGTGAAGGCATCTGCTTAGGAATACCCGGAAGCAAATGGTGAGCCACTGTGTGAGACAGAAGGCTGGACTGGATGGGCTGTGGCCTGTTCCAGCAAGGCTGCTCTTATGTATGGGAGCCACAGCGTTTCACTGGGATATGAATCCTTAAGAGTTTCTTTGTTACCTTTCAGTGCTAAGGTTGTGATCTCCTTCTAAGAGAAGCTAAAGCAACTGCCTTCCCATCCCTTTGGACTTTCTTACAGGGCCCAGAAGGATGCTAGCAACATGTATCCCTTCATCTCATCTAGGGATGGACATTTCGTTTCAGAACCAGTCAATTACGAAATGAACCACGCGAGCCCAGGTGGTCTTCAGAACCGGCTGATATACGCAGATCCAATTGCTTTACCTTTCTCTGTCTCACGCAGGGTTAAAATCCAATGAGGAAGCACGCTTTCCTGCTTCGTGCTGCTGGCCAATCGGAGAGGGAGGCGGGATGATGCCTGTCCCTGCACAGCTTCTGATTGGCCAGCATTCACAGATCTAGCACAGTTGACGTTGCAGCGTGCTTCCTCATTGGATTTTAACCCCGCATGAGACAGAAAAGGTAAAGCAATTAAATCTGCTTGTATCAGCCAGTTCTGACGACCTCCTGGGCTCGCGTGGTTCGTATCGTAACCTACTAGTTCTGAAACGAAATGTCCATCCCTAGATGAGATGAAGGGACACTTGTTGGCCGCCCCTAATCTCATCTTTGTGATGCAGTGGAACCAGATCAGGTACAGAGAAAGCTGTTCAAGGAGACCACTTGGATTTGAAGCATGGACTACTCAACCGCTTGTCTCCTGATTGAGGCTGGAAATGCTTTTTTAAAAACTGAGATACTTGAAATGGTCAATAACTAGACACCAATTTGATCAGCATGGCTGCCTGCATGTGGGGAAGAATGTTGTTTCTCTTTTGTTTTGAAGAAATGACTATGATTTGGTTAAGGCAGGCATGTCCAAACTTAAGCCCTCTAGATGTTTTGGACCACAGCTCCCACAGTCTTTTGCCATTGGAAAAACAGGCTTGGAATTCTGGGAGTTGTGGTACAAAACATCTGGAGGGCCGAAGCTTGGACATGCCTTGGTTAAGGTTTTCAAAGCTGAATGTATGGGAGGCCAGGGATTCATTTCCACTCCCTGTTTTCTCATTCTGAACATATTTCTCTGTCTCTGTTTTTGAGGGAGACATAATTGAGTGAGAGGAGCCGGGCTTGATCACAGCAACGGCCGGTTAATTCTAGCATTCTCTTTCACGCAGAGGCTCCCAGAGGCCTCCAGGAAGCTCCCAAAGCAGGCAAACAGGCCCGTTCCCTCCCCTTTTTGTCCCACTGAAACTGATTTGGAGACCTCTCTTCCTGAAGGGAGCATATGGCCAAAATGACTCACAGACCTTTTTTAAACTTTTCCTCCCATGGAAAGGCTGTTCGTGAAAGTTTACACCTACAATGTAAGAGTCATTCACTTTTATTTCATTGCATTTTACATTTAGGAGGCTTTCTCTATGAAACTTATCGGTAAAGCCTCCTTTCACTTCCCATTTTAAGGTCCAGTGGCCTTTGAGGAGGTGGCCATGTCCTTCACCCAGGAGGAGTGGGCCCTGCTGGATCCTGACCAGAGAGCCTTGCATTGTGAAGTCATGGAGGAGAACAAGCAAATGGTTTCCTCTCTTGGTAAGACACCCTCTTTCCCTGGTTGATGTCAGTCTCTCTTTACTACTGTAATAAGGACCGATTACTGTGGGGAAACTTTGTCTGCAGGGTGTGCTTCCTGGGGGAGTTACAGTTGAAGGCACACCCTCCTGACTCTGCCCTGTTGCATCCCTAGGGGGAAGTCACCTTCTATTTCCTCTTCACCTTTGCTTTGAGGCAGGGCAAAGGCTAAAGGGCATTTGCTCCCTGTTAGAGGTGGATGTTTCCATTAGTAACTCAGTGTTTATTCATCAACATTAGATAGCTCAATAAAAGGGGGCTGCTGAGGCAGACATGTTGGACTTTCCTTGCTCTGTGTCTGAATCTCAGCTGGCTCTGAGAAACAGCATCTCTCTCTCTCTCTCTCTCTCTCTCTCTCTCTCTCTCTCTCTGTGTGTGTGTGTGTGTGTGTGTGTGTGTGCTTTCTTTGCTCTCCTAAAATTATTTTCCTTGCACTTTCCCAGCAAACTCCCACAAATTACAAGAACAGCAACTAGCATGCTTTTGTGTTGCAGTGGTGGCCGAACTCATACTAGCCACAGTTGGGTCCTTCTTAATGCCAAACTGAGGAACCTGTGGGCCCTCCAGATACACTGAGCTCCAGATTCCATCCACATAGCCAGCTTTGCCCCATGATGGAGATTGGGGCAAAAAATCAAAACTTTATCAACTCATGGGCTCTGAGTTATCCGTGACGGATCAGGAAAAAGATCTTGGTGTGTTGGTGGACAGCTCTATGAAGGTGTCCACCCAATATATGGCAGTGGTGAAGAAGGCCAACTCCATGCTAGGGATTATCAAAAAGGGGATTGAAAATAAAACAGCCAACATTATAATGCCATTATACAAAACAATAGTAAGGCCCCACCTGGAGTATTGTGTATAATTCTGGTCACCACATCTCAAGAAAGACATAGTGGAACTGGAAAAGGTGCAGAAGAGAGCGACTAAAATGATTACTGGGCTGGGGCACCTCCCTTATGAGGAAAGGCTAAAACATTTGGGGCTTTTTAGTCTGGAAAAAAGGCGCCTGAGGGGGGATATGATTGAGACATACAAAATAATGCAGGGAATGAGCAAAGTGGATAGAGGGAAGCTCTTCTCCCTCTCACAAAATACCAGAACCAGGGGACATCCACTCAAATTGAGGGCTGGGAGAGTAAGAACAGACAAAAGAAAATATTTTTTCACCCAGCGCGTTGTTAGTCTGTGGAACTCCCTGCCACAGGATGTGGTGATGGCATCTGGCCTGGATGCCTTCAAAAGGGGATTGGACAGATTCCTGGAGGAAAAATCCATCACAGGTTACAAACCATGATGGAGATATGTAATCTCCAGGCTTAAAACCAGGGTACTTCAAGGGCCAGATGCAGGGGAGTGGTATCAGGAGACAGATATCTAGTCTCGTGCGCTCTCAGATGCATCTGGTGGGCCACTGTGAGATATAGGAAGCTGGACTAGATGGGCCGTTGGCCTGATCCAGCATGGCTCTTCTTATGTTCTTATGACTCAGGGTGAGAGTAGCCATTCCTCACCCCCTGAAGAGCTGAAGTTTCAGGAGAGGAGCAGCTCTTAATGAGAATGGGGTTTGCAGCGTAGCAGCTTCTTTGTGGCAGTTTCCCTTACTTCAGTTACCTGCTAATTATATAATGACTAAGTGAGATGGCTAACAAAAACAGAGGCTTTGAGGGGTGTGCTTTATTTCTCTCTTTTTGTGGTTCTTTTAACTGCATTGTTTGGAAAAAAATCCTTTGAACATATTCTGATTTTATATGAGAGTTGATTTAGTCCTACTTTTTGATTTACAGTTCTCCTTTTTTGTACTTAAGTGGTACAAGTCAAAGTAGAAGCCCAGCCTGATCCCTGATTAGAGCAGCTCAGAGGATATGGTAAAACATTATAAGATGAAATACATCTTCCCTAGATTTATTGGCTGGGAAATATTTCCAAACTACAAAAACCTGAAAAACAGCCATGCAAAACTGTCTTCGTATGGAAATCTTGTTCATTTAAATCATTCTTACCCTGTATTCTTGAAGGCTTTCATGGCTGGGATCTGATAGCTTTTTTTGAGTTTTTCAGGCTGTTTGTTTCTGGAAGTTTTTCTTCCTGACATTTCACCAGACTCTGTGGCCTGCATTTTCAGAGGGCAAGTTGATCAGGGAACTAGGAGTGCTCTCTGTACTCAGGTGCTCCTCTGTGCTCAGAGAAAACTCCTAGTTCTCTGAGCAACGTGCCTTCTGAAGATACCAGCCACAGAGTCTGGTGAAAAACTTCCAGAACATGGCTAAACAGCCCGAAAAACTCACTTACCCTTTTTGTTCCCCTTCAAAAACATAAAAGGGCAGACATAAACCCTCTTATAGGTCTGTAGACTTTAAAAGTCTGAAGAGGTGAAAAAATGTTGTAATATTTTATATCTATAGGAGCTTTCAAGCATCCATATAGTCTCTTTAAGAAATCTTGTCTGATTTCCTCCCATATTCTTCACTTATGTCTTTTCTATATTTGTCATTCCTCCTCAGATATAAACGGACAGAAGCAACATTTTGTGAGTCATAAAAGAAACCACACAGGAGAAAAACAATACGACTGCCAGGAATGTGGGAAATGTTCTCAGAATTCACACCTTGTTAATCTTAAGAGAATCTACACAGGAGATAAAACGTATAAATGTCAGGAGTGTAAGCAATGTTTTAATTACATAAAGGATAAGCGAGTCCATACAGGAGCAAAAACATACAAATGCCAGGAGTGTGGGAGATGTTTTGCCTGGAATTCACTCCTAGTGAGGCATAAAAAAGTCCACACAGGAGAGAAATCATACCAATGCCAGGAGTGTGGGAAATGTTTTGCCCAGAATTCACACCTAGTGAGGCATAAACAAGTCCACACAGGAGAGAAGTTGTACCAATGCGAAGAGTGTGGGAAACGTTTTACCCGAAATTCAAACCGAGTAAGGCATAAACAAGTCCACACAGGAGAGAAATTGTACAAATACCATGAGTGTGGGAAATATTTCACCGCAAATTCAGACCTTGTTAGCTGCAAGAGAATCTATACAGGAGAGAAACCATACAAATGCCAAGACTGTGGGAAATGTTTTAATCAGAAGTCACACCTATTTACTCATAAGATAATCCACACAGGAGAGAAACCGTATGAATGCCAAGACTGTGGAAAATGTTTTAATCAGAAGTCACACCTTTTTACTCATAAGAGAATCCACACAGGTGAGAAACCGTACAAATGTCAGGAGTGTGGGAAATGTTTTATTTACAACTCACTGCTTCTGAGGCATAAAAAAGTCCATACAGGAGAGAAACCATACCAATGCCAGGAGTGTGAGAAATGTTTTGCCCGAAATTCAAACCTAAGGAGACATAAACGAGTACACGCAGGAGAGAAACCCTACAAATACCACACATGTGGGAAATAGTTTGCTGCAAACTCAGACCTTGTTAATCACAAGAATTTACACAGGAGAGAATCTCTTCAAATGCCAAGACTGTGGGAAATGTTTTACTGAGAATTCAAACCTTATGAGGCATAAGAGAATTCTCACAGGAGAGAAACCATACAGATGCCAGGAATGTGGGAAATGTTTTGCTAGTGATCCAAACCCTGTTATTCATTAAAAAAAAACCCACACAGAAGAGACACCATACAAATGCCATGAGTGTGGGAAATGTTTTGCTGAGATTTCACACCTAATGAGGCATAAGAGAATCCATACAGGAGAGAAACCACATCAGTGTCAAGCGTGTGGGAAATGTTTTCTTGAGAATTCAGATCTTCTAAGTCATAATAGCGTCCGCAGAGGAGAAAAACCATACGAATGCCAAGACCGTGGGAAATGTTTTGTTCAGATTTCACAGGTTGTTATTGATAACAAGTGGCATCACTGAAACCTGGTGGGATGAGACTTATGATTGGAATGTTGTTATTGGATGGTATAACCTGTGCAGTCAAAAGGGAGAGATGTAATACTAATGGGAGATTTTAACTATCCTGATATATGTTGGCAGTCCAGCTCAGCTAAGAATGCAAGGTCCAACAGATTTCTTGATGCCCTTGCAGACAATTCCATGTTCCTGAAGGTAGAGGAGGCAACAAGAGGAGCAGCCATTTTAGATCTGATCTTAACCAATTAGGAGGACCTTGTAAACAGGGTCGAAGTGGTGGGATCATTAAGTAAAGGTGACCATGCCCTCTTGGAATTTGTTATAGAGTTGGAAGGTAAAGCTAAGCATAGTCAGACAAGAATCCTGGACTTTAAGAAAGCCATTTTTTTGTAAACTTAGGGAATTATTGGCTCTGATTGCATGGACTGAAACACTGAAAGGGGAGGGAGTCCAAGATTGATGGGAGTTCCTTAAAAGCGAGATATTTTAAAGGCAACCATCTTGTTGACATGTAATATTTCGGAAGAAGCCTACAGAAGAAGGTTCAGAGAACTTAAGCTACAGGCTGGTATACATCCACGACCGCTGGCTCAATGCATGCGAGCCAACGTAGTAAAATGGCTGCAACCGGGGACAAAGACCTTTGCTGAAGCTATAGATAAAATAGTAATTGAGCAGCTTTTAAATACCGCCAGCACGTCTGTGAATAACTGGGTGCGCAGGAACAATCCGCAGTCTTTGGAGGAGGTGATACAACTCCTGGAAAATTACAGCGGAAACAACGACCGCCCATACCCATCACATGACGGGAACGGACAGGAGAAGCCGCACGACAGATTTGTGATGTCATCTACCAGAGACAGACCACGAGGGCAGAACATGGCGGAAAGCAAGGAATGCCCACCGCAGAAAATGGACACGGCGGTCCAAAGAAACGGCGTCGCGGGACCAGCAGGAAAGCCACAGGCAATTAACTTGACTCTTGATAGGAGGGCTTCTTGCTTTATTTGTGGGGCAAAAACACATCTCCGACGAGATTGCCCATATTGAGACTGTGCTTGGGTTGCAGCGGGAAACGACAAGGGAGGTCAGAACGAAGCCGGGGGGAGGAACCAGTGGGAGGTGCAAGCAATGGTGAATGGGGAAAGAAAACTGGCTTTAATCGACACGGGTTGCGGTCACGGACAGACTCTCATGAGAGATTTGCAAGGTGTACCAACGGGTGAATTAATTATGGTACAATGTATCCATGGAGATATTAAAAAATATGAAACTGTGTGGGCGGAGGTGACGGCTCTGGGCCGTACCAACCGACTTAAAGTAGGAATAGTGCCCTCATTGGCAAAGGAAATGTTGCTGGGGAGGGATTGGCAGGATGCTAATGACTTCATCTCAATATAGGACAAATTCTGCTACCTGACAGATACGACAGACGACAAGAGATGGCTGGAAATGATTGAAGCACGACGAGACCGGGTGAGACTTTGGCAACAAGAGGATGAGACGTTAATAGACGCAATACAGACTGTGAAGCCAGAGGGCGCTGTGGGACAAGGACAGGAGGGTTTTGAAATGAGACAGGGTTTATTGTACTACATTGATAAACATGGGGTAGAGAAATTAATGGTACCCAAAGGATGGAGACAAAATATTATGGCATTGTCACATGACGTACCCATCGCAGGGCATTTGGGAATGGAAAAAATGCTCGCTAGGATTATCGCACGGTTCTGGTCGCCAACAATGACAGATGACGTAAGACATTATTGTAAAACTTGCAAAATCTGTCAGATGACCCAAACTAAACCAATGAAAGGTGCACACATGATACCCATGCACATTATTGATAAACCTTTTCAAAGACTTGCCTTGGATATAGTTGGTCCCTTATGCAAGCCATCAGGGGGTCATACTCACATTCTAGTTCTGATAGATTACGCAACTAGATATCCTGAGGCCATACCTTTGAGATCGACATCAGCAAAGGTGTTGGCTAGAGAACTCCTACAGTTCTTTTCTAGAATGGGGTTCCCCCAAGAAATTTTAACGGATCAAGGGGCAAATTTCATGAGCTGGACAATGCGGGAATTATGGAAAATATTGGATGTTAAACCACTTTGGACCATGCTTTATCATCCACAAACGAACGGCCTTGTAGAGAGGTTTAATAAGACATTGAAGGCCATGTTGAGGAAAGTGGTAGGGGAAAATCCGCGCCGCTGGCACCTTATGCTCGCACCTTTAATGTTTGCCATTCAGGAGGTGCCTCAATCGTCAACGGGGTATTCGCCATTTGAATTGCTGTATAGGAAGAATCCGCGGAACATATTAGATTTGATCAAGGAAAGGTGGGAGGAAGGGGATGATCAGGCGGAATGTACTGTGAAATATGTGATAGAGATGAGAGACAGGTTAAGAACTATCTCAGAGTTGGCAAGAACGAATTTGGAAAAAGCACAAAGGTATCAAAAAAGACGATATGATCAAGCCGTTAAATTAAGAACGTTAGAACCCAGCCAAAAGGTACTGCTATTGTTACCAGTAGAACATTCCAAACTGCTAACACATTGGCAAGGGCCTTATACGGTCATTAAAAAGATAAATGAGGTGGATTATGAAATTGCGACACCAGAGAAGAGAAAGAAGTCGGGGATATTCCATATAAATTTATTGAAGAAATGGGAGGATAGAGTGTCTTTTTGGGCAGAAATAGAACCGGATGAGCTAGGACCTGAGGTGCAAAGAACAAAAGGACAGATAGAAATTTGCCAGGAGTTAACACACGAACAGTTAGCAAACGTACAACAGATACAAGACGGTTACAGTGATGTCTTTTCAGAAATTCCAGGAGAAACTAGGTGGACACAACATGCTATTAACACGCCGGAAGGGGTCGTAGTCAGGGACCATGGTAGGATGTGGCCACGGTACCTCATTCCTATAATTGAGGAAGAGGTGCAGAAAATGCTGTCCTTGGGCATCATAGAACCTTCAAAGAGCCCTTGGAGGAGTCACCCAGTGGTGGTTCCAAAACCTGACGGGTCGATAAGGTTCTGCATAGATTTCCGTAGAATAAATAAGATATCAAAATTCGACGCATATCCAATGCCCAGGATAGATGATTTATTGGATCGCCTAGGGGAAGCGGGTGTCTTGTCCTCTTTGGACTTGACAAAAGGGTACTGGCAGGTACCCTTACGGTCATGTGACAAGGAGAAAACTGCATTCGCCACTCTGATTGGTCTCTACCAATTCCGGAAAATGCCTTTTGGACTACATGGAGCGGGTGCGACCTTTCAACGACTAATGGACCAGGTCCTTGGAACCTGTAGGGAGTTTGCAACTGCCTATATTGATGACATCATCTATAGTCCTAATTGGGAAACACATGTGGAACATTTGCAAAGGGTTTTGGCCAGGTTGCGAGAAGCAGGGTTGAGAGTAAATCCCTCCAAATGCAAGATAGCATGCCGTTCAATACCCTTCCTAGGATTTAATGTGGAGGATGGTAAGATCTACCCACAGGAGGGAAAGGTAGATAAAATGTCAACGTGGCCAATCCCGAGGAATAAAAAGGAGGTGCAACAATTTTTGGGTCTCGCGGGGTATTATAGACAGTTTATAAAAGACTTCTCTTCCTTGGCGGCTCCGCTAACAGACCTAACCCATAAGAATATGCCGAAACGCATACGATGGGGACGAACAGAACAAAAGGCGTTTGACATGCTAAAACTGAAACTCTGTTCCTATCTGGTACGGTATGCACCAGACTTCAAACTTCCTTTTATTGTACAAACGGACACATCAGATAGGGGCAGTTTTGGCACAACAAGTGAAAGGGGAAGAACACCCAATATTGTTCATTAGTAGGAAGCTGAAAGATAAGGAATTAAAATACTCCACAATAGAAAAGGAGGCACTAGCGGTAAAATGGGCGATATCATCATTAAAGTATTATCTATTAGGCTCTAAGTTTACCTTGATAACAGATCATGCACCGTTGGCATGGCTTAACCGGATGAAAGACTGTAATCCCAGACTTACAAGGTGGTATCTGAGCCTACAGCCTTATGCGTTTGATGTGCAATATAGGAAAGGCCGAGAAAATTCTAACACTGATTATTTCTCCCGGCAGGGCCCCTGGGTCCAAGAGGACACCCCGCGAACGACCCACTTGCTGGGGGGGGGGGTGACAGGGAGAAGACAGCTGCAAGCGTGGGCTCGTCCGCGTCAGAGATACAAAAGCAGGAGGAAGACAGGGAGATACATAAAGAAGTAGGACAGAACAGCGAGATAATGAATGCAGGAGATAAAGCTGAAGATATGACAGAGAAAAGATGGAATCCAGTTAAAATGATTGATGGGTTTTTGGCTGTTATTAATAGGGTGGTAACGTGGGAGATGGTAGAGGAAGAGATGGGGAGTTTCTGTATAGACACCAAGGAGAAAGAGGTTCAAACTGAAGAAAGAGAGATGGTCAGTAAAATAGTGAGGGAGAGAGAAGTTCAAACTGATAGTTGGAAGATAATGAAGAAGGATAAAAAGGTGCAGGTTGGAGGACGGTGGGGAGATGTAAAGATAAGAACTCATTGGGACACAGCAGTCCAGGTTAATAGAGATCTGGAAAAGGAAATAAGGGTAGCAGTGCAGACAGAAGACAGAGTCAGCAGAGTGTTCTTTAAGGAAGTTGGCATCCAAACGGAGAGGCACGAGATGGAAAGAGAGAGAGAGAGGGAGGGGGTCCTGGCGCGAGGAAGGACGACCGTTAGGGACGTGAGAGAAGGGGTCCCGAGGAGGACAGAGGTATGGTGGAAACAGGTCTACCTTTACCTACACCCGATTATACGTTGCAGTTCCCAATGAGTAGTGCCCCATCCGAAGAGAAGGGAAGGGGCTTTAACTCAGATCCTAACCCGGTCGGGTGGATCCCGGGTTGGGGATGGAGCTTGCCTCAAGGGATTCCCCATCAGTGTTGCGGGAACCGCTGCCAAAATCTCCCAATAACCCAAAAGAAAACCCTTCCCAAGTAAGAAATGGGGATTTGCCAAATGGAAACATATTGTTTAACAATTCTTTTGATCCAAGTTTCGAGATACCCGTTTTGAGCCCTGTTGGACATATTTGTAACCAAGAAGAAAGACAGAACCAAAACAAAGATGTTAAATAAAAATTCGTTTATTTTACAAGGAAATTCGAAGCCTGTGTATGATTACAGTACAAATAGTCAAGAGTCTGAAAGTGAGCACAGCGAACCCTTACATCTCCTCTGGAGGTTTTTTAAGCAGAGGCTTAATATATGTCGGAGTTTTGAAATTGCTTAAGGAAGAACAATCCTTTCCCCTTCTGGTCGATTTATAGAACAGCATCTATAGAAGTGGAACCATCCCACAGGGTTGGCTCAAATCCACTTTTATACCACTTCGAAACCTAATGCAAAAAGTTGTAATGAATACTGGACAGTCAGTTTGATGAGTCACATCCTGAAGTTATTTTTAATAGTCCTGCATTTAAGAATACAGTATATTGGAAGTGTGAAGAGAGCATTAAAGATACCAAATTTGGATTCAGGAACGATTGGGAGCTTGGGAGGCATTATTTAGTCTTCAGATACTAGTTCAGCGATATCTCAATGTCAATGTCACTGTTTTTGATTGCTTCATTTATTATGAAAAAGCATTTCACTCAGTTCAACATGATGAACTTTTAAATATTCTTAAAGAACTGGGCTTGGATAATCATGATATCAGATTAATTGGGAATTTTTATTGGAATCAACATTCTGGTGTCTGGATAGATAGTCGGATATCAGAAGAGGTGTCAGTTATGAAAGGTATTCATCAAGGTTGTATTCTCAAACCTCTAATTTTATAATATCTATTCAGAAATATGTCTGTGAAGATTCTCAGTCACCCAGGTGAGTTTATCTGGAAGCTGAGTCATGGCTACTGGACTTCTTTTTCTTGAGAGATCGAAATGTGTCACTGCTCATCCAAACAGCTTCATCAGTCCATCAGGGGTGGACGCCATCTGTGGGCAGTCCTCCGAGAAGGAGCAGAACCACTGCAAGGCAATACCTCCAAATCCCAACCCAGAGAGCCTCCCCAGGAGAAGATCATGGTCAACAGTATCAAAGGCTGCTGAGAGATCAAGCAGGACCAACAAGGACAATTTGCCCCTGTCAGTCTACCTCAGAAGGTCATCGTACGGGGTAACCAATGCGGTTTCTATGCCATGGTGCAGCCTGAACCCCGACTGGAATGGATCAAGGGCGTTAGTTTCATCCAGAAACCCCTGAAGCTGGTCCACCCCCCCCTCTCAACTACCTTGTAATGAATGGCATATTGGCAACAGGTCTATAATTGCCAACTTGGTCCAACGCCAGATTTGGTTTCTTCAAAATGGGTCTAATGAGTGTCTCTTTGAGGGCAGGTGGAACCCAGCCCTCTTGGGGAGACCCATTAATTATTTCAGCAGCTCATTTGGTAGTCACCAGCCTGGCTTCTTTTATTAGCCAGTCCAGCAAGGTCCAAGGGAGGTGGTGGTGGGGCAACAGTAATCAAGGGCCCTGGCCACTTCACCTCACGTAAGATGAAAGATGGTCAAAATGGCTGGGCAAGACGATACGCTGAAGGTCTCTGTTCGATCTACTGTTTGCAACTGGAGGTCAAGATCTTGGTGGATGGCCTCCACTTTTGATTTTTAAAATGCTGCTAATTAGCCACAGGAAATACTAGGGGGAGGCCTTTCACTGCAACCAACCCCATATAGGTCGTGGACTATACAAAACAGTTCAGCCTGATGGTTTTGTGCTTCGCTTATCCGGCTAGCGAAATAAGATCTTCTTGAAGCCTTAATCTTGGCTGAATAAATAACACGATCCTGATAGCAGATAAATTGGAATCTTCTGGGGCTGCCTCCAAATGTTTTCTAGTCTCCTCCTTTCGCACTTTAGAGGCTGCAGGGCCAGATTTGTTTTGGGTAATTTGTTTACCCTAAATAAAGATGGCACTTTGTAGAGAAACTCAAAGGTTTATTTTTCAAAGCTGCAGCAACGGAGAGAAATGCCATTCAAAGTGCGGTCTCTGCCATGGAATTTTGAAACTATATATTTATTCCCGACGCATGGGTCCCTCCCTCGCCTTCTGATCCAATCCTGGGCCACAGAAGGGTCACATTCTACCTATTACGACACGACAACACAACATCCCTCCCAAATAAGTACAGTACATACATTATTTAACATGGTTATGCCCCTATTGATTACTGGTCTATGCACTTTGAATTAAACTATCTCAAAACTAGATATTAGCTCCCATTTTCTGGTTATTACACAACCCCAACACAACTTATAACTTTTAACTCGCTCCTTATCTATAACAGGTTGAACCAAGGAGCCCTGTGAGACCAGCTGTGAAGGGGGCATCCGGAGCGAGCATGTTTAGTGCCCTAGAGGCAGAGGCATGCCAGCCATCCACCAAGGCATCGGCAGCCACACCAACGAGGTCATCAGGAATCCCACGTATGGTGTTCTGGAACTCAAGGGGACTCCATTAACTTGTATGGGCAGACCATCTTAATGGGTCTAAGTTCCTTGCTGGGGTTGGGGGTTGGGGTTGCCACTGCAAGGCTGCACTCTTTTTCAGCTCTGGAAAGTTCTGAAACCTTGTGCATGTGTGCATTCAGGTACCCATCTCTGGCGTCACAGAGGACCATTGGGAGAACCATACTTACAAGTAAGTAACTGATTCTTTCAGGAGTAAATGCCAATGGGCAGGTGGAGACTTCTCAAACAGGTTCCTTTGACAATGCCTTAAGAGGGGAATCCCAGCTGCTTGCTGGGAATGGAAAAGGGATTCCAAAATTCTTTTAAAATTCAGAGCAATGCAATGATCTTTTGTTTTGTTTTGTTTTGTTTTGTCCCGGGGGTGGGTGGGGTGGTAGGATGCTTGTTGCCTTAGGACAGGCATGTCCAAACTTCGCCCCTCCTGATGTTTTGGACCACAACTCCCCAAATTCCAAGCCTAGATTGCCAGTGACAAAGGACTGTGGGAATTGTGGTCCAAAACATCTTGAGGGCCAAAGTTTGGACATGCCTCCCTTAGGATGTTGGCCCACAAATGGTAATCCTTGGAGATTGGAAGCAGGACATCTTGCCAGGTGTGCAAATCATTTTTCCTCCCCTCCTGTCAAGAGAGAGGGCCTGTCCCAACCTCCACACATGCCTCCCCACTTGCGAAATGACAGGAATCATGCTACCCACATCCCCATCCCCACCCTTGGACAGACAAGCAAAGATCTCAAGTGCTCCAAGAAACTGGGAGAAAAGTCTGCTTGAAAAAGTGATTTTTAAACAAGGTGGACCAGTGCGGGAGTGGCCCTTCTGATTTAAAACGCAAAGGGTTTTCTTATGGAGTCTTCAGAGGTCAGTCATGAGCCTCTTTCTTCAGAGAAACCAGCATGTGAGGGGGGGGGGGGGCTGTAGGAGAATCAGATGGGAACATGGGGTCACTTGAAAATGAGAAACAAAAACCTCTTGATAGTTAGAGCTGTTTGGCAGTGGAATCTGCTGCCACAAAGGAGGGTGGTAGAGTCTCCTCCTTTGGAGGTTTTTAAGCAGAGGCTGGATGGCCATCTGTCGGGGATACTGTGATGGGGGTTTCTGCATGGCAGGGGGTTGGACTGGATGGTCCTTGAAGTCTCTTCCAACTCTATGATTCTATGAAAACCCACAGGGAGGAGGGGGCCAAACATACCTAAAGCCCCACTGTCCATGTTGGAGGGCTCACCTTCCCCTGGAACCAGGTTTCAGAAGCAGAGACTTTTTCTCAAACTCACACTAAACACTGCCCAAGAACCCAGTTTAAGAATGAAAGCCTGTCTCTGTGAGCAACTTCCAGCAGGGACCTGTCCTCTTGTACTTCATAAAGCGCACTGAATGCACTGCGGGAATATTAAGAATAGGCAGGTGCCTTAAATCAGAGAACTAAATCCATGAGAGCCCAGTAATCTCAGGAAGGATGGTAGAGTATTTATTTATTTGATTCATAAACTGTCCATGTGACTGACAGTAAAGCCTATCTGGTTGGTTTAAATCGGTGAACATAAACAGAGAACAAACAATTAAGTGCAAGTCATACAAATAAACAGAACAACAAACCATTACCGATGATATGGAAATAATTAAAAAAAAATAAGAATGGCCAGGTGCCTTAAATCAGAGAACTAAATCCATAAGGGTCCAGTATTTATTTATTTATTTGATTTATAAACTGTCCATGTAGCAGAATAGCCTCTCTGGCCGGTTTAAATCAGTGTAGACAAAAAGAGAACAAACAATAAGCAAGTGCAAGTCATGCAAACAAAATGAAAAAAAATGCAAAGGCTTGTCTTCCTTCTCAGGAAATTCACGCTTGAACTAAATTCATCTTTCCTGCCTGATTCAATGGCCCACCAGGGGGAAAGGGAGGGAGGCTCCTCATCGATGCGCTCGGAGAGTCGATTGGGCGAGTCTAAGCTTGTCCTGCCCGAAGCCTGGCTTGACTTCAGTCACGTGACAAAGGAGAGCACAATTTAGCCCCATATTTTTATTTTTTCAATCCAGGCACTTAGGCTCCGACCTTCCAGCCTGGAGTAAAAGGGACACATTCGGCTCCCTTCAGAGATACAGACACACAGAGAGAGAGAGAGAGAGAGAGGGAGAAGGCGGGCGGGTGAGTCTCTCTCAGTCTCTGATCTGGATCTTGCTGGGAAAGGAAGACCCGGGAAGGAGCAGAAGGAGGAGGAGGAGGAGGAGGAGGAAGATGAAAATGAAGGGAGGGAACGGGGGGGAGCCCCTTTTGGACAGGGAAACCAGGTTGGGGGAAAAAGGATCGCCCCCGGTGAGAAGGAGGAGGAGGAGGAGGAGGAGACGGGGAGGGGGGAAGCAGGGGCTCTCCGTCTCCTTTTCACCTCTTTTTTTATCCCTTTGGAAATGCTTGCAAATGTTTGGGGCTGAACTGCTCCAGCAAAGCAGGCGTTTCATGAGCTGGGTTTGGGGTGGTTTCCTGTCGAGGGAGCGAACTGGCCCACGATAGCGTGGGAATAGCTAGCCCGAAACATCCGGAGCGGAGAAGCAACCAACCAACCAGTCTCAGCACAAACGGGGCTCCTCCAGCCTGCAGAGAGCTGTGCCGCTGGCCCCTTGGGAGCCATTCATAAACTTGCCCCCCCTTCCGTTGCGATGGAAGGATATGGCTATTGCAGGATGCTAGAAATACACACTCTTGAGGGCAGGGCTGTCCAATGTTTAAATGATTCAGTTATCTCACCTTGTGTTTTCTCACTCTAGAAAGGGCTGATACATAATTTAATAGCCTTTTCACACGACCCCTAAGATCCGCTGGCCACTTAAATTCGGACCAGAGATCTTAGGGGCTTGTCGCTCTTCCTGTGTCCCCACCCCTCCGCACTTCCTTGCTCCTGTCTGCGTGAGGGGAGGGAGAAAAAACAGGAAGAAAAGAATGGCTCACCTCCTTTCTGCCAACATTCCAGTCTCTTAAGTAGCTCTTAAAGGGGCGGGAGCCAAAAAAACAACAAACAGAAGCGAGGAGAGCCCCGCACTCACTATCGTTACACCGCATCAAGGAATTTCTACTTCCAGAGAGCAGGTACTTGAAAGGTGCACTGGGATGCGCGAAAGTGGGCGTGGTCGCACTTAATTTCCTGTAAACTCCGGAGCTGGTGGGGAAACATTTTTAAGCTCCGGAGCTGGGAGCCATTTGCCCCGGAGTTTAGGGGTCGTGTATAAATGCCCATAGTTCACGAATTATTTGCTGTTCCTGCTGCTATTTTAAAAGTCTGATCGAATTCACTCCTTTAGTATTTTGCAGTTGCGCTGATTTTGGGGTACCTCAACATTCTCTAGAGTCTTGAGACTTTAAAAAAAATTCCAGAGAATGTTGAGGTGCCCCAAAATCAGTGCAACTGCAAAATACTAAAGGAGTGAATTCGCCGAGACTGGACTGCAAGGAGATCAAACCTGTCCATCCTGAAGGAAATCAACCCCGAATGTTCACTGGAAGGACAGATTTTGATGCTGAGGCTCCAGTACTTTGGCCACCTCATGAGGAGAGAGGAGTCCTTGGAAAAGTCCCTGATGTTGGGAAAGATTGAAGGCAAAAGGAAAAGAGGACGGCAGAGAATGAGATGGCTGGACGTTGTCATCAATGCAACCAATATGGATTTGACCAAACTCCAGGAGGCAGTGGAAGATAGGACGTTCTGGCGAGCTCTGGCCCATGGGGGTCACAAAGAGTCGGACACGACTGAACAACAACAACAACATTCTCTAATGAGATCCATTCCATCTTGGTAGGAGTCACCCTCAGCTGAACAAAAATATTTTCTCCACAAATAGCACCCAAACTCCCAGAGACTGTGTCTGGCTCCTCCAATTTTGAGTCATCTCCCTTCTCCTACACAGTTTCTCACCACTGCAGAATCATGTCTCAATAGATCTGTGATTTCCATGGTGTCATTTGTGGGAATGACGATTTAGGGGTGGCTTGGGGAAGATCCCATTAAAAAATATTCAGATTAAAGCATGAGGATCCACTTTTAGTTTCATGGATCCACTATCATTTCTTAAGATGTGCCTTTCAGTTTTCCAGCATGCATACATGGAAAGGTAAGAAAATGGTTAAGGGGAAGGGGAATATCAGTGTAGAAGCTGGCAATCCTTTTATTGGACCACTGAAAAAGTCAAGAAAAGAGGTGTGGGATATCATTGGTGCTGCTTCTTTGAGGTTCATCATTCTCCCATGTCTCCTGGTGAGATTAGGTTTGTCTCTAGGCCGTTGTGTTGCAATGTTTGGTCTTGATTTTACTAACAAGAGTGTGTCTTGTCTTTGCAGAGCTCCCCTAATTGGGTCTGTCGGGACAGTCCTCGCACATTCGGAGGAGAGAGGTTCCAGGACCTGTTGGAGGCATTGTTGGGCGCAAAATAAAATGACAGACCAACACACCGCTGTCCCCAGATCAGGAAGAGACCCTGATGTTGTCAAAGCAGGAAGACACGGGATATGGAAGGCAAGAGCACTGCAGGAGGTCTCAGGTGAGGAGATGGTCAGTCCAGATATGCAGTGCCAACACTTCAGGAAGTTCTCCTACATGGAGGCTGAGGGCCCTCGACAGGCTTGCACCCGACTCCACCAACTTTGCCATGAGTGGCTGAAGCCAGAGCAACACACCAAGGCGGAGATCCTGGACCTGGTGATCCTGGAGCAGTTCCTGACCATCCTCCCGCTGGAGATGTCGAGCTGGGTGAGGGAATGTGGGGCCGAGACCACTTCCCAGGCGGTGGCCCTGGCAGAAGTTTTCCTGTTTCTCTGTCAGGCAGAAGACCAAGAGCGGGAAGAACATGAGGTGAGAACAAGACCAAATTGGGAGGGGTGTCTAATTCCCTGGAGGATAGGATAAAAATCCAAAATGAGTGACAGATTATAGAGTGCTGGACCAAAGCTCATCATGGAATGAGTTTCAACAGAGAGAAATGTAGGGTCCTTTATCTAGGCAGAATAAATGAATTGCATAGAATCAATATAGGATAGGGGACACCTGACTGGAGAATAGTACACTTGAAAGGGATCTGGTAGTGTGGATGGACCACAAATTGAACATGAGTCGGCAGTGTGATGTGGCAGCCAAGAAAGCTAATGCGAATCTTGGTTGCATCAGCAGAAGCATAATGTCTAGAACAAGGGAAGTGACAGTACGACTTTATTTATTTATTTATTTATTTATTTATTTATTTATTTATTTATTTATTTATTTATGGCAAGAATAAACTTTGAAATCTTGGGCATCAGCGAACTTAAATGGACAGTTCAGATGACTACCACATGTACTACTGTGGGCAAGAATCCCACAGAAGAAATGGGATATTTATTTATTTATTTATTTATTTATTTATTTATTTATTTATTTAT
>JAHTLZ010000061.1:173453-195444 GCA_023846285.1 Phrynocephalus versicolor
TATTTATTTATTTATTTATTTATTTATTTATTTATTTATTTATTTATTTATACTGCCCATTTTCCCAGAGTAACTCCGGGTGCTTAACAACAATTAAAAAACAATAAAACAGAATCAATTTTTAAAATAATAATAATAAAAGAGTACTTGGCACGATGGCAGAATGATTTTAAAATAAACCTAAAGGTCGCCAAATGCCTGAAAAGCATGGTCTTAAGTGCTTTTTTCAAGGCTGGCAGGGCCTGTGCTAGGCGCATCTCACTTGGCAGATGGTCCCAGAGTGAGGGGCCAGCCACAGAGAAGTCTTGGCTTCAGGTTCCTAGCCTCCCTGGCCATGGCCACCCGAAGTGAGAGTGCCTGCGACACTCTGGTGGGTCGGGCCTCTATTCTTCATGAACCACTGCCTTGTCATGGCAAAGGGGGTTGAGTAACTCAGAGAAGCTATGAGCTATGCCTGCAGGGCCACCCAAGATGGGCAGGTAATAGTGGAGAGTTCTGACTGAATGTGGTCCACCTGGAGTAGGAACTGGCGAGCCACTCCAGTATCCCTGCCAAGAAAACTCCATGGACAGTAACAAAAAGCTAAAATATATGACTCGAGAAGATGAGCCCCTCAGGACCGAAGAGTGGAGGAAAAGTACAAGTAGCTCCAGAGCTAATGAAGTAGCTGGGCCAAAGCCGAATGGATGTTTAGCTGTAGAAGTGCCTGGAAGAGAAAGGAAAGTCCAATGCTGCAAAGAAATATACTGCATAGGGACGTGGCATGTGAGATCTATGAACCAGGGTAAGCTGGATGTGGTAAAATGTGAAATGGCAAGAATAAACATTGAAATCTTGGGCATCAGCGAACTTAAATGGACAGTTCAGATGACTACCACATGTACTACTGTGGGCAAGAATCCCACAGAAGCATTGGAATAGCCCTTATAGTCAACAAAAGAGTGGGAAAAGCTGTGCCGGGATACAACCTCAAAATTATAGAATGATTTGGGTATGATTCCAAGGCAGCCCCTTCAACATCACAGTAATCCAAGCTTATGCACTAACTACCAGTGCTGAAGAGTCTGAGACTGACCAATTCTATGAAGACTTACAACTCATTCTAGAACTGACACCAAAGAAAGATGTTCTTCTCATCAAAGAGGCAGGGGGTTGGACTGGATGGTCCTTGAGGTCTCTTCCAACCCTATGATTCTATGGTACTATGAGATTAAAGGGGCCACCCCAGAGCCTCAGCTTCCCTTGCACCTGTCTCAGTTGTGACTGCTCTACTAGAATTTGCTGCCCCTTCCCACGTGGTCAATGAAAGCAAATGCCGTGTCCATCCCATGTGCTGTTTTGCTGATGAAATTGCAGGTTTGCATTGACACTGGGTCCAGTTCAGCAGTTGGGGTGTGCAGTGTTAGAGTGTTATGCTTCTTGGACAGGGATTGTCAATACCCATATCTCCTGAGTCCAAACCTCATCATCTAAGATCTTGGTCTCTTTGTGTTTTTTTTTCTCTCTTCATGTTCCCTTTCATGGATTCTCAGATGAGAAACATGTCTGATGACATCCAGCCTGCTTTCCAAGCAGCACAGATATCTTGGATCAATGCCAGGCAGAGTCCCCGGTGGGGAGAAATCGACCAAAGCAATCAAGAAGGTGCCGATATAATAGGTGGGTGTCACTGCTAGAATGATTGGTTCAAATGCTTATGGTTCCTCATGTCTCCTTTACTCTTGTTCATCCCATTTATACAAAAAATGTCTTTAGGTAATATAATATGAAAGGTAAGTGGTATAGTTCTTTTTTTTGGGGGGGGAGAGAGAAAACAAAATAAAGTAAAATACAAAATATTATCCACCCATTGAACTCTAGACATTAAATACTAAGAGTAAGTCTGTGGAAATTCTCAATCATTCAGTGAGTTCATCTGGAAGTTGAGTCATGGCTACTGGACTTCTTTTTCTTGAGAGATAGAAACGTTTCACTGCTCATCCAGACAGCTTTGTCAGTCTGAAAACAGACTGATGAAGCTGTTTGGATGAGCAGCAAAACGTTTCTATCTCTCGAGTAAAAGAAGTCCAGTAGCCATGACTCAACTTCCCGATACTAAGAGTAAGGTTGGAATTATGGGTTGGAGAGGGGTCATGGCATCCCAGGGAAGCATCAACCCCACTTAAAGGCAGGGACCAGAACAGGGAGAGCAAGGCAAGGAGAGGCCCACCAGATTTTCTATTCATTTTTACAAGGTGAAGTGAAGCAAAGAGGGTGAAAACTTCCTTCATTGGTTTCTATTTCTTAAAGATTGTGGGGGAAATGCTTTGGATCTTCTTTCTCCTTATCCATGTGTGGTCTCCAGACTCCTTTGAATGCTCTGATTTCGATAAAAATATTATTCTGCATGAAGAGGAAAGAATTCCTATGTTTTGGAAAATATTTTTTACAATTCTTGCATTAAAACAGTACCCAGTTCAGGAGTCTGGGATGTACAGTAGCAGGATGGTTAGTATTTGTTAACTGTAATTTCTTTACCCCAAAATACTGGTTATTCTCATTCATTTGACGGGTGTTCCTGCATGGTGGGGGGTTGGACTGGATGGCCCTTGAGGTCTCTTCCAACTCTGTTGATTCTATGTTTCAATAAATGTAGTTATTCTCATTCAGTAGATCTCAATCTTCAAGCCCTCATAGGATGTCATTAGCTCAGACTTTCCTAAAAGGGTACCATTTATTGTATGGGGGCCAGAGCCTTTCACTGGGATGGGAATCCTCAAGCGTTTTGTTTTTCGCTTTCAATGCTTAAGGTTGTGATCTCCTTCTAAGAGAGGCTTTTGCTTCTGCCTTCCCATCCCCTTGGTCTCTCCTGCAGGGCCCAGAAGGATGCCAGCAGCAAGTATCCCTTCATCTCTTCCTTGTGATGCAGTGGAACCAGATCAGGTACGGAGAAAGCTGTTCAAAGAGACCACTGGGATTTGAAGCACGGACTATTCAACCACTCGACACCTGATTGAGGCTGAACATGCTTTTTTTTTAAAAAAAAATCTGAAATATTTGAAATGGTCAATAACGGTTTAGCAATTTGTCTCTATGTGGTGAAGAATTTTATTTCTCTTTTGTTTTGAAGAAAGATTCATGTAAGGTTTTCCAAAGTTGAATGTGTGGGGCAGCAGGAATTACTTCCCTCCCTATTTTCTCATTCCGAACATATTTCTCTGTCGCTGATTTGGAGGGAGACGTAAGCATGCAAGAGGAGCCAGGCTTGATCAGAGCAACAGCTGGTTAAGTCTAGCATTCTGTTTCATGCAGAGGTTTCCAGATGCTTCCGGGAAGCTCCCAAGGCAGGCAAACAGTCCACCAGGAGCCCTTTCCCTCCCCTTCTTGTCCCACAGAAACTGATTAGGAGACCTCTCTTCCTAGAGGGAGCACGTGGCCAAGGTGACTAGGGCTGCTTTTGCACGACCCCTAAAATCTGAGGCAAAGGGCTCCCAGATCCGGAGCCTAAAATTATTTTCCCACCAGCTCCGGACTTTAAAAAAAAAACTAAGTATGACCACGCCCACCTAAGCACGCCCCAGCGCACTTTGCAAGTACCTGGTCTCCAGAGGTAAAAAATCTTCCGATGAGGATTGTAAAGCTGAGAATGCTGGGCTCCCCTCGCCTTCCGTTTGCTTTTTTGTCCCCACCGCCCCTTTAAGAGACAGGAATCCCTACGGGGCTGCTCGGGGTTTTTCTCCCTCCCCTCACACAGACAGGAACAATGGAGTGCAGAGGGGTGGGAACACAGGAAGAGGGACAAACCCCCACGATCTCTGGTCTGAATTTAAGTTGCCAGCGCGTTTTAGAGGTCATGTAAAAGCGCCCTAGTAGACCTTGGTAAATTTTTCCTCCTATAGAGAGGCTGTTCACGAAAGTTTTCACCTAGAGTATAGGGGCCATCCATTTCTCTTTCATTGCATTTAGGAGGTTCTCTGTATGAAATTCATGTGTAAGGCCTCCTTTCTCTTCCCCCTTTAGGGTCCAGTGACCTTTGAGGAGGTGGCGGTGTCCTTCACCCTAGAGGAGTGGGCCCTGCTGGATCGTGACCAGAGGGCCCTCCACAGGGAAGTCATGGAAGAGAACAGGCGGGCAGTTTTCTCTCTTGGTAAGACACCCTCTTTCCCTGGTTGATATTAATCTGTCTTTAGTACTGCAACAAGGACCAAAGACAAGAACTATCAAATAAATCAAACATTAAACACTAGCAATATGTATTATAGTAGCAGAGTAAATACAAATGAGCTTAGCAGCAGTAACGTGTAGATAAAGTGTAGTTAATTTGTTATAAGTATTAACAGAACTCAGAAACGGAGAGACAAAGAAACATGGATTAGAATAAAACTCTTATATTCAATATATACAGCAAATATACAACAGCATAACACCAAGCAATATCATACAATACAATCAACAGAGTGTGGGGTACTCTTTCCTCACCATAAACAGTCCCATTTAACATTATACAAACCAGTTCTTATATACCCATTTAGATCCCATCAGACATGACTTCTAACCAATCACATTCTGATGCACCATGATGTTATTAACTATTCCACCTGTGCTAAATCACTTAACCTGCTGGTGATTTCTAATTCCTTGCACTTGTGGCTAACATCATGACACTGCAGTTTTTGACTGACTCCATTTTACAATTCTCTTTTCTTTCTGTTAAATATACAATACATATATTTTGTCAACTTTACATATTATGACAAGAACAGCAGCTAGGATGCTTTCGTGTTGCAGCTGAGCGAAAATGGCCCTCCAGGTATGCTGAGCTCCAGATTGCATTAATGTCGCCGGCTTTGCCAGTGGGGACTCAGGGTGAGAATAGCCATTCCTCACCGTCTGAATAGCTGAAGGTTCAGGAGAGGGGCAGCTCTTAGTGAGCACAGGGTTTTGGGCCTGGCATCTTCATTGGGGTGGTTTCCATTAGTTAAAGTACCTGCTGAGGGTAGAATGACAGAGTTAAGATGGCTACCAAAACCAGAGGCTTGCTTTGAGGGATGTGCTTTATTTCTGTATTCTTTTTCTGCTTCTTTTATTTATTTATTTATTTATTTTTGCATTTATATACCGCTCCCATTTCCCAAAGGGAACTCTGGGCGGTTCACACAAAAGATAAAAACAGGACATCAATTTAAAAATGTAAAAATTGCTAGGTAAGAGGCGTAAAACTAAGGAATGAAAATAATAATTTAAAAAAACCTTGATATGACCCTAGCAATTGCCGAAGGCATCCCTGAATAGCCAGGTCTTAACTGCTCTTCTAAAGGACGCCAGCGAAGGAGCCTGGCATATCTCACTCGGCAATGAGTTCCAAAGTGCTGGGCCAGCCACCAAGAAGGCCCGTTTGCGAGTAGCCACTCTGTGGGCCTCCTTAGGGGTGGCAACCCGGAGCGAGAGAGCCATAGAGGATCGGGTGGGTTGGGCACTGCATTATTTGGAAAAAAAAAACATTGAAAATATTCCGATGAAACATTTATTTATTTATTTATTTATTATTTATTTATTATATTTTTATCCTGCTTATCTTCCATATGGAACTCTAAGCGGCTAACAAAGAACCAATTGAACACAATATAAATAGGCAACAATATAAAAACATAAATTAGACAATAAAATTATAAGAAAGAATACTAAAAGTTATAGGCATCCCTAATCGCCAGCAAGGCGAGAGTTCTAGCAATGACTCCAATGGTCAAATGTGAGATCAGCAAGTAACGATGGCGGGAAAAAAAAAACCACGCTAAATTAAAGCTTGCCAAAGGCCTCCCGAAATAGAAAGGTTTTTAAAGCTTTCCGGAAGGCCTGCAGGGACTCTGCAGAGCGCACTTTAGTGGGGATGGAATTCCACAACGATGGGCCTGCCACAGAGAAAGCCCGCTTCCGGGTGACCGTCTTCCGGGCTTCTCATACCGTGGCAACCCGTAGCAAGTGCGCTCGCGACTGCCGAACAGGACGGGCCGAGTTGATTTAGTTCTAATTTCTGATTTACAGTTTGTTCTCCTTTTTTGTACTTGAGTGATACAGGCTAAAGCAGAAGCACAGCCTGATCGCTTATTCAAGCAGCTCAGGGGATGTGGCAAAACATTATAAGATGAAATACATCTTCCCTAGATTTAGTGACTGGGAAATATTTCCAAACTACAAAAAAACCAGAAAAAACATCCATGCAAATCTGTCTTCATATGTAAAGCTTTTTGGTTTGAATTACTTTATCTTCCTTGAACGCCTTCAAAAACATATAAGGGCAGACACGAACCCTGTTATAGGTCGGTAGATGTTAACAAGCAGAAAAGGGGAGAACAGATCAAATATTGTGGCACTTAGAAACATAAGTTTGTATACGAGATTTCAAGCATCCATTTCCTCTCTCAAGAATCTTTCTCTTTTCCTCCCATATATATCATTCTTCACTTCTGCCTTTTCTATATTTGTCAATCTTCCTCAGGTATAAATGAACAGAAGCAACACATTGTGAGTCACGAAAGAAAACAAACAGGAGAAAAACGATACCAGTGCCAGGAGTGTGGGAGATGTTTTGCCCAGAATTCACCTCTAATGAGGCATAAACAAGTCCATGCAGGAGAGAAACCGCACCGGTGCCAGGAATGTGGGAAATGTTTTGCCCGGAATTCACACCTAGTGAGGCATAAACGAATCCACACAGGAGAGAAACCGTACCAATGCCAGGAGTGCGGGAAATGTTTTGCCTGGAATTCAGAGCTAGTTATGCATAACAGAATCCACACCGGAGAGAAACCGTACAAATGCCAGGAGTGTGGGAAATGTTTTGCCAAAAATACAAACCTGGTTAGTCATAAGAGAATCCACACAGGAGAGAAACCATACCAATGCCAAGACTGTGAGAAATGTTTTATTCAGAAGTCACACCTTGTTAGTCATAAGAGAATCCACACAGGAGAGAAACCCTACAAATGCCAGGAGTGCGGGAAATCTTTTTCCTGGAAATCACACCTTGTGAGTCATAAGAGAATCCACACAGGAGAGAAACCATACAAATGCGAAGACTGTGGAAAATGTTTTATTCAGAAATCACAACTTGTTAGTCATAAGAGGAACCACACAGGAGAGAAACCCTACAAATGCCAGGACTGTGGGAAATGTTTTTCCAAAAATACAAACCTTGTTACTCATAAGAATATCCACACGGGTGAAAAACCATACAAATGCCAGGTGTGTGGGAAATGTTTTGTTCAGAATTCAAATCTTCTACGTCATTATACGATCCACCCAGAGAGAAACCATACAAATGCCAGGAGTGAGGAAAATGTTTTTGTCAGGGCACACAGCTTCTGAATTCTAAGAGAGTCCCCAGAAAATGGAAACTAGGAATGCTAGCTGTGTTGAAAATGTTTGTTGAGAAATCACACTTGATATGCAGATGAGTGTCCACGCAGGAGAGATACAATTGTATGAAGTGTGGGAAATGATTTGCTCAGAATTAATGTATTTTGGACCAATAAAGCACTGACACAATAGAGAAATCATGCCATTGTTAGAATTATGGGGAATGCTTTCTCCAAATTATGGGGAATGTTTTCTCAGTATTCATATGTTATGGACAAGTCAAGGCACTCTAGTCAAGGAAAAATAAAGTTGACCTCATTTTTCCTCGAGTGCAAAAAGTAGAGTGGGAAGGCTCTGTGGTGTTTTGTGATGACGCACCAGAGGTAGGCATGGTGTCTCAGCGGAGTAGAGCAGTGAAACGGTCGGCTGCAAAGTTGGCAGCTCGGCAGTTTGAATCCCGGGTGCCACGCAGTGGAGCAAGCTGTCAGCCCCAGCTCCTGCCAACCTAGCAGTTTGAAAGCATGTAAATGCAAGTAGATAAATAGGTGCAGTGGTCCCCCGCCCCTTCATGGTTCATAATACTGCGGTCCCGCTATATTCCAGACCACAGTACAGTATATGAAAAAATGCCCCCAGAGGTAAGAGGGGAAAGGCTTGTTTCAGGCCTCCCGTACTTACCCCAGGACTGGCACTGCCCTGAACTGGCCTGCGAGAGCCTTCTGGAGGCTCCAAAAGGGCCTCCCTGCAAACCGGAAGTGACTTCCGGTAAAATGGAAGTGACTTCTGGATTGCCAAAAATCATTTCTGAGGCCTCTGAGGGCCTTTGTAGGCCTGTCAGAGGCCTCATAAATGATTTTAGGTGATCCGGAAGTCACTTCTGTTTCGCAGGGAGGCCCTTTTGGGGCCTCGAGAAGGCCTGGGAAGGCCCTCGCAGGCCTGTTCAGGGCAGCGCCAGGCTGGGGGTAAATACAAGGGTCCCCAGCTAGGCCCCCCAGGCCTAACTCAACCTGTATCCGCATATCACGGAATTTCAATTATTGTGGGTTGGGTCAGGTCCTTAATCCCTGCAATAGGTGGGGGATCACTGTACTGTCATAAACAGTGGAAAAGTAAACAGTGTTCCGTGCAGCCATGCTGGCCACATGGGGAAGGGATAGCACCACTCTGTTCTGCTCTGGTCAGACCCCACGCTTCCACCTCCTTGGGAGCCAAAGAGTATCGCCAAGTCGAGGGAGCCACCAGAGAAAGAGACAGCGACGAGGAGCAGTTACAGCGCAAGCTCTTCCCATCACGGGAAGAGGTGGGCGAAAGCTGGTATGGCCCTGGGAGCCATGGCCACCACTGCCGCCGCCATGAATCCTACAAACATCTTAGGACCGGCCTGAGGAAGCTAGCAGTCCGGTCGGAGGCAGCTGCAGAGGGAATAGGGATCCGTTGCTGAGAGCTCCCAGCCCGTTGCCACCGCTGCCGCCACCACCACCACCTGAGGCAAAGAGCGTGCAAGTGAGAGGCAGGCAGGCGGGCAGAGTAAGAGAAAGAAGAAGTGCCACCACTGCTGTTCCTGCTTGCCTTTCTTGGCCCTGGGGAGGGGGCGACACCAGGGTGGGGAAGGGCAATGGAGAAGGCAGGACCCTCCGGGCGCCTATTGGAGTGGGGGGTGGGCAGACTGATGGTGCTTCTTGGCCGCCAGTTCCCGGGGGAAGGAAAGGAAAGTGTGTGTGTGTGTGTGTGAGAGAGAGAGAGAGAGTGTTGGGTCTCCTTGTGATGGTCTTTGTACCCTGGACTTCCCCCCCCCCCCACAAGCTATGCCCCCTCCTATGAGACTGGACATAAATGTTTCATTATGCCTTGCAACAAAGCATGTACCCAGAATGCATTTTGCATTTTTGATGAGAACAGGCTGGGGTAGTCTTTCTGGTTTCTTTTGTCCATTTTTGCATTGCACTGCAAAGGGTGTTCTGGGGTGGGGGGGTCCAGCAATGCATGCCTTTAAAGTGCAGTTTATAACAAAGCCTGGAACACACACACACAGCTTTTTTCGCCTTTTTGTTGGCAACTATAGTCCGGCCCTCAACAGTGTCTGAGGGTCAGTGAACCGGCCCCCTGTCTAAATAGTTTGAGGACCCCTGCCTCCTGATACCATCATCTGGTGTGTTCCATCTCAACCAAAGATTCTCAGTGCCTAAGAGAGAACATCCTCTATCAAGATTGCGTTTCTGGTACAATGCTTTGATAAACATAGCAGTTGCTATCGAAAGCTTAGCTTACATTGTTTTGTTTTGTTTTAGTAGTGACCAATAAAGGTATCGCCTACTCTACTTATGGAATTGTTCTTCTGGTCACACGGCTCAAACCACAATTTTTTAAGGGAGGAGAAATGAGATTATTTTAAAACTTGGAGGAATGCAATGATCTGTAAGGAGGAAAAAGGCTTGTGGCACTAGGGTTTTGGCCCACAAATTGTAATCTTTGGAAACTGGAAGCAGGACATCCTGTCAGGTGTGCCAATGGCTGTTCCTCTCCCCATCAAGAGGAAATCATGTCTCAACCTCCACACAGGTGTCCCCGCCTGTGAAATGACAGGAGTCTTACCATCCATAGACCCTCCTCCTGCCATTCCTGCACAGACAGCCAAAGATCTGAAGTGCTCCAGGCAGCAGGGAGAAAAATATGCTTCAAAAACTGCTTTTCAAACAAGGTGGACCAGTGTGGGATCGGCCCTGCTGATGTAAAGAGGAAAGGGTTTTC
Organism: Phrynocephalus versicolor; assembly: GCA_023846285.1. Taxonomy (NCBI): domain Eukaryota; kingdom Metazoa; phylum Chordata; class Lepidosauria; order Squamata; family Agamidae; genus Phrynocephalus; species Phrynocephalus versicolor. Next base: position 183,537 of record JAHTLZ010000061.1, read on the forward strand.
TTATGGAGTCTTCAGAGGGGAGTCCCCAGCCTCTTTCTCTCTTCGGAGAAACCAGCGTGCGGGGGGCTGTGGGGGAATCAGATGGGAACAGGGGGTGACAAAACCCACAGGGAGTTCAGGGGGGCAAACCTACCCTAAACCCCACTTTCCATGTTGGAGGACCCACTGTCCCCTGGAACCAGGTTTCAAAAGCAGAGACTTTTTTTGCAAGTGTGCCAAAGCCCGAACTCAGACTAAACACTGCCCAGGAGCCCAGTTTAAGAATAAAGCCCCGTGTCTCTCTGTGAGCTCCTTCGGGCAGGGACCTGTTGTCTTGTAGTTCATAAGGCACTCTGAAATATTCTTAATATTTCAGAGTGCCTTATGGAAATATTAAGAACGGATGAAGTGGCTTAAATCAAGAGAACTAAATCCATAAGGGTCCAGTAATCCCAGGAAGGATGGTTGGCTATTTATTTATTTATTTATTTATTTATTTATTTATTTGATTTATAATCTGTCCATGTGGCAGCACAGCCTCTCTGGCCGGTTTAAATCAGTGTAGACAAAAAGAGAACAAACAATAAGCAATTGCAAGTCATACAAATAAAAAGAACAAATTGCAAAGGCCTGTCTTTTCTCTGGAAGATCACGCTTGAACTAAATTCATCCTGCCTGATTCAATGGCCCCGCCAGGGGGAGAGAGAGCGAGGCTCCTCATCGATGCGCTCGGAGAGTCGATTGGGTGAGTCTGCGCTTGATCTGCCCGGAGTCTGGTTGGGCTTCAGTCACGTGACAGGAAAGGGACAAAATTGGGTTTGCTCCATATTTTTATTTTTCAATGAACTCACATGGGCTCCGACCTTCCAGCCTGGGAGTAAAATCGGCTCCCTTCAAAGAGAGAGAGAGAAGAGGCGGGCGGGTGAGTCTCAGTCTGATGTGTGGATCTTGCTGGGAAAGGAAGACCCGGGAAGGAGGAGGAGGAAGAGGAGGAGGAAGAAACAGGGAGGGGGAAACGGGGGCTCCCCATCTCCTTCTCACCCCTTTTTAAGCCCCTTGGAAATGCTTGCGGCTGAACTGGCTCCGCAAAGTACGCGTTTCATAATCTGGTTTTGTTTTTTTTTTTGTTTTTTATTGTTTTACAGTGGTACCTTGTATAAAGGAATTAATTCGTTAAGCAAATTTTCCTTTATTCAAATTTCCCATAGGAATGCATTGAAAACAGAGTGATCCCATTTTTATGTTGTACAGATTCGCCCCATAGGCGATTATGTTAAGCAAATTTCCCCTATCTCTGGAATTTTTTTATGTTGTACAAATTTTATGTTATACAAACCCTTTGCTATACAAGGCTCCACTGTATTTGACTTGATTTTTCTACTAGCCATCTAAAACAGGGGCCACTCTGGGAGGTGAACAACAGCAAATAAAACATGCATTAAGAAAAGACCAATAACATCCGTGATAAGCAAAAAAAGAAACATAGCAGAAGAAGAAAAGGGCAATTCAGAAGGCAAAAGTCAGGGATGAAACTCAGCAATGCGAACTAATCAGGGCAGCAGCAAAAGTGGAAACCTAAAAGTGGGGGATGGTGCAATTAATTCTGAGGGTGGTGGTGGATTCCTCCTGCAAGCTTTACAGTCTACTGCCATGGAAGGATGTGGTTCTTGCAGGTTGCGAGAAATACATCATCTTGAGGACATGGCTCAATAGTTAAATGATTAAGGTACCTACCCATAGGTTTAGTAGCTCATAGAAGTTTTGGCTGATGCATAATATAATTTTAATAATTATTAACTGTTCATGCTGCTTATTCTCCATATCTTGTGGAACTTGGTCCTTTAATATTTTGCAGTTGAGGCATATTTTATATTGTCTTTCCTAACTTTTCTGTAGTAATCCTGTGTTCTGCTTTGCCCTGCCAAATAAATACCTAACTAACTCAGGAATTTGTTGCAATTGTTGTCCATGTGAAGTCTACAAGTAGGAGGCAATAGGGGTAAGACTTAGTTAGGTGACTTAGGCAGCAGAATGTCTTGGGGCAGTGTCATCGTGTGTGTTTCCTGCACCCGGGACAAGACCTGATAAGTGGTACAATATGCACCTATCGCATCCTTTGGGATGGTTGGTCAGTGTGAGAAATATCAAACTTCTTGTCTTTTGCCCAAACAGACACATCACCAAGGAATATGTGGCCCTTAAAAAAATCTGGCCCAATGGGCACCACTCACCCTCCCTCCCCACACACACACACACACACACACACACACACTACCCCACTGATCTTGAGACACTCCAACACTCTCTAATGAGTTCCATTCCATCTTGGTAGGAGTCACCATGAGCTGAACAAATATTTCCACCATAAGAAAGCAGCCAAACTCCCAGAATCTTCTTTCTGGCTCTTCCAATTTGGAGCCGTTGTCTTCCTCCTCCTCCTCCATGGTTTTGCACCACTGCACACATAGTCTTATGAGAATAGATCCAAGATTTCAATGGTGTCATCTGATGGAATGATGGGACGTACGATTTACAAATGGTCTAGGAAAGATATCCATAGAAAAATATTCAGATGAAAGCATGAGGATCTACTTTTAAGCTCGTGGATTCTTTTTCTTACATTCTTTTCTCAAGATTTGCCTTTAAGGGGCTTCCAACAGGCACACACGGAAGAGCTGGAAAAGGCTGAAAGAAGAATGGGAAAGTCAGGGTAGAAGTAGGTGATCCTTTTATTGGAGAACTAAAAATGTCAAGAAAATGGGGCCAGAATATCATTGGTGATGCTCCTGGTGTCTATTCTCTGAGCTTTGTCATTTCCCTCCATCACCTTTTTTTTGATTAAGAGATTTATTAGATACAGAGACAGGTGTATACGGACCCTGAAATTTTGAAGAAGTTTGTCACAATTTTGGGATTTGTTCTTATGGTGACAGTCATTAATTATGTAGAAATCCATAAAAATAAGAAAAGAGTGGCTGCTTTATAGAAAGGTGGGGTGATTAATATCCATAGTTCAGAATGATAATCTCCATGATGATTTACGGTGTATTCTTGCTACTTGATGAACCAAGTTGTGACATTCTTTTCTGGTTTCTAAAAAATGCAAGTTATTACAGTTGTCAGGAATACATGAATAAATAATAATCTAAGAATGATGTTTATAGGCTGGCCCCTTGCTTTGCTTTGTGAGGAGTCCATAGTCACAATTCAGAATTCATCTTCACTATGGAATTGCAGGGATCTGTTTCAGCCATACTTGCATGCCAGACATGCTTTATCATCATGATGATAATGGAAGTCTTGTCTCCTGTGGAGATTAGGCTAGTTTCTGTGCTTTTGTGCTGCATTTGTTGGTCTTGACCATACTAACAAGAGTATGTCTTGGCTTTGCAGAATTACCATAATTGGATCTGCTGGGACAGTCCTTGCACATCAGGAGGAGAGCAGTTCGAAGATCTGTTGGAGGCATTGTTGGGTGTAGAATAACATGATGGACCAATACACTCCTGTCCCCAGATCAAGAAAAGACCCTGATGTTATCAAGATAGAAAATTTTGGGACCTGCAAGGAAAGAACAATGGAGGAAGTCCTAAGGGAAGAGGAGATGGTTGGTCCAGACGTGGAGTGCCAACACTTCAGGAAATTCTCTTTCAAGGAGGCGGAGGGCCCTCGACAGGCTTGCACCCGACTCCACCAACTTTGCCATGAGTGGCTGAAGCCAGAGCAACACACCAAGGCTCAGATCCTGGACCTGGTGATCCTGGAGCAGTTCCTGACCATCCTCCCCCTGGAGATGTCGAGCTGGGTGAGGGAATGTGGGGCCGAGACCACATCCCAGGCGGTGGCCCTGGCAGAAGGTCTCCTGGGCCTGAGTCAGGCAGAAGACCAAGAGCGGGAAGAACAAGAGGTGAGGTCAATCCCTAATGGGACTCGGAGACTTGCAGGGGCCACCCCACAGCCTCTGCTGCCCCTCCGCCTGTCTCGGGTGTGGCTTTTCTGCTGGGATTTCCTGCCCTTTCCCACACGTGGCCCTTGAAAGCAAAAAGTGTGCCCATCCCATGTGCTTGTTTGCTGAGGAAATTGCAGGTGTGTTTCTTGCATTGACACTGGGTCCACTTCAGAAGTTTGGAGGGTGCAGTGTTGAGAGTGTGAATGCTTCTTGGACAGGGATTGTCAGCCCCTCAATCCTGTCCATGATGACACAAAGGGGTCAAGAAAATGGCACAAATTTTACTAATTACTAATGATTTTTCTTGCCAAAATCCGAGCTTGATATTGCTTATCTCTTTATTCCCTACCTCATTCTTTGAGATCTTGGGTTTCCATCTTTTTCTTTTCTCTCTTCCTGTTCCCCATCATGGATTCTCAGAAGAGAAATATCTCTGCCGACGGCCAGCCTGATATCCAAGCAGTAGATAAATCTCCAGTCAACGCCAGACAGAGTCCCCAGTGGCGAGAGGTCGACCCAGGCAACGAAGAAGGTGCTAATATAATAGGTGGGTGTCACTGCTGGGATGATTTCTTCTCCCTTTTTTGGAAAGAAAGGAGTCTCTGCATATCCTTCCTCATCTTCCTTTTTGGATTGGGAATTGGTTGAGATTATTCTTTATTTCTTTGTATACTTCAACCAGAGATCATCAGGGACTGGAATGAGGTCATCCAAGTCCCTGCCACACAGACTGATCCAGTGAATGTGAATTGATTTGGCATCATACTCTCTCTTTCATTTTTGCCAAATGCTTATGGTTCCTTAATGTCATAGACTGTGGTCATACCTGAGTTTCCTTCGTATTTAAATTACCTGCATATTTTTTTCCGGGAGCAGTCACGTGGTTTTTAATGAGCAGTTGGTGTCCTCTCCTCTGCGTCGAACCTTCCTATTCTGGTTCTGCCCTAACCTGTGTACTACGCATTTTGTCCTACTTTCCGGCTCCAGTTTCCAAGGCTCCGTCTTTTAAGCCGGGCAGAAAGGGGAGAAACTGAATTTACTGCGTATTTTCAGTGTCCTGTCGTTGCAACAGAAGCAAACGAGTAAGCATTTTCGAGCGAAGTTTCTAAAACCAGCCCCTGGCGGTGGTTTAGGAAGCTTTGCTGAAACTGTTGTTCAAGGGGCGTGATCAGCCGGGAGCAGAATTTGCTTCTCTTCCTGGTTAACACGCAATCTTTTTTTAAAATTAATTATTACAAACATACAAACATACAATAACAACATTCATCGCAAATACAGGTTTAAAGGACGTTTGGAGAGAATTGAAGGGAGATGAAAGAAAATATACATTTTACTCCCCAGTCCACAAAGCCTACTCTAGAATAGATTATATATTTTTCTCACAAAGCTTATTACCTAAAATTGCAAACACAAATATAGAGGTGATAAAAATTTCTGACCACGCTTTAATGACTGTTGAAATAGAAAACAAGAAGAATTATAGAGAAGCTAGAAGGTGGAGAATAAATTCTAGAATTTTCCAATTCCCAGATACTGTAGAAAGAATACAAAAAGAATGGCTAGAAACTTGGAACATTAATGAAGAAGGCAGTGGACAAATAGGAGTTATTTGGGACATTTTGAAAGCTATGGCCAGAGGCTACATAATAAGAGAAAATGCTATAATAAAAAATCGAGAGCAGGTAAACAAAAAAAAATTAGAAGTTATAATAGCAGACCTTGACTCTCAATTTTTTTAAGTAAAGATGAAAAAATCTTAACTCAGATTGAGGCTAGGAAAAGGGAACTAGAAGATATAGATTTACAACAAACTCAAAGAAATAACACGCAGTCTTTTACTGCGTAGTTCGCTGACAGGAAACTATGCAGAAAACGCAGGTATGACCATGTTCTTCGTTGCCCTTGTTCAGCTCCTCGTGGCACAGTGGTTAAATGCCTGTCCTGCAGTAAAACTGTGCTCATGACCTGGGGGTTCAATCCCAGGTAGCAGGCTCAAGGTCGACTCAGTCTTCCATCCTTCCAAGGTCGGTAAAATGAGTACCCAGCTTGTTGGGGGGGGGCAATGTGTAGCCTGCATACTGTAATTAAATTGTAAACTGCCCAGAGACTACTTGAAGTGGTATGGGGAAGTTTACAAGCAGAACGCTTTGCTTTTTTTGCTCTGCTTTTTTAAACTAAAAAAAAAATATTTTTGGTAATGTAATATGAAAGGTAAATGAAAATATATATTTCTTTTTTCTTTTGTGATAAAACACAAATGGAGAATCTCCTATAGGGTATGAAACATAAAATGTCCTCCATCAATTGAACAATTGAGGTTAAATACTAAGAGTAAGGTAGGAATTATGGGTTGGAGGTGGGCCCTGGCACTCAGAGGCAGCACCGACCCCACATAAAAGCAGTGGCCAGAACAAGCAGGGAGAAAGAAGGAAAGACCCACCAGATTTTCTATTCATTTTTGCAAGGTAGAGTCAAGGAAAGAAGGTGAAGACGTCCTTCATTTGTTTCTATTTCTTGAAAACTGTTGGAGGTAAAGGTGTTCAGTATGCTGTATGCATGGGTGGTCTCCAGACTCCTTTGAATGCTCTGAAATCCATAAAAATATTATTCTGCCTGCAGAGGAAATAATTCCTGCGTGTTGGAATTTTTTTTTTTAAACTTAGGGCATTGGCACAGTACCCAGTTCAGGAGTTTGGGATGTCCTGGGTGGTTAGTAAATTTCTGTATCTGAAAAAAAATACAGTAGTTATTCTCATTCAGTAGATTTCAATCTTCTGGCCCTCATAGGATGTCATTTGCTCAGACTTTCCTGGAAGGGCACCATTTATTCTTTGGGGTGGCGGGGGGAGCCTTCCACTGGGATGGAAATCCTCGCCAAGCATTTCATGTTTAGCTTTCAATGCTTAAGGTTGTGATCTCCTTCTAAGAGAAGGTTGTGTGACTGCCTTCCCACCCCCTTGGACTCTCCCGCAGGGCCCAGAAGGATGCCACCAGCAACAAGTCTCCTTTCCTCTCTTCCTTCTGATGGAGTGGAACCAGATCAGGTACGGAGAAAGCGGTTCGAGGACACCACAGGGATTTGGAGCCTGGACTCATCAACCACTGGACTCCTCATTGAGGCTAACCATGCTTTTTTTTTAAAAAAATGAGATATTTGAAATGGTCAATAACTAAACCACAATTTGATAAGCATGGCTGTCTCCGTGTGGGGAAGAATGTTGTTTCTCTTTTGTTTTGAAGAAACGGCCGAGAGTTTTTTGAGGTGATTCAAAGGTGAAGGTGTGGGACAGCAGAAATCCCTTTCCACTCCCTATTTTCTCATTCTCAACATATTTCTCTGCCTCTGTGTTTGAGGGAGACGTAAGCCTGTGTAAGAGGAGCTGGGCTCGATCAGAGCAATGGCTGGTTAATTCTAGCATTCTCTTTCCCACAGAGGCTCCCAGATGCCTCCGGGAAGCTCCCAAGGCAGGCAAACAGGACATCAGGAGCCTTTTCCCTTCCCTTCAAGTCCCACAGTAACTGAGATTTGGAAACCCAGCTTCTTGGAGGGAGCACGTGGCCAAGATAACTCGTAGGTAGACCTTGGTAAACCTTTCCTCCTATAGAAAAGCTGTTCATGAAAGTTTAAAGCTACAATGTAGGATAATAGAATCATAGAGTTGAGAGAGACCTCAAGGGCCTTCCAGTCCAACCCCCTGCCATGCAGGAATCCCCATCAGAATACTTCGGAATAATGTTCATCCAGCCTTTGCTATTGAAAAAAAAAAAAACTCCAAAGAAGGAGACTCCACCACGCTTACCACGCTCTGTGGCAGCATATTCCACTGACAAACAGCTCTAACTGCCAGGAATTCTTACTAATGTTTAATTTGAATCTCTTTTTCTGTAGTTTGAAACCATTGCCCCAAGTCCTAGTCTCTGAAGCCATAGAAAACAAACCAGTCCCGTCTAAAATATGACATCTGTTCAAAGATATTGCCTTCCTTGATCTAGACCAGTGGTTCTCAACCTGTGGGTCCCCAGATGTTCCTGGACTGCAACTGCCAGAAATCCTGGCCAGCTCAGCTAGTGATGAAGACTTCTGGGAGTTGCAGTCCAGGAAAATCTGGGGACCCACAGGTTGAGAACCACTGATCTAGACACTATGCTTCTGTTGATGCAACCAAGAATCACATTGGCTTTCTTGGCTGCAGTGTCACACTGCTGACTCATGTTAAATTTGTTGTCCTCTCAAGACTCCTAGATCCCTTTCACATGTAGTATTCTCCTGCCAGGTATCTCCCAACCTATATCTGTGCAATTCATTTTTTGTACCTAGATGCAGTACCCTACATTCCCCTCTGTTGAAATCCATTCCGTTAGCTTTGGCCCAGCACTCTAATCTGTTAAGGTTGTTTTTGGATTCTTGTCCTATCCTCTAGGGGAGTGGTGCCAAACCTTTGGCACTTTGGATGTTTTGGACCACTACTCCCAGGATTTCTAAGCCTGTATTACCAATGACAAAAGATTGTGGGAATTGTGGTCCATCTCTTCTCTAACGAATTAGCAACCCCTCCTAATTTGGTATCTGCAAATTTAAATTTTCAGCATTCTCTTTTTTCCTTCATCCAAGTCATCAATAAAGATATTGAAAAACACTAGACCCTGATAATAACCCTGGGAGACTCCACTGGTCACTTCTCTCCAAGCTGTAGAGAAGCCATTTATGATCACCTTTTGGGTGCAGTCAGTCAACCAATTACAAATCTACGTAAGTGTAATTCTGTTTATCCCACATTCTATTAATTTCTTTGCAAGTATGACATGGGGAAACTTATCAAAGGTTCCCAGTTTATCGGAGGCCTTACTGAAATCTAGATAAGCAATATCCGCAGCATTCCCCTCATCCACTAGTCCTGTAACTCTTATCAAAGAAAGAGATCAAATTAGTCTGGCATGACGTGCCTTTAAAAAAACCATGTTGACTTGTCATAATGATAGCATTGCTTGTTAACTAATTGCAGGCTGCCTACTTATTGATCTGCTCTAGGATGTTTCCAGGAATTGATGTCTGATGGGGCAATAATTATTTGGGTCCTCTTTTTCCCACTTTTTGAAGATGGGGACAACTTTCACTCTCCTCCAATCGATGGAGACTTCCCCTGTTCTCTAGGACCTCTCAAATTTTATTGCCAATGGTTTTCAAATATTCTTGGGTGTAATTCATCTGGCCCAGGAGACTTAAATTCATTTAATGTACTACATCTCTACCTATTCTATGTTGAAATTCCCATCCTACCTCATCTACTCTTTGTCCCGATGGAACTCTTTTTTCCTTTTTGGAGAAACTGAGGCAAAAAAGGTGTTGAATAGTTCTACCTTGTCTCTGTCTTAGTAATTGGTTATCTTCGCCACACAGAGAGCCTATTGTTTCCTTATTTTTCCCTTTGCTACAGATATAACTAAACCTTTATACTAGCTTTAATATATCTGGTAAGTCTAAGTTCATTCCACACTTTAGCTTTTTTACCGTCCCCCTTGCATGTATTAGCTATTTGCTTATATTCCTCTTTGGTGCATTCCCCATTTTTCCATTTTCTGTACAGTGACCCCCCGCCATTTCGCGGTTCAGGTACCGTGGCCCCGCTACATCGCAGGATCGCAGTACCTGCACCGTGCGGGGGGGCCCAGGTCGTCCGCGCCGTCCCCCCGAGAAGCCTCGGGGGTGCGTGGGAGGGCGGGGGGGGCGATCGGGTCACTCTGCGCCGCTCAACCAGGCTCCCCCGGAAAGGCTCAGGGCGGCCGGGAGGGGCGGCACGGACCGATTGGGTCGCTCCACGCCGCTCAACCAGGCTCCCCCGAGAAGCCTCGGGCCACGCGGGTGGGCAGCGGCGGGAGGTAAGATGCCCCCCACTCCCCACCCGCTTCCGCATATTGCGGAATTTCTTGCATTGCGGGTGGGGGGGTCCCTAACCCCCGCAATCGGCGTGGGGTTACTGTACTTGTTTCTTTTTATACTTAGCTAGGTTAAAATTTCTTTAATTCTCTATTGTGGTTTATTTAGACGTCTTCCATTGTTTCTTCTTGTTGGGACAGTTTCAGATTATACCTTTAATATCTCGCTTTTAAGGAACTCCCATCCATCTTGGACTCCCTTCTCTTTCAGTGTTTTGCTCCATGGAATCACGGCCAATAATGCCCTAAGTATACAAACATTGGCTTTCTTAAAGTCTAGGATGCTTGTCTGGTAATGCTTAGCTTCCCTTCTCACTGTATAACAAATTTCAACTGAGCATGATCATTTCTACCTAAAGGTCCCACCACTTTGACGCTGTTTCCAAGGTCTTCCCTATTGGTTAAGGTCAGGTATAAAATGGCTGCTTCTCTTGTTGCCTCCTCCACCTTCTGGACCATGAAATTGTCTGCTAGGGCAGTAAGGAATTTATTGGACCTTGCATTCTTAGCTGAGTTAGACTGCCAGCGTATATCAGGATAGTTAAAATTTCTCATTTGACTCTGTGGTCATCTGCTCGCAGAAGGCACCATCCCACTCCTCCAGATGAGTTGGAAGTCTGCAATATACCAGGTAATACACCTAGACTGCAAGGAGATCAAACCTATCCATCCTGAAAGAAATCAACCCCGAATGTTCACTGGAAGGGCAGATTTTGAAGCTGAGGCTCCAGTACTTTGGCCACCTCATGAGGAGAGAGGACTCCTTGGGAAAGTCCCTGATGTTGGGAAAGATGGAAGGCAAAAGGAAAAGAGGACGGCAGAGAATGAGATGGTGGGACGGCGTCATCGATGCAACCAATATGGATTTGACCAAACTCCGGGAGGCAGTGGAACATAGGAAGGCCTGGCGAGCTCTGGTCCATGGGGGTCACGAAGAGTCGGACACGACTGAATTACAGAACAACAATAGCAACAACAATATACCCCCTCAGTGACATTCCTCCCATTCCCCCCCCCCTTAATTCTCACCCAAATATTCTCAACCTGACTTTCCAGGTGTATATCCTGGATTTCTTCAGCAGTATGTTATCTTCAGCTACATCAGCTCCTTTCTTACTAGGTCTGTTCCTTTGAAACAGGTTGTGCCCTCCAATAACTACATCCGATCAAAAGTCTCACCCCACTAGATTTCTGTGATGCCAATTATATCATATTTGTTTTGCTGTATTAGGAGTTCCACTTCCTCCTGTTTGTTTCCCTTGATCTGTGCATTGGTATAGAGACATTTCAGGCTGTGTGTCCTTCTTACAAGACCTTTGCTTAGTCTTATTTTCCCTCTCACTGATGGTCCGTAATACTCTTTGTCCTGCTCCTGCTGCAACATTTGGGCTATTCCCCACAACCCCTTCTGGATCTCTACCTTTAAGACAATTTTCTCCTTCCACCTGCAAACTCAGTTTAAAGCTCTCCTTATCAAATTTCCAAGCATCTTGGCAAAAATATTCCTTCCAGGAGTGGCAACATGCAGCCTTTCCTCCCTCCCCCCGTAGCCCATCTGAATGAAATAGCAAACCATGGTCCAAGAATCCAAATTGTTCCTGCCGGCACCATCTCCAGAGCCAGTTGTTCATCTCCACTATTGTTCTTTACCTCCATGGGCCACATCCTTCTACGGGGAGGAGAGATGAAATGACCACCTGCCTACCCAGGTCCTTCGGCTTCCTCTCTATCTCTTCATATGCCTTTGTGGTATTCCAAAAGTTGTGTTTTGAAGTACAGTGGTCCCCCGCCCATTCACGGTTTATATACTACAGTCCCACTATATCACGGGACCGCAGTATATGAAAAAAGGCCCCCTGGGGTAAGGGGGGAGGCCTGTTTCAGGCCTCCCATACCTACCCAAGGACTGGCGCTGCCCTGAACGGGCCTGCGAGAGCCTTCCTGGGCCTTCTGGAGGCTCGAAAATGGCTTCCCTGTGAACCAGAAGTCACTTCTGGTTTACCGGAAGTCACTTCCAGTTCACAGAAAATCATTTCTGAGGCCTCC
>JAHTLZ010000062.1:0-11015 GCA_023846285.1 Phrynocephalus versicolor
CAGGTGAACCAAGTGTGGAGGACGCTGCCCGTGACCTTGCTGCAGGGCTCGGTGAGCGTCGGCAGGGATGGCCGGTACGTGACGCTGGAGACCGACTTCCGCCTCTCCGTCTCCTACGACGCTGACCACTCGGTGGAGATCCGGGTGCCCTCCAGCTACGCCAACAGGACCTGCGGCATGTGCGGGAACTTCAACGGCCTCTGGGGGGACGACAAAGCGATGCCCAATGGGGAGCTGGCCACGGATTCCACGCAGCTGGGCAACAGCTGGCAAGTTCCCGGCGCAGAGCACGATGAACCCGGCTGCGGGAGCACGAACGTGACCGGGCCGTGCACTCCAGAGCAGGAGGCTCTCTACCGGTCGGAGGGATCCTGCGGGCTCCTCACCAGCCCCGGCGGGCCCTTTGCCCCCTGCCTGCCTGTCATCCGCCCCGGGAGCTTCATGGAGAGCTGCGTCTTTGACCAGTGTGCCCTGGGGGGCAGCCGGCCGCTCTTGTGCGGAGCCCTGGAGGCCTACGCCGATGCCTGCCAACGAGCGGGCGTGGCTCTGCCCGTCTGGAGGAATGCCACTTTCTGCCGTGAGTCACTCCTTGCCATTCCTTTCCTTGTACGAGGCAGTTGCGTCATTTGCAAAGGACCCTTTGGGGGCACCTCTAGGGCTTGAAGCTGATCCAGGCAGATTGCACAGGGAACAGGGATCACTGGAGGACCTCCAGCTCTCTGGGAACGGTCAGGAGAGACTCCCTACCCGTTTCTCCCTTCTGTCCTTGGACAAATACGGCCATGGTAACTTTTGTGGAAGAAAGGCAGGAGTCCCTGCGGTTTTTCCTCTCGCTGCCCACCCCTTGTGAATTTGGTCCTGGGAGAACAGGTTGAAAGAACAAGGGCCGGCCGCCTGTGTGGTGGTAGATGGGGGAGGGCTTGAGGGTGGGCTTTGCAGATGCAAGAGCCGAAGGGCGAGTCCCTGGCACCTCCCTGGTCTCAGCTGGAAAAGAGGGAGGAGTGCTTGGGGAAGCAGCCGCCTTTCCAAGAGCCAAGTGGCCCCGGGCCAGGCATCCTCCTGACCACTGGCTTCCTTTGTCTTGCAGCCCTCCCCTGCCCATCCAACAGCCACTACAGCCTATGCACCAGCCCCTGCCCGGCCACCTGCTCCAGCCTGCAGGCGCCCCGGAACTGCAGCAAGCCTTGCGTGGAAGGCTGCGAGTGTGACCCCGGGTTCGTTCTGAGTGGGGGACGATGTGTGTCGGTGGCCGACTGCGGTTGCCTGGAGGGGGACAAATATTACCAGGTTCGTTCCCAGGCTGTGTCACACACAGCACCGGGCCTGCCCCTACCATGGCCGCCTGCTGCTGGGTCTTGCAGAAAAGGCCCCTGGCTGGAACGTGTCTTCTGCATTTTCCTCCAACAGAAAGGCGAAGAATACTGGCTGCCGGATTGCGTCGGCCGCTGTCTCTGCGTAGGAAACGGGGGCTTAGACTGCAAGCCGGAGACATGCCAAGAGGGCGAAGTCTGCAAATTGCAGAGCGGGACCCTGGGATGCTTCCCTGCAGCCAAGGCCACCTGCCACATCTATGGGGACCCCCACTACGTCACCTTCGACGGGAGACTCTACCATTTTCAGGGGAGCTGCAATTACACGGTGGCGGAGATCTGCTCCGGTTCCTCCTCCTGGTTCTCAGTGATGACCAGGAATGAACACCGAGGAAACCCAACCTGGACAGCCCTCAATTCCGTCTCCGTCTCATTTAGCAACCTGCACATTGCCCTGAGGAAGAACAAAGAGGTCTACGTGAGTATGAGACTCCCAAGCCACGGCCCGGTGGCTGCCGTGGAGCTTCCTGGGTGAGGCTCAGGGGGAGGGGTGGACACACACGCCGCAATCAGAACGGGAACAAAGTACGCACCCAAATTGGCTCCGTAGGTCAACTCTAATGGGTCCACCATGGGAGTTGCGGGACGTCAAAACATGGCCAAATTGCTTCCACCGCTCCTAGAGGGCAGAAGGATAATTCTGAGTCATTGATATGCCCCACAAGAAATTCTGTTTTGGAGGAGGAGTGATGCTGGCCACCCCAGTACCACACCGGGTGGGATTCCGCTGGGGTATCCTTGCAGGGTGCGTTCTTCCTTCCTTCCTTCTTTTTGAGGTTCTTTTGAGGTATTCCTGCATGGAACATGGGATTGGACTTGGTGGCCCTGGTGGCCCCTTCCAACTTCACTATTTTATTATTCTATGATTCACACAGGGTGCTCTCTCTCTCCCTCTCTCTCTCTCTCTCTCATTTTGTTTCTAAATGCCCTTCTGGAAAAGGTCCACTTTGGGCGATATATAACAAGAAAATTGGCTCCTTCCCTCCTCCCTTCAGGTCAACGGAGCCAAAGTGTCTCTCCCCGTGGATCTGCCCTCGGGAATCCAAGTGGTGGAAAGTCCTCCTTACGTGGTTGTCAAGAGTCCATTTGGTTTTCTGGCCAAGTTTAATGGCGACCAGGAGCTGTTTGTCCAGCTGGACGAGAGATACAAAGGGCAGGTGTGCGGGCTTTGTGGCACCTACTCCGACAACCCGTTGGATGACTTCCAGCAGCCGGATGGGACCCTGGCATACGATCCCAACATGTTTGGGAACAGCTGGAGAGTGGCCGACGTCGACTGGACGTGAGTGCTGAAACCCCAGCCCCAGCCAAAGCCCACTTCCCAAGGAAGGCATCCCCCAAAAGACCGGTCTTGACACCTGTTTCCTGGACCTTGTCAATTAGTGGTCTGGGGGGGGGAGGTGGTTGTGTTTGTGGACAACGCTTCTAGATTCGTAGGGTTATGATTGGGAGGAGCCCATGTAGGATGCTCCCAAATTAGGAGCCACAGCCAACGGCAAGGAGCCTCCCTTTCCCTCCCAAATCAAGAACCCTCCCGGAGAAGGGAAGGGAAGGTGGGCACAGGGGAATCCCAAGTGGCCCTCCGGCCCTTTGCTCCTTGGCTCAAAACGTCAGCCCACTGAGTTCCACCTCCAACGTCACCAGGGGCAGGAAAGTCAGTGTAATTTATTTGATTGTTTTCTATACCACGTTGTCTGGCAGCACAGCCAATCTGGGCGGTTTACAATAAATTTACAACAAAGGGGAAAATTTAAACTTGTAAACATAATGACAACTAACAACTACATAGGCAATCAAAATACACAAGGGAATGTTACTTTCAACATATTTGGGGATCATGAAATAAATACACAAATGCACATGTTTATGTGTATAGCAGAGAAAATTAGCTTAGCAGCAGCAGCATGTAAATAAAGTGTAGATAATTGCAATAAGTGTTATTGGAACTGAGAGACATAGAGACAAAGAACACGACTTAGAATAAAACTCTTATATTGAATATATACGGTAGATATACAGTAGATAAGCCTAACAGCAGCATAACACCAAGCATATCATATATACAGAGCAAATATACAACAGAGTGTGGGGTAGTGTTTTCTCACCATAAACGGTCCCAATTCACATTACACCAGCCAGTTCCTTTATACACATTTGAAACTCATCAGACATAATTTTAACAAATCACATCCTGACACGCCATGATGTCATTAAACTATTGCACCTGTGCGAAATCACTTTAACCTGCTAGTGATTTCTAACCCCTTGCACTTGTGGCTAACATCATGATACTGCATTTTTTTTTAAATTTTTATTAGTCAGTAATCAGAAAACATAACATATACACTAAACAATACACCTAGAGTTAACAATACAAACCTACCCAGAATAAAAAAAAACGAAGAAAAGAAAAGGAAAAGAAAAAAAAAAAAAGACAAGAATACAAATAAGTACACACATTGAGATAAAATATAGCATCCGCCGGAGAAATCCACACTTTTTAAATTCCTATTGTAAATTACCATTAAATCTTAAATTAATACCCAAATATTTACTATTCAATTCTAATCTTCAGTACAATTCATCTATACACAAAACTAGTTATGAGTTAATCCAAACACAGCCATATACTATTCTTCCCTAAATTTGCTAAATATTTGTTTAAGTAATTCCATTCTTCTCTTAACTTATCATTATTTTTCTCTTTTATTTTACAGGTCATCTTAGCAAGATCCAGGTATTCACATAACTTCATTAGCCATTCATCCCTAGATGGGACTTGTGGTGTTTTCCAGTATTTTGCTAATTGTACCCTAGCAGCCGTAATCGCATACAACAAAAGATTTTTTCTATCGTTCGGGAATTCTGTGTTTATTATGTTCAATAAAAATAACTCTGGTCTTTTCTTGAATGAAGTTTTGGTTATTTTTTGCAATTCCTTATGTACCATACTCCAATAGCTTTCGATTACGGGGCACGTCCACCACATGTGGAATTGTGTCCCTACAGATCCTGCACATTTCCAACAAAAGTTATCATTTGATCTTTTCATTTTAGCTAGACGTTGTGGCGGAAGGTACCATCGATGTAGCATCTTCCATAAATTTTCTCTTACCAATATACAAGATGTAAATTTAGTTGTCAATAACCATGCTCTCATCCATTCTTTTTCATCTAATTGATAACCAAAATCATTTTCCCATTTTTGGACTGATTTAAACTTTATTTGTTTATCCACAGAGTTATTTTGCAGTAAGTTATACATTATAGATATATTTTTTTTCTCTTGCTTTAAAAATTTCTTCTCGAAAATAGATATTTCTTTCACAAATCCAACTTTATCTTTATCTTTTTTAAATGTACACTGAATCTGTTGATATTCAAGCCAATTAAGATTTTTTTCCCTAATTTCCTGGAAGTTCTTAAGAATAGGATTATCCGATCTTACTTGAACCAGATCTTCATATCTCACAAAATCCCTATTGATATTATTATTAAATATTGAGGTAGCTTCATGGGGGGAAATCCACCATGGGGTCTTATTTATAACCTTATTTTTTGTTCTTAACCAGACCTCCAAAAGTGCTTTCCTAATAATATGATTATTGAAGTTTTTGTGTAATCGGGCTTTTTCATAAAATAAATAAGCGTGCCATCCATAAATTTTATCCCACCCCTCCAAATTTAACAATTCCCTGTTTTCTAATTTTATCCATTCTTTTATCCATGTCCAGGCCGCTGCTTCATAATATTTTTGAAAATTTGGGAGGGCAAATCCTCCTATATCTTTAGGTCTCATCATTAATTCTAATTTTATTCGGGCCTTTCTGCCCTGCCAAATAAAATCTGCTAAATCTTTGTGCCATTCTTTGAAACACCTAGTTCCTATGATAATGGGTAAAACCGAAAACAAGAACACCATCTTGGGCAAAATTGACATCTTAATTAAAGCTACCCTTCCCCAAATTGATAAATTTAACTTTTCCCATTTCTTCATTTTATTTTTTAATTCCCTCCAATTATTAATATAATTATCTTTGAACAAATTTGTGTTACTGCTGGAGATCCACACTCCCAAATATTTTACTTTTGATACTATTTTCACCCCTATCTTATTTTCCAATTCTTTTTGGTTTTTATTATTCATATTTTTAGTTATCAAATTTGATTTTGCTTTATTTAGTTTGAAACCGGAAATATTCCCATACTGGTTCAATTCTTTAAAAATTTCGTTTATGCACATAAGGGGTTTTTCTGTAAATATTATTACGTCATCGGCAAATGCTCTGAGTACATACTTTATTCCATTAACTTTAACTCCCTCTATCTTATTGTTTTCTCTTAAAGCTCTCAAAAGAATCTCCAGTAGCAGGACGAATATCAGCGGTGAGAGAGGGCAACCTTGCCTGGTGCCCCTCTCAATTGAGATTTCCTTTGTAATTTCCTTGTTTATAATCAATTTAGCCTTTTGGGTAGAGTATATAGCTCTAATCCCATTTTTTATTTTCCCCCCCATTTTTAGTTCCTCTATTACATAATTTAAGAATTTCCAATCAACTAAATCAAATGCTTTTTCAGCATCAATTAGCAACAAAGATAGTTCCTTACTTGGATTCAACTCCGCATATTCTATTATATTTATTACTGTTCTTATATTTTCTTTCATAAATCGACCTGGGATGAATCCGGCTTGCTCCTTTCCAATGATTCTGGTCAGAACTTTTTTCAGTCTATTTGCAATTACCCCTGTGAAGATCTTATAATCTATATTCAGTAAAGATATGGGTCTGTAATTTTTAACTTGTCTTAAGTCTGCCCCTTGCTTCGGGATAACCGAGATTAATGCATCTTTCCATGATTCTGGCATTACACCTTCTTTCATTACATTATTTATGATCTCTTTTAAGTATGGCAGAATCTCGCTTTGTAAGTTTTTATAATAAGCTACCGTTATCCCGTCCGGGCCCGGAGCTTTCCCCATCTTTAAATTTTTAATTACTTCTAAGATTTCTTCATCATTTATATCCATATTTAGGTATTCGATATCTATTTCCTCCATTTTAGGCAGTGGTTTACTTTCTAAATATCTTTTTATTTCCTCTATATCTGTTTGCTCAGATTTATATAACTCACTGTAAAATTTCACAAATTTTTCTTTAATTTTTTCTGGGTCTGTTATTATCTCTTCTTGATCTTCTATCTCAGTTATAATCCTCTCTTTTTGTTTTTCCTTGGTTAACCACGCTAACATTTTTCCAGGTTTATTAGCATATTCGAAAAATCGTTGTTTAGTCCATTTTATTTTCTTCTCAACCTCATGTTCAATCAGACTTGACAGGTGGTTTCTTAAAATCTTTATATCCCTCAGTAGATCAGAGTCCTCAGGCTTTAGGATTAATTTCTTTTCTAGGTCTCTAATTCTTTTTGTTATTTCCGTTATATTCTTTTCTCTATCTTTCTTTATTTTAGCCATTACCTGTATCCCTAACCCCCTCATATATGCCTTACTGGTTTCCCAAATTATATTCTTATTAACAGTAGCCGTATTGTTTATTTGAAAAAATTCTTTCATCTGGTTCTTAATCTCAATTATTGTTTCATCCATCTTCCAGATATCATCATTTAATCTCCATCTACCTTTTACCCTTTTTTGAACTTGTAAATAAATGGCAACCGGATTATGATCTGACAGGGTTCTCTCTTGAATTTCGGCTTTCTCTAAATTAAGAATTAGATCTTGAGAAATCCAAATACTGTCAATTCTACCACCTGATTTATGTACCTCTGAAAAGTACGTTATTTCTTTTATATTCGGATTTTTAACTCTCCACGCATCAAATAAATTCATATCTTCCACCATTTCAAAGAAGGTAAGTGGTAATTTCCCCGAGTTTGTTACTCTTATCTTGTCCGTCCTATCCAAATCCATCGATACCACTCCATTAAGGTCGCCCAAAAGCATTATCTTTTGATCCATATGTTCCCTTAATGAATTCCCCACTTTCCGGTAAAACTCACTTTTTTTATTATTAGGAGCATAAAGCCCTACTATCAAGATCTTATCATTATTTACAGATATTTCCACACCTAATAACCTTCCCTCCTCATCTTTAAAAATCAATTCGGGTCTTAATTCTGGTCTAACATACATAACTATTCCATTCTTTTTTACTGTTGCTGATGCTATGAAGGTAACTCCCAGTCTTGGATTTTCTAAAATTTTACTATGATCACTTTTTACATGGGTTTCCTGTAAAACCATGAAATCCCATTTCCCTTTTTTGAGCACATGCTCAACTTTATTCCTCTTCAATTTACTGTTCATTCCATTCACATTCCAGGTCATACCTTTTAAACTATTAACCATTTTGATTTTCCTCTTATTCTCTAAGGTTCCTCAGATATTCCCAAACGATATCTAACAATAACTAAGAATTAACCTTTTCTTTATTATTCCACACAGGTATAGAGAACAAAGAGAAAAAAGAAAAATAAGTGTTAATAGAAATAATAAAAAGCAATACTAGCAGAAATACTAGGAAAATTATCTCATCTTAAGGGTTGGGCAGGAGGTAATGCTAACTTTATACAGTTGGCTCCATCTTTCACAGTCTTCCTCTTTTCTCGCCGCAGAGTTCTACTTCATACTTCCTCCAAAATATTCCAGTCTCTTCCACCGATCTAAATGTCCTTTTCTTATCTTTATATTTAAACGTCAAACCTTCTGGCGTTTCCCACCTAAATGGGATTTTATTCTTCTTGAGGGCTGAAGTCATGAACTTATAGTTTTCTCTCTTCCTTAATATACGGCTGGGAACTTCTCTGAGAATCTCGATCAGGTTATTCTCTATTTTCCATGGATCTGCTCTGTTCTTAAACAACATCTTATCCTTCAAGAGTCTTGAATTCAAATGTAGGAGGCAATCATCAGATCCCTTCTTCTTCATATTATTCTTAGATCTCAGTCTGTAAACTTTATCTATATCAGGAATCAGGCTGTTTTCTTCTACTCCCAGCCAGGAAGCCAGTTCATTTTTAACTTTACCATAAAGATCTTCTCCTTGACTCTCTGGTATTCCTTTCAGCCTTAATATCATCTCCTTTTGCCGCATTTCAAGAACAGCATTTGCATCTAAGATTTGTTCCTGCAGGTTTTTCATCTTTTGTAAGTCATCTCTAAATTTTTCTTGTTCTTTTTTAATGTCCTTTTGTTCATGTTGCGTCTTTTTAATTGCCTCTTCTTGTTTATCGTTTACTATCTTCACCTCCTGAATGGTTTTTTCCAACTCTTGATTTTTATATGTAATTCCATTAATTTGACTTGTCAATTCTGTTATTAAAAGGGCATTCTTCTCTACCTTTTGAGCCATTCCTTCTATTTTTCCCTCAATCGATTTAAAATTCTCTTCCATGGTTTTAAAATTTTCTTCCATTGATGTAAATCTATCACTTATCCTCTTGTCCATTGATATCAAGAATTCTTTCAGATCCATGTGTTGCTCTGTTTCTGCTATCGAGTTCCTCCTTTGTTGGCCTTGGGTCACATATAAACCTATAGATGATTGTCCTTTTTTTGAGCCCATTGGATTTATTATCTTTTGACAACTCACGTTTTCTGCTTTAAAGCTGCTAGGGCTGTCGGGTATAAACTGTAAGTTCCGTGTAGGGACGTGCACAAGATGATACCTTTATGAACCCTCAGATTTATATTTGTTTGACCTCTCACTTCCAGAGATCGCCGTGCTTTCCAGCAGCTGGCCTCCTTCTTTAAATTCCCTTCTGGCTCATGTTATTCAACTCCCCCTCTCAGTTCTGTTTCTCCCCGGGCAGCTCAATTACGCCGAGTTCACATGTGATTGATTAACTCTCTCTGCACCTTGTGCTCTCCATATCATTAATTCACAGGTTTGCCAGAGGGTTCGTTTCAGGCTACAAACAGTAAGATTTCAACAAATAGATTCCAGTTTTCCGTGACCCTTAATCCTATACGTTTAAACTCCAAGCTTTTAATCTCCTCTACTTTCCTCTGCTTTCCTCTGCTTCCAAACTGTCGGCATATCAATCAACTCTATTCGCCATCTTCATCTCTCTCCTCCTCCTCTCCCCACGATTAAATCTCTTAGCTGTGTAACATCGTCTTGTTATTATTCCTCACAACCCAGTGGTCATTAACAACTGCAGAATGCGGCTTCTCTCGGCCCCTTCTTCCACTTAGAGATACAGCATATAAATCACTCTTCCGGACCGGACTCCCCCAGCTATTTTACCACACAGTGTTAAGCTCTAATAAACTAAGGGGGAGGAAAAGTCTTCTTATCTTAGTTGGAAAGAAGGATATAGCAGTGGCTGGGTCAGTCTGGGGCGTCAGAAAACGGAGTATTGCTCCAATCCCTTAGCGTCGGGGCTTATGCCTCCCCTCCCTTGCTGCGTAGTGCGTCCTGCACTATCACACCGAGACTTGAGGGAGTTACTTGCTTCTTCTTATTTCAGTCCCTTTTTTGACGCTGCCAGGGTGCTGCCCCCAAGATCCCCCCTTGGGGTTAGGTAGACTCACGCCAAAGTCGCCCCTCTCCAAACACTCCGCTTCTAGAGATCGCCTCGAGCTGACGAGGAATGCGACCTCCCGTCTGACCTCCAGCCTGCAGGTGTTGGTCGGCTATCTAGCATTGCAATCCATGATACTGCATTTTTAACTGACTCCATTTTACAAATTCTCTGTTCAATCTGTTAAATATTTATTACATACATTTTGTCAATTCTACATATTATGACAGTTATCGATTAATAAAAATAAAAAGCAATAGCAACAATAAAAAAACTAAAATGACATGGTGGAATTGTTGGCTTTAGCTGGACCTTCACTGCCATATGTTATGAGATGGGGAGCAAACACTTAAGATTTGATGAAGAAAGCACAGCAGAGATTATACTTCTTGAGAATCCTCAGGAAGAATAATCTTTCAAAAACTCTGCTGTTCGCTTTTTACCACTGTACTATAGAGAGTGTGCTGACCTATGGTCTTTGTGTTTAGTTTGGGAGTTGTACAGCAAGAGAAAGAACCATGCTGTCCAAGGTTATTACGACTATGGAGAAAATAATTAGGTGTACTCTCCCAACTTTAGACCTAATCTATGATTCCAGGTGTTATAAGAAAGCTGTAAAGATGGTGCAGGATCTCACACACCCTGGAAATGATATCTTTCAGCTTCTGCCCTCTAGGAGGAGATTCAGGGTCATTAAGACCAGGACTAGCTGCTGGAGGAATAGTTTCCACCCAAGAGCGGTTTTGGCTTGGAATGCAGCATAATGCAGTTTCTGAGGGAGCTTCTGTAATTAGTTTTTAGAGTTTTTAGAGTGATTAGAGGTTTTTTTTAGAGTTTTTCAAGTGCATTTTTAGTGGGTTAAATGTGTGTATGTGGATTGGGGGTAACAGATATTTATGTATGGTTGTACTGTTAGGTCCTGTAAAAGCTGTTGTAGATTCCTTCAATCTTGTTGTTCTGCACATGAAAATGACGATAAAGATTTATCTATTCTATCTATCTATCTATGTTGCTCACTGGTTTGGAAATGCTTTTGACTCCCCCCCCCCCCAGGTGTGATCCCTCCACCGTCGTTCCACCCCCTTGTGACCCGGAGCAGGA
>JAHTLZ010003559.1:0-12752 GCA_023846285.1 Phrynocephalus versicolor
AGGTGTCTCCCCAATGTGTGGCAGCGGTGAAGAAGGCCAATTCCATGCTAGGGATTAGCAAAAAGGGGATTGAAAATAAAACAGCCAACATTATAATGCCATTATACAAAACAATAGTAAGGCCCCACCTGGAGTATTGTGTACAATTCTGGTCACCGCATCTCAAGAAAGACATAGTGGAACTGGAAAAATTCCAGAAGAGAGCAACTAAAATGATTACTGGGCTGGGGCACCTCCCTTATTTATTTTATTTATTTATTTTATTTATTTAGCTTGTATGCCGCCCACTACCCAAAGGTCTCTGGGCGGCTCACAATCAGAATGAACAGTTAAAACATCAAAATACAATAAAATCAGAACAATAAAACATGTAGATACAATAAATACAATACATTAAAAACATACCACTAAAATTGCCTTCAGGGCCCGCAATCATTAGTTAAAAAACGTTTGGAATAGGAAGGTTTTTACCTGGCGCCGAAATGTTAGCAACGTCGGTGCCAGGCGAGTCTCATTTGGGAGGGTATTCCATAGTCTGGGGGCAGTTGCTGAAAAAGCCCTATTCCTGCAAGCCATCCCCTTCACCTCCTTAAGGGATGGCTCTTTCAGGAGGGCTCCCTGACTAGATCTTAATTGCCGGGTAGGTTCATATGGAAGGAGGTGGTCCTTCAGGTATCTAGGTCCTAAGCCGTTTAGGGCTTTATATGTCAAAACAAGCACTTTGAATTGGGCTCGGGCAGCAACTGGTAACCAGTGAAGATTATACAGAATCGGCGTGATGTGTTCCTTGGTGGCCCTACCACTCACCAGCCGTTCCGCACGATTCTGAACCAGTTGCAATCGCCGAACCGTCTTCAGAGGCAGCCCCACGTAAAGCGCATTACAGTAATCAATACAGGATGTTACCAGTACATGTGTAACTGTCATGAGGCTCCGTTCATATAGGTAGGGGCGCAGCTGGTATATATTCCGCAGCTGGAGAAAGGCACCCCTGGCCACCGAGTCCACCTGGGCTTCCAGAGTTAGACCGGGGTCCAGGAGCACCCCAAGCTACAGACCCTGTCCCTTAGGGGGAGTGCAACCTCATCCAGGACAGGGAAGTGGCCCTCTAGCCTGTCTGACGAGGCACCCACTAACAGCACTTCCTTCTGACGAGGCACCCACTAACAGCACTTATGAAGAAAGGCTAAAACATTTGGGCCTCTTTAGTCTGGAAAAAAGGCGCTTGAGGGGGGATATGATTGAGACATACAAAATAATGCAGGGTATGAGTAAAGTGGATAGAGGGAAGCTCTTCTCTCTCTCCCAAAATACCAGAACTAGGGGACATACACTCAAATTGAGGGCTGGGAGAGTAAGAACTGAGAAAAGAAAATATTTTTTTCACCCAGCGCGTTGTAAGTCTATGGAACTCCCTGCCACAGGATGTGGTGATGGCATCTGGCCTGGATGCCTTCAAAAGGGGATTGGACAGATTCCTGGAGGAAAAGTCCATCACAGGTTACAAACCATGATGGAGATGTGTAGTCTCCAGGCTTTAAACCGGGGTACTTCAAGGGCCAGATGTAGGGGAGTGGTATCAGGAGACAGATATCTAGTCTCATGCGCTCCCATACGCATCTGGTGGGACCGCTGTGAGATACAGGAAGCTGGACTAGATGGGTGTTTGGCCTGATCCAGCATGGCTCTTCTTATGTTCTTATGTTCTTATGTACATGTGCCCTGCCCATTGTATTCCCAGCAGACCAGCCAGACTTGAACCGACTGGCCCTCTGCAGCATGGGCATGTGCATTGGCCGCCCCCTTACGGATCATGTGGCCACTGGCGTATATCTCTCCCAGGGCCGGGCATACTGGGAGAGGTGGCAGTGGTTCATCCCACTTGAGGTAAGGTTCGATGGCTGCTCTGTGGTGAAATTCTTTGTCATACTGCAGCCACGTGTGGGCCGGGAAATCCACAGGCTGCTAAGCGATGCGCGGGTGGTGGCGTGAGGAGGGCGGTCCGCCAGCAGGACATGAAGGCCACTACCCCTCACCCCCAAATGAGCTCCAAATCTCTCCCTCAATGCACCAAGGGGGGCACGGCAAGGCCAGGATGGAAAGGAGGGGGGAATCCCTGTGCGCGGCCCCACTCACGTGTGGGGGGGGGAAGGGCCGATGCTGCTACCGCAAGCCACGGCGTTCCGCACTGCACCGTCCAGCTGGGATCCGGCGCGAAGCGGCCGCTACCGCTGTTCCAAAGGCCACCGAGCAGCCGGGCAATCCGCCGCGAAGCGCGGCAGCCAGGCCAGCGGCTACCTCCACTGCGGTGTGGCCTAGCGCTCTGCCGCAACATGCGGCCACTGGTCCAGGAGCCACTGCCGGTGATCCAAAGGCTGCGGGGCGGCCGAGAAATTCGCCTGCAAAATGGCAGGCAACCCAAAATGGCAGCACCAGGAGCGCGTTCGGGTGTCCTACCACACAGAACACTGCAGCAAAATGCCTGTGGGAGGGGGTTGGAGCCTACCCTTTTAAGGGCGCTCCTCCCCCTCCCCTCTGGATGCTCTGACACGTCCTGCCCGACTCGCTCCTCCTTGTGAGAGGGCAAACCAGCTCCGCAGGACAGAAGGACCATCCGCGGAGCCACCATTAGGATTTGTTGATCTAAAACAGATCTGTTGGGGAAAAGAGTGAGCATTCATTTGGGACCCTGCTCCAGTGGGATGATGTGACTGCAAGGGTAGTGCAGACTTACTTGGTTAAGTGGTGAGAGCACAAGAGATACCTCTTTTATAACAATAATGAGTCCCCCTTGGCTAAGTATCAATTTAGGAAGCTGATGGATGAAGTGTTAAGTAGAGTGGGTATACAGGGTTGGCGTTTTGGACCACACTCCTTCCATATTGTGGAGGCCTCCACAGCAGCTGCTTTGGGCTAGCATACAGGGACTGTACAGCACATCGGTTGGTGGTCCTCTCCAAGTGCAAGACCTGACAGGTCTTCTTGGGGTCACAACCTGGGTCTGGGAGCTCTGGAATGCAACGGATGACAGAGTATGTGCTGGATGCTGCTGCCGACTGTGAGATTACAGTGTTTGGGGAAGGATGTACTGGGAAACCTTCCTGGGCTGAATGCAGTCAAATAATGGGGACTGGTTGTCTGGGGTGGTGGTGGTGGTGCAAACATTATCGGCCACTGCAGCACTGTCTGAAAGACCACATGACAACAGGCATTGGACTTGCCCAGAAACAAGGTTGGTGAGACCTCTGAGTTAAAACTGCTTCCTGCACTAGGACGGGCCCTCTCTCATATTTGATTTCGTCCTACAGTAACATCTGCTGCAGTTTGGTTATTCAATAAAGGGTGGCCCGTGTTAAACCCCATCACTTGCATTCACATCTTATTCTGGGCTGGGTGGGCAATGTTAAATAAAAGAGATTGAGTTGTGTGAAGAACTGCTGATTGGGAATTGTATACTTGAATTGTAACCCTTATATTTAAGTAGATAACATTTTAATTGTGTTTCACAGGAATCTGTAATAATAAGATTAAGGACTGAAATGTCAGGGAGTTTCTGCAAGGAAGAGATGAATCCAAGGGTCATTTTCTACTCAGGCAAACAATATTGAGTCCTTATAGTATTCAAATATTAATACTCTGGGAAGCCCAGGCAGATGTGTGCATTTACAACTTTATTCTCTCTTGCATTCTAATGCATAGATGACCTTCTGTTGTCCATGTCATAAACCAGCAACTCCTTGGTGGATCTAAGTGATGATGTATAAAGAAAGTACTGAATTTTTCCATGTAGTCTTGTAAGACTAAAAATTTAGGGTAATCTTATTCATGGACATAAGCCAATGAGAGAAACACATAGTAGAGAAACTGTTATTTTGGGCTGGAAAATTATATATGGGGGTGTCTTATAGACAGAAAAATATGGGTAATTACTCTTTTGGCCACCTATCATTTCAGTCAATAACCATGTTTATACAATAACTTGTACAGGGATGAGGAGACAGTATGAAGTGCATAGCAAATGTGAACTAATGTTCAAAGAAGGGGAAAAGATTCATATCATCATTGGTTATTAATAATTGAAATTTAAAGTAATTAATGACTGCAATGCCTGTTTAACAAGTTGTGTTTCAGAGTCAAGTCTCACTGGTCACCACTTTACAGTTACCACAAACTAGAAGTGGATATGTCAGAAGCTCCTTGACTGGCAGTGCTGCCATCCCCCACCCCCCCGTTTCTGTTGTAGTAGAAAAAGTAAATGACTTTAGTAAAATTTTAAAAGCAGGAGGCTCAATACTGAGTTTACTTCAGCAACCACACAATTACTAATCATCAGTCTGCATTATGCGCTGAGTATCCTCAAGGACAGGGCACAGAGCCAAAGTAACAGAAAGGTTGTGCTAGGAGTCAATTGCACCTGAAAAGAAGAGCAGAGGAAATGAACGGAATAGATTTAGCTTTAATAAAGTTTAAAAAGGAAAGAGAAGGGCTTCACTTAGTAGAATCAATAGAAGCTGTTTGTCTTGATTTGTGACTGTCTGGCATTCTCAAGGGACACATGGATGGGTCTCCCCAAAAAACACCATCACAGCAAAGTAGGGGCTTGGTCTGGGGCTGTTGCCAGATTTATTGTTACTGCCCAACACTCTTTTGTAGTGATGTAGGTATTTAATTGTAGTCCTGCACTCTGCTGGCCCTTTGTTGCAGCTGAACCTTTTCATATGTCTGGAAACATGCACACATGTATCCACATTATGATGGTTCAATTTCATTTCCTTCTGAACCTGTTCCTTCAACCAAGATCTTAATCAGGGCAATAGTTTCTGTGTGTACCCATGCAGATCCATGGCCACATCTAATTGTTCCATTTTAGGATTCTGTTCCAGAAGCCTCAGGTTTATCCATCCTTTTCCTCTGGCAGCAGCAGGTGGAATACTGGGCAAAGGTATGGCGGGGTATCAGCAGAAAAGGGGATGAATAATAAAGCAGACATTGCATCTCAAAGAAAGCAAAAGTTGAAATTTCCTAGGTGTCAGTAACAAAAGGGGGGTATTGACAGTAGTGATTTACAAGGGAGGATGACTATGAAGAAAATGGGTTGTTTAGTTGAAAGAACAATGGGGTCCAAATGTGAAGTCTGGTGTTGTTGTTCAGCACATAGGCAATGGTACCTGCTTTTGGTTGGTTTTCACAGGAAATCTGTTGATCTGTAAACTGCATCAGTGTCTTGATCATAGAATCATAGAATCATAGAATCATAGAGCTGGAAGAGACCTCATGGGCCATCTAGTCCAACCCCCTACCATGCAGGAACCCCCATCACAATATTTCCTACAGATGGCCATCCAGCCTCTGCTTAAATACCTCCAAAGAAGGAGGCTCCACCACCTTCCGTGGCAGCATATTCCACTGCCGAACAGCTCTAACTGTCATGAAGTTCTTCCTAATGTTCAAATGGAATCTCTTTTCCTGTAGTTTGCAACCATTGCCCCGAGTCCTAGTCTCTGAAGCCATGGAAAACAAACCCCACTGGTCACGTCTCTCCAAGCTGATGAAAGGCCATTTATGATCACCCTTTGGGTGCGATCAGTCAACCAATTACAAATCCACCTAACAGTTGCACTATCTATCCTACTTCCTACTAACTTCTTAGCAAAAATACCATGGGAAACCTTATCAAAGGCCTTGCTAAAGTCCAGATAAGCAATGTCCACAATATTCCCCTCATCCACAAGGCCTGTAATTCTATCAAAGAAAGAGATCAAATTAGTCTGGCATGACTTGTTTTTAAGAAACCCATGTTGACTTCTTGTAATGACAGCGTTGTTTGTTAGATAACTGCAGACCGACTGCTTAATAATCCGCTCTAGGATCTTTCCAGGAATTGAAGTCAAGCTGACTGGGCGGTAATTATTTGGGTCCTCTTTTTTCCCCTTTTTGAAGATGGGGACAACATTAGCCCTCCTCCAATCGATGGGGACTTCTCCTGTCTTCTAGGACTTCTCAAAGATTATTGCCAATGGTTCTGAAATTACTTCTGCCAGTTCTTTTAATATCCTTGGGTGTAATTTATCTGGCCCATATACAAACATGGAACAGGTAATACCTTTAGGCTACTAGAAAATTAACAAAAACATTGCTAATATTTCAAGGGTGAAACCCTCTTCCTCAGAGCAGTACAAATAGGTTACAACATGGCAAAAGATGGATTTGCCAGGAGTTATTTCTTAGGTGTAAGGTCCTTGGCAAGATGGGAAAAAGCCAGGCATTTTCTTATTTGAAGCTCGGATCTTGGACGTTCTTAGGCTGCATCCGGAATGAAGGGGGGAAGGTGTTTTATTGTCCCAGTCCTTCCAAAGACATGTCTCGGCTCACATATACATAACACCTTTCCTCAATGTGGCTCATTGAGGCCAATGGCCTCTGCCTTGCCAGCGAAGGGGGAGGGGGGTTGGTGCAGAAGGCCATGCATTTCATTTGGGGATTGGAATAAAATTTGGAAAAGCCCGCTGGGTGTAGCCAATTGGATCGAATACAAAGGAAAGAGATTACCCAGTGTTGCAGTCTTGTCATGTCTCCATTGATGTTCCATTTGCCTCTTCATTGGAACACATGGGAGGTAGCTGATTCCTCGTATTTCAGTATTTCCAGTTAAAGCAAAACAAGTTGAGGAGCCCTGTAGCCATCACAAAAACCAAATACAAAAACAGAACAGGTTATACCTTTAGGCTACTAGAAAATTAACAAAAACGTTGCTAATATTTTGAGGGCGAAACCCTCTTCTTCAGAGCAGTACCAATAGGTTACAACACAGCAAAAGATGGATTTGCTAGGAGTTATTTCTTAGATGTAAAGTCCTTGGCAAGATGGGAAAAAGCCAGGCAGTTTCTTCTTGTCTTGATCATGCGTTTTCCCCCCAGTTTCCTAGTGAGAATCTTTATGACCTTCCATGACAGTCAATGATTAACAGCAGGCAATGTTTCAGTTGGTGGTACACATCAATGGCTCTTAGTTGAAAATGATATGTTTGCAGGATAAATGAAAAGCTCTCCCCCCACACCCCTTTATAGCCTTTATAGCAATGGGATTTTCAGTGGATGGGTGGCTATGAGATCGAGAAATGAGTATATTTCTGGCCACCCAGTGTTTTTTTTTTTTTGATGCAGATCAGTAAAGTCAAAACACAGCAGGTCTTTGGTTCACTTATTCTCTCCTGATTAACTGAGAAAGACCATTGAAAAGTAGGGTTACAGGGTAGATTGCAGGAAGCAGTCACAGAGAAGGCCTGGCCATCTGCTGAATGGAATGGAGCTAGAAGGTAGTCATAATCTGCAAGCCTGGAAACCTGCCGGAGACCCTATCATCAAAGAAAAGAGAGGTCTAATGTGCATTTCCCATCAGTGCAAAAGAAGGGACACCATAAGCCTATGTCCTCCCCCCTTCCCAAAATATACACATAGTCAGAATCAATTGCCTATATTAAGGGGAGTATATCCCCCTAGGACATACAAGGGGCAATGTAAGGAAAGCAAAGGGATGATGTAAGGATTAAAGGTCTGGCGTCAGTAGTAGGAGAATGTCCCTTGCTTTTGAAAATGCTTCATATGCTCACATACGTTTACCATGTCGTAATCAGTTGCTGGATCCCCAGTGTCAATTTCTTGATGTACTACAGTCAACTCAAAACAAAGACAGTTTTTTGTAGACTTATTATCCCTTGGCTGCATAGCAACAGTACACAACCCCAAAATCTCCGCCCCACCCCAAATGTAATTTCAGTTATCTGCAGCACACCATGGTCTCTGAGCCAAGGAGATGTAAAGTTGATGCAGTGCTTGTCATTAGTCAAAATGATGAATACAATGATGATGCAGTTTCTGTTTACTTGACTTTTGAGTGAAAGAACAGCTAGAATTATTGCTCAAATCTGAAAGAGAGAGGTCACACAGAAATCCTAATATTTAATCTAGATTTTATCACAGATTATAAATAGTTGTTGGTCCCTGGCAGTCCAGATTTGTTGCTGATTTATTGCTGGAGGGGGAGGGGAAGTAGCTACTTGCAGTGTAATATGATTGGAAAAGAGTAATCCATATTCAATGAGAGACATTATAGTAACTATTTTGCAGTCTGAAAACATCCTAAGTAAGGGAATTTGGTGCCATCTGGTTCATGCATAAAAGGTTATCTTCAGTGCAATCTATTTTATCCCTCACTTGAGCGATCCTTCCATCCACACTGGAGATGTTTATTCTCTCATGGGTAGGGTCTAGAGAGGTCTTTGGATCACAAAGTTTATTCACAAGAAAGGTTTACGTAGTTCACTGGTGCATATGGAGGCAGCAGTGGAGGACAGTGGTGGCAGGACAAGCTCAATGCAGCAGCACTGCTGCAAAGGAAAAACACTGGGGTGAAGGTTGGGAAAACTGAATGAAGATAAACTCCTTTTCTCTCAGTGTGTGTTCAAAGAAGGCCGGGCTTAAATCC
The DNA here is from genome assembly GCA_023846285.1 of Phrynocephalus versicolor. Taxonomy (NCBI): domain Eukaryota; kingdom Metazoa; phylum Chordata; class Lepidosauria; order Squamata; family Agamidae; genus Phrynocephalus; species Phrynocephalus versicolor. Next base: position 8,485 of record JAHTLZ010003559.1, read on the forward strand.
AGTATCTTTCCCCAGTGGTTGCTTTTATTTGCTTTGCACACAGTTCCTCCCTTCAAACAACCACTAAACCAAAACATAATATGGACAGAGTTAATGAATTTGGGAGGATAGGCCTAACATAATGTCTTCCCTTGCCTTTTTCTGCAGCTATCATTCAAAAGGTCATGTTAACTTTCCTTTTTTGGGTGTTGTTAAATAAAATGACACCCCCCCCCCAAAAAAAAAGAAATAAAAGAAAAAAGGGGAAAGGGAAAGGGGGAAAGGGGGAAAAATAAAAAAAGCATGACACACACACACACACAAAACACCAATGTATCACTTTTATCTAAAATAGCTATACATGGAAATAATTTTGTAAAAAAATAAAGTGGTAGAAAAAATAAAAAATAAAGGAGGAGCTTTCCTGTAATCCATTAAAAAGTCACAACCCACCTAACATGGCACATGGTTGTCACCTCAGACAACACCATTTAGCTCCATTTGGGTGAGAACGAGGCATCTGCATAACCTACAGGACCGGATATTTAGGAGTCCAAAGACAAAAACCAGAAGTCCTGGTGCTTCTGCCAGAAAAGGGCAGTAGAGCTTTAAGAGGGGGTACACTAAGTAAAAATATGTAGAGTTGTCATAATTTGATTCAAAACTAATATAGCTCAGTGGTTTACATATCATAGAATCATAGAATAATGAAATTAGAAAGGTCTGTAAGGTCATTGAGTCCAATGCTCTGCTCCATGCAGGAATACAACTCAAAGGATATCTGCCAGGTGGCTGTCCAATTTTCCCTTGAATAGCTCCAGTGTTGGGGCCCTGCCCAGCCACAGTGGTGGCAGCCACATCTGTGCAACAACAGGAAGGAGGTGCATGGCTGCAGCCAGGTCCAGAGACCTCCACTGCCAGGGCCTCTGCTAGAGCTGGCAAGGGCCAGAGGCCTCTGTGACTGTGGCAAGGGCTGGAGGCCTCCCCAGTTAGATCCAGAGACCTCTGCACTGCAGCCTCGGTGAACACTGAAGTGAGGAGGAGGTGGTGAGCCAGGTCATGAGGGAGGGAGGGAGGGACACCTCTATCCCACACTGCCATCACCCCCTTGCCGCCACCTTCACCATCACCCCTTGCTGGCGCGACAGCTGCAGCGGCGGAGAAGGGGAGATAGCAAAATGAGCACCTCTGGTCATTGATCAAGGCAAAATTCAAGATAAAGTTTTGCTTGTTTGTCAAAATACTCGTAAACCAAGATTCCACTGTAGAGCCAAGCTGTGTAGCCTTCTGCACACTGCACAGTCCCAAGGCAATACCAAACCACTTTTTAGTATTCTCTACTTGGAGGATCTGGGAATGTCCATCAATCAGTATAGATTTGATGATACCTGATGATGATTATTAAACAGTACCAAAAACAACCCAAATAGCAAACTGTCAGGACATGCCTTAAAGCAAGACTTCCCAAATCTGGTTGTTCCTATCCAAAAGTAAGCAGAACTACTTAACACACAAGGATGAACAGTACTTTCAGAAACTAAAATTAACTTTATGTTTAGTAAGGCTGATTAGTGATTGAGAAGCGGCATCTCAGGGGGAAAAGTACAGACCTCGATAGCTCAGAAAAGAAGTGAAGATTGACAAAGAACTCTGAAGCTGCCAGAAATATAGGAAGTATGAGAAAAAAACACTCTGGGGGTTAAAAAGAAATCTGAAGTGCTCCTAAAATGACAGAAAGGTCAGCAAGTGACTATAAAGAGTTTGGAATGCCTGTGGAAAGCTCACACTATGTTTTAGCAACTACTGAAGAAAATAAAATTGAAACAAAAAATCAATATCAAAAGTGCCCAAGCAGGAACTTTGTGGGGTGGATCAACACCACAACCCAAATGCTCCCCATTCCCAGTGCATAGTAGAGATGGGCATGAAACGCACATTTTTTATTTCCGTTATTCGTTACCGTTACCGTTACGCAACGAAACGACAAACGAAAATTGTGATGAAAATGAAATGAAATGAACAGAACCACGAAGATTTTGTTCATACGTTTCGTTTCCGTTACTGGCGGCATGCAATGAAATTGAGCTGATTTAAATGTTAAAAAACGCCCTGGACATCCATAAAAACACAGCGATAATTATTTATACTGTCTCATAATACCTACAGGGGGAGTTGGGGGCCTTAAAACATGCATTTATGTCTTTTCTCAGATCGCTGTATTTTTTTCCTTTAAGGGGAGTTAGGGGACATCGACCCAAAATGGCTCCCAGATGCCTAATATTGATTTCTTGGGTATTAAAACGCCCTGGACATCCATAAAAATGCAGCGATAATGTGATAATTATTTGAAATTATTACCTACCAGGGGGTTGGGGTCCTTAAAATGTTTGTTTTTGTCTTCTCTTATCGTGATGTATTTTTCTTTTCCCTTTAAGGATGATAAAATGGATGTCGCCACTCCAGCCACAACATGGAGGCAAGTCATGTGATGGGATCATGTAAATTACTGGACAACTTCAACCAATAGCATGCCCAGGTTGCAGGCTGGGCAGGTCTGGCAGCCACAGCGGGCATAAAAAGCTCTGGCAGCCCCTGGAAATGCTTTAAAAATCGCGCAAAAAGCGGGTAGAAACGACAAACGGAAAACGGAAACGAAAATTTTTCAAAAAATTCACAAAAAAACGGAAACGAACCGAAACAGACCTCTCAACGACAAACGACAAACGACAAACGAAACACCATTTTTTTATTCGTGTCCATCTCTAGTGCATAGTATAGTCAATTATCTAAAAAAGAAAAAGAGAGGATGTTCAGGTTTATGAATGGGGGATATTGTGCTTCTGTACCCATTGTTCAAAAGCCAGCAAATGGGTCAATATTGGTGTACAATATCGTACCCATGTTCCTAGCAGGAAAAAGGATGGAATCCTTTACAGAGAAGAGGACAGAGGGAATGCCGACACCACTAATGGCAGCAGTCAAGACCATCTACACTACAGGATACACTCTACTGCTCACTGCCATTCACACTTGTTAAAAAATACTCCTGACAATTGCTTTGTGCTTAAATGGTATCACTTTGAGAATGGCAGTGGTGCTCGGGGGGAGGTCCTGTTCAACACCTTGGCCATTAGCCTGTGGGGTGTCTCAGTGTTCCATGATGCCCCATATTATTTCACATATACATGAAAAACCTATCAGCACATGAGTGGCATCAGACCACAAAATTCTGGCCAGCATCTTTAGGTTTTTGTTTTTTTTACTAAAGAAAGCACTAATTACAAAAGGGCTATTAGTGACAAGAATGTGTTAATTTATTAGAAATATAAAAGAGCCTACAATGGGCTGTTTTATCTCCAGGTATGCACATTTTTTTCTTGAGGCAGCTCATAATCTCACATAATCACCATCCTCTGTAACTTTGTACTCACACACAACTACTTCACTTTTGACAATAAAATCTACTTCCAAATCAATGGAACCACAATGGGCATTCACATGGCCACATGATACGCAAGTATTTTTTCTTCTTATCCATGTATTGTTATCCAAATGGCTGTACAACACTGTTTTTTAAAAAATAACTCAAAATCCCTATGCCCAAATGTCCCAAAATTTGTCACACAACAGGAGCTGACAATCTTCTCCCACTGTACCAATTTTCGTACTGATCTGACTTCCAGTTCTTACGTTATAACTTTTTGTTTGAACTGCCACGTTTGTTACTATTACATGACAGAACGTTTTACTTTTATGCTGTGGCAAAAATGAATGAGTTGTCACCCAGTCCTACTACGGGGCTTTCCACTGATGCCATGTATTTTAGTCTGGGTTAAAGCTCTGTCAAAGGTAACACTTTGATACAGTTCTGTGGGCCTGTATTCAGGACTGAAACAAAATGAAGGTTGCACTTTTTGCTCATTTCCCTGGGGACTAGAGATGGGCACAAAACAAAACAAAATTCAGTCCGTTATTCGTTATTCATTTCATTATGTAACAAAACGAGTAACAAAAATTGTGATGAAATTGGAATGAACTGAACTGAACCACAAAAATTAGGTTTGTTACGTTTCATTTTCGTTAATGGTGATGCACAATGAAATGAGCTGTTTTAAATTGTTAAAAAACATCCTGAATATCTTTAAAAACCCAGCAATAATTATTTATTCTGCCTGATAATATCGACCAGGGGGGTTGGGGTCCTTAAAATGTGCATTTTCTTTTCTTTTTGCAATGTCTTTTCTCAGATAGCTGTATTTTTTTCCTTTAAGGAGAGTTGGGGACATCGA
>JAHTLZ010003560.1:0-12728 GCA_023846285.1 Phrynocephalus versicolor
AGGTGTCTCCCCAATGTGTGGCAGCGGTGAAGAAGGCCAATTCCATGCTAGGGATTAGCAAAAAGGGGATTGAAAATAAAACAGCCAACATTATAATGCCATTATACAAAACAATAGTAAGGCCCCACCTGGAGTATTGTGTACAATTCTGGTCACCGCATCTCAAGAAAGACATAGTGGAACTGGAAAAATTCCAGAAGAGAGCAACTAAAATGATTACTGGGCTGGGGCACCTCCCTTATTTATTTTATTTATTTATTTTATTTATTTAGCTTGTATGCCGCCCACTACCCAAAGGTCTCTGGGCGGCTCACAATCAGAATGAACAGTTAAAACATCAAAATACAATAAAATCAGAACAATAAAACATGTAGATACAATAAATACAATACATTAAAAACATACCACTAAAATTGCCTTCAGGGCCCGCAATCATTAGTTAAAAAACGTTTGGAATAGGAAGGTTTTTACCTGGCGCCGAAATGTTAGCAACGTCGGTGCCAGGCGAGTCTCATTTGGGAGGGTATTCCATAGTCTGGGGGCAGTTGCTGAAAAAGCCCTATTCCTGCAAGCCATCCCCTTCACCTCCTTAAGGGATGGCTCTTTCAGGAGGGCTCCCTGACTAGATCTTAATTGCCGGGTAGGTTCATATGGAAGGAGGTGGTCCTTCAGGTATCTAGGTCCTAAGCCGTTTAGGGCTTTATATGTCAAAACAAGCACTTTGAATTGGGCTCGGGCAGCAACTGGTAACCAGTGAAGATTATACAGAATCGGCGTGATGTGTTCCTTGGTGGCCCTACCACTCACCAGCCGTTCCGCACGATTCTGAACCAGTTGCAATCGCCGAACCGTCTTCAGAGGCAGCCCCACGTAAAGCGCATTACAGTAATCAATACAGGATGTTACCAGTACATGTGTAACTGTCATGAGGCTCCGTTCATATAGGTAGGGGCGCAGCTGGTATATATTCCGCAGCTGGAGAAAGGCACCCCTGGCCACCGAGTCCACCTGGGCTTCCAGAGTTAGACCGGGGTCCAGGAGCACCCCAAGCTACAGACCCTGTCCCTTAGGGGGAGTGCAACCTCATCCAGGACAGGGAAGTGGCCCTCTAGCCTGTCTGACGAGGCACCCACTAACAGCACTTCCTTCTGACGAGGCACCCACTAACAGCACTTATGAAGAAAGGCTAAAACATTTGGGCCTCTTTAGTCTGGAAAAAAAGGCGCTTGAGGGGGGATATGATTGAGACATACAAAATAATGCAGGGTATGAGTAAAGTGGATAGAGGGAAGCTCTTCTCTCTCTCCCAAAATACCAGAACTAGGGGACATACACTCAAATTGAGGGCTGGGAGAGTAAGAACTGACAAAAGAAAATATTTTTTCACCCAGCGCGTTGTAAGTCTATGGAACTCCCTGCCACAGGATGTGGTGATGGCATCTGGCCTGGATGCCTTCAAAAGGGGATTGGACAGATTCCTGGAGGAAAAGTCCATCACAGGTTACAAACCATGATGGAGATGTGTAGTCTCCAGGCTTTAAACCGGGGTACTTCAAGGGCCAGATGTAGGGGAGTGGTATCAGGAGACAGATATCTAGTCTCATGCGCTCCCATACGCATCTGGTGGGACCGCTGTGAGATACAGGAAGCTGGACTAGATGGGTGTTTGGCCTGATCCAGCATGGCTCTTCTTATGTTCTTATGTTCTTATGTACATGTGCCCTGCCCATTGTATTCCCAGCAGACCAGCCAGACTTGAACCGACTGGCCCTCTGCAGCATGGGCATGTGCATTGGCCGCCCCCTTACGGATCATGTGGCCACTGGCGTATATCTCTCCCAGGGCCGGGCATACTGGGAGAGGTGGCAGTGGTTCATCCCACTTGAGGTAAGGTTCGATGGCTGCTCTGTGGTGAAATTCTTTGTCATACTGCAGCCACGTGTGGGCCGGGAAATCCACAGGCTGCTAAGCGATGCGCGGGTGGTGGCGTGAGGAGGGCGGTCCGCCAGCAGGACATGAAGGCCACTACCCCTCACCCCCAAATGAGCTCCAAATCTCTCCCTCAATGCACCAAGGGGGGCACGGCAAGGCCAGGATGGAAAGGAGGGGGGAATCCCTGTGCGCGGCCCCACTCACGTGTGGGGGGGGGAAGGGCCGATGCTGCTACCGCAAGCCACGGCGTTCCGCACTGCACCGTCCAGCTGGGATCCGGCGCGAAGCGGCCGCTACCGCTGTTCCAAAGGCCACCGAGCAGCCGGGCAATCCGCCGCGAAGCGCGGCAGCCAGGCCAGCGGCTACCTCCACTGCGGTGTGGCCTAGCGCTCTGCCGCAACATGCGGCCACTGGTCCAGGAGCCACTGCCGGTGATCCAAAGGCTGCGGGGCGGCCGAGAAATTCGCCTGCAAAATGGCAGGCAACCCAAAATGGCAGCACCAGGAGCGCGTTCGGGTGTCCTACCACACAGAACACTGCAGCAAAATGCCTGTGGGAGGGGGTTGGAGCCTACCCTTTTAAGGGCGCTCCTCCCCCTCCCCTCTGGATGCTCTGACACGTCCTGCCCGACTCGCTCCTCCTTGTGAGAGGGCAAACCAGCTCCGCAGGACAGAAGGACCATCCGCGGAGCCACCATTAGGATTTGTTGATCTAAAACAGATCTGTTGGGGAAAAGAGTGAGCATTCATTTGGGACCCTGCTCCAGTGGGATGATGTGACTGCAAGGGTAGTGCAGACTTACTTGGTTAAGTGGTGAGAGCACAAGAGATACCTCTTTTATAACAATAATGAGTCCCCCTTGGCTAAGTATCAATTTAGGAAGCTGATGGATGAAGTGTTAAGTAGAGTGGGTATACAGGGTTGGCGTTTTGGACCACACTCCTTCCATATTGTGGAGGCCTCCACAGCAGCTGCTTTGGGCTAGCATACAGGGACTGTACAGCACATCAGTTGGTGGTCCTCTCCAAGTGCAAGACCTGACATGTCTTCTTGGGGTCACAACCTGGGTCTGGGAGCTCTGGAATGCAACGGATGACAGAGTATGTGCTGGATGCTGCTGCCGACTGTGAGATTACAGTGTTTGGGGTAGGATGTACTGGGAAACCTTCCTGGGCTGAATGCAGCCAAATAATGGGGACTGGTTGTCTGGGGTGGTGGTGGTGGTGCAAACATTATCGGCCACTGCAGCACTGTCTGAAAGACCACATGACAACAGGCATTGGACTTGCCCAGAAACAAGGTTGGTGAGACCTCTGAGTTAAAACTGCTTCCTGCACTAGGACGGGCCCTCTCTCATATTTGATTTCGTCCTACAGTAACATCTGCTGCAGTTTGGTTATTCAATAAAGGGTGGCCCGTGTTAAACCCCATCACTTGCATTCACATCTTATTCTGGGCTGGGTGGGCAATGTTAAATAAAAGAGATTGAGTTGTGTGAAGAACTGCTGATTGGGAATTGTATACTTGAATTGTAACCCTTATATTTAAGTAGATAACATTTTAATTGTGTTTCAAAGGAATATGTAATTATAAGATTAAGGACTGAAATGTCAGGGAGTTTCTGCAAGGAAGAGATGAATCCAAGGGTCATTTTCTACTCAGGCAAACAATATTGAGTCCTTATAGTATTCAAATATTAATACTCTGGGAAGCCCAGGCAGATGTGTGCATTTACAACTTTATTCTCTCTTGCATTCTAATGCATAGATGACCTTCTGTTGTCCATGTCATAAACCATCAACTCCTTGGTGGATCTAAGTGATGATGTATAAAGAAAGTACTGAATTTTTCCATGTAGTCTTGTAAGACTAAAAATTTAGGGTCATCTTATTCATGGACGTAAGCCAATGAGAGAAACACATAGTAGAGAAACTGTTATTTTGGGCTGGAAAATTATATATGGGGGTGTCTTATAGACAGAAAAATATGGGTAATTACTCTTGGCCACCTATCATTTCAGTCAATAACCATGTTTATACAATAACTTGTGCAGGGATGAGGAGACAGTATGAAGTGCATAGCAAATGTGAACTAATGTTCAAAGAAGGGGAAAAGATTCATATCATCATTGGTTATTAATAATTGAAATTTAAAGTAATTAATGACTGCAATGCCTGTTTAACAAGTTGTGTTTCAGAATTAAGTCTCACTGGTCACCACTTTACAGTGACCACAAACTGGAAGTGGATATGTCAGAAGCTCCTTGACTGGCAGTGCTGCCATCCCCCACCCCCCCGTTTCTGTTGTAGTAGAAAAAGTAAATGACTTTAGTAAAATTTTAAAAGCAGGAGGCTCAATACTGAGTTTACTTCAGCAACCACACAATTACTAATCATCAGTCTGCATTATGCGCTGAGTATCCTCAAGGACAGGGCACAGAGCCAAAGTAACAGAAAGGTTGTGCTAGGAGTCAATTGCACCTGAAAAGAAGAGCAGAGGAAATGAACGGAATAGATGTAGCTTTAATAAAGTTTAAAAAGGAAAGAGAAGGGCTTCACTTAGTAGAATCAATAGAAGCTGTTTGTCTTGATTTGTGACTGTCTGGCATTCTCAAGGGACACATGGATGGGTCTCCCCAAAAAACACCATCACAGCAAAGTAGGGGCTTGGTCTGGGGCTGTTGCCAGATTTATTGTTATTGCCCAACACTCTTTTGTAGTGATGTAGGTATTTAATTGTAGTCCTGCACTCTGCTGGCCCTTTGTTGCAGCTGAACCTTTTCATATGTCTGGAAACATGCACACATGTATCCACATTATGATGGTTCAATTTCATTTCCTTCTGAACCTGTTCCTTCAACCAAGATCTTAATCAGGGCAATAGTTTTTCTGTGTGTAGCCATGCAGATCCATGGCCACATCTAATTGTTCCATTTTAGGATTCTGTTCCAGAGGCCTCAGGTTTATCCATCCTTTTCCTCTGGCAGCAGCAGGAGGAATACTGGGCAAAGGTATGGCGGGGTATCAGCAGAAAAGGGGATGAATAATAAAGCAGACATTGCATCTCAAAGAAAGCAAAAGTTGAAATTTCCTAGGTGTCAGTAACAAAAGGGGGGTATTGACAGTAGTGATTTACAAGGGAGGATGACTGTGAAGAAAATGGGTTGTTTAGTTGAAAGAACAATGGGGTCCAAATGTGAAGTCTGGTGTTGTTGTTCAGCACATAGGCAATGGTACCTGCTTTTGGTTGGTTTTCACAGGAAATCTGTTGAACTGTAAACTGCATCAGTGTCTTGACCATAGAATCATAGAATCATAGAGCTGGAAGAGACCTCATGGGCCATCTAGTCCAACCCCCTGCCATGCAGGAACCCCCATCACAATATTTCCGACAGATGGCCATCCAGCCTCTGCTTAAATACCTCCAAAGAAGGAGGCTCCACCACCTTCCGTGGCAGCATATTCCACTGCTGAACAGCTCTAACTGTCATGAAGTTCTTCCTAATGTTCAAATGGAATCTCTTTTCCTGTAGTTTGAAACCATTGCCCCGAGTCCTAGTCTCTGAAGCCATGGAAAACAAACCCCACTGGTCACGTCTCTCCAAGCTGATGAGAGGCCATTTATGATCACCCTTTGGGTGCGATCAGTCGACCAATTACAAATCCACCTAACAGTAGCACTATCTATTCCACTTCCTACTAACTTCTTAGCAAGAATACCATGGGAAACCTTATCAAAGGCCTTGCTAAAGTCCAGATAAGCAATGTCCACAGCATTCCCCTCATCCACAAGGCCTGTAATTCTATCAAAGAAAGAGATCAAATTAGTCTGGTATGACTTGTTTTTTAGAAACCCATGTTGACTTCTTGTAATGACAGCGTTGTTTGTTAGATAACTGCAGACCGACTGCTTAATAATCCGCTCTAGGATCTTTCCAGGAATTGAAGTCAAGCTGACTGGGCGGTAATTATTTGGGTCCTCTTTTTTCCCCTTTTTGAAGATGGGGACAACATTAGCCCTCCTCCAATCGATGGGGACTTCTCCTGTCTTCTAGGACTTCTCAAAGATTATTGCCAATGGTTCTGAAATTACTTCTGCCAGTTTTTTTAATATCCTTGGGTGTAATTTATCTGGCCCACATACAAACATGGAACAGGTAATACCTTTAGGCTACTAGAAAATTAACAAAAACATTGCTAATATTTCAAGGGCGAAACCCTCTTCCTCAGAGCAGTACAAATAGGTTACAACATGGCAAAAGATGGATTTGCCTGGAGTTATTTCTTAGGTGTAAGGTCCTTGGCAAGATGGGAAAAAGCCAGGCATTTTCTTATTTGAAGCTCAGATCTTGGACGTTCTTAGGCTGCATCCGGAATGAAGGGGGGAAGGTGTTTTATTGTCCCAGTCCTTCCAAAGACATGTCTCGGCTCACATATACATATTCACACCTTTCCTCAATGTGGCTCATCGAGGCCAATGGCCCCTGCCTTGCCAGCGAAGGGGGAGGGGGGTTGGTGCAGAAGGCCCATGCATTTCACTTGGGGATTGGGCTAAAATTTGGAAAAGCCCGCTGGGTGTAGCCAATTGGATCAAACACAAAGGAAAGAGATTACCCAGTGTTGCAGTCTTGTCATGTCTCCATTGATGTTCCATTTGCCTCTTCATTGGAACACATGGGAGGTAGCTGATTCCTCGTATTTCAGTATTTCCAATTAAAGCAAAACAAGTTGAGGAGCCCTGTGGCCATCACAAAAACCAAATACAAAAACAGAACAGGTTATACCTTTAGGCTACTAGAAAATTAACAAAAACGTTGCTAATATTTCGAGGTCGAAACCCTCTTCCTCAGAGCAGTACCAATAGGTTACAACACAGCAAAAGATGGATTTGCTAGGAGTTATTTCTTAGATGTAAAGTCCTTGGCAAGATGGGAAAAAGCCAGGCAGTTTCTTCTTGTCTTGATCATGCGTTTTCCCCCGTTTCCTAGTGAGAATCTTTGTCTTTATGACCTTCCATGACAGTCAATGATTAACAGCAGGCAATGTTTCAGTTGGTGGTACACATCAATGGCTCTTAGTTGAAAATGATATGTTTGCAGGATAAATGAAAAGCTCCCCCCACACCCCTTTATAGCCTTTATAGCAATGGGATTTTCAGTGGATGGGTGGCTATGAGATCGAGAAATGAGTATATTTCTGGCCACCCAGTGTTGTTTTTTTGATGCAGATCAGTAAAGTCAAAACACAGCAGGTCTTTGGTTCACTTATTCTCTCCTGATTAACTGAGAAAGACTATTGAAAAGTAGGGTACATTGCAGGAAGCAGTCACAGAGAAGGCCTGGCCATCTGCTGAATGGAATGGAGCTAGAAGGTAGTCATAATCTGCAAGCCTGGAAACCTGCCGGAGACCCTATCATCAAAGAAAAGAGAGGTCTAATGTGCATTTCCCATCAGTGCAAAAGAAGGGACACCATAAGCCTATGTCCTCCCCCCTTCCCAAAATATACACATAGTCAGAATCAATTGCCTATATTAAGGGGAGTATATCCCCCTAGGACATACAAGGGGCAATGTAAGGAAAGCAAAGGGATGATGTAAGGATTAAAGGTCTGGCGTCAGTAGTAGGAGAATGTCCCTTGCTTTTGAAAATGCTTCATATGCTCACATACGTTTACCATGTCGTAATCAGTTGCTGGATCCCCAGTGTCAATTTCTTGATGTACTACAGTCAACTCAAAACAAAGACAGTTTTTTGTAGACTTATTATCCCTTGGCTGCATAGCAACAGTACACAACCCCAAAATCTCCGCCCCACCCCAAATGTAATTTCAGTTATCTGCAGCACACCATGATCTCTGAGCCAAGGAGATGTAAAGTTGATGCAGTGCTTGTCATTAGTCAAAATGATGAATACAATGATGATGCAGTTTCTGTTTACTTGACTTTTGAGTGAAAGAACAGCTAGAATTATTGCTCAAATCTGAAAGAGAGAGGTCACACAGAAATCCTAATATTTAATCTAGATTTTATCACAGATTATAAATAGTTGTTGGTCCCTGGCAGTCCAGATTTGTTGCTGATTTATTGCTGGAGGGGGAGGGGAAGTAGCTACTTGCAGTGTAATATGATTGGAAAAGAGTAATCCATATTCAATGAGAGACATTATAGTAACTATTTTGCAGTCTGAAAACATCCTAAGTAAGGGAATTTGGTGCCATCTGGTTCATGCATAAAAGGTTATCCTCAGTGCAATCTATTTTATCCCTCACTTGAGCAATCCTTCCATTCACACTGGAGATGTTTATTCTCTCATGGGTAGGGTCTAGAGAGGTCTTTGGATCACAAAGTTTATTCACAAGAAAGGTTTACGTAGTTCACTGGTGCATATGGAGGCAGCAGTGGAGGACAGTGGTGGCAGGACAAGCTCAATGCAGCAGCACTGCTGCAAAGGGAAAACACTGGGGTGAAGGTTGGGAAAATTGAATGAAGATAAACTCCTTTTCTCTCAGTGTGTGTTCAAAGAAGGCCGGGCTTAAATCCAGTATCTTTCCCCAGTGGTTGCTTTTATTTGCTTTGCACACAGTTCCTCCCTTCAAACAACCACTAAACCAAAACATAATATGGACAGAGTTAATGAATTTGGGAGGATAGGCCTAACATAATGTCCTCCCTTGCCTTTTTCTGCAGCTATCATTCAAAAGGTCATGTTAACTTTCCTTTTTTGGGTGTTGTTAAATAAAATGACACCCCCCCTCAAAAAAAAAGAAATAAAAGAAAAAAGGGGAAAGGGAAAGGGGGAAAGGGGGAAAAATAAAAAAAGCATGACACACACACACACAAAACACCAATGTATCACTTTTATCTAAAATAGCTATACATGGAAATAATTTTGTAAAAAAATAAAGTGGTAGAAAAAATAAAAAATAAAGGAGGAGCTTTCCTGTAATCCATTAAAAAGTCACAACCCACCTAACATGGCACATGGTTGTCACCTCAGACAACACCATTTGGCTCCATTTGGGTGAGAACGAGGCATCTGCATAACCTACAGGACCGGATATTTAGGAGTCCAAAGACAAAAACCAGAAGTCCTGGTGCTTCTGCCAGAAAAGGGCAGTAGAGCTTTAAGAGGGGGTACACTAAGTAAAAATATGTAGAGTTGTCATAATTTGATTCAAAACTAATATAGCTCAGTGGTTTACATATCATAGAATCATAGAATAATGAAATTAGAAAGGTCTGTAAGGTCATTGAGTCCAATGCTCTGCTCCATGCAGGAATACAACTCAAAGGATATCTGCCAGGTGGCTGTCCAATTTTCCCTTGAATAGCTCCAGTGTTGGGGCCCTGCCCAGCCACAGTGGTGGCAGCCACATCTGTGCAACAACAGGAAGGAGGTGCATGGCTGCAGCCAGGTCCAGAGACCTCCACTGCCAGGGCCTCTGCTAGAGCTGGCAAGGGCCAGAGGCCTCTGTGACTGTGGCAAGGGCTGGAGGCCTCCCCAGTTAGATCCAGAGACCTCTGCACTGCAGCCTCGGTGAACACTGAAGTGAGGAGGAGGTGGTGAGCCAGGTCATGAGGGAGGGAGGGAGGGACACCTCTATCCCACACTGCCATCACCCCCTTGCCGCCACCTTCACCATCACCCCTTGCTGGCGCGACAGCTGCAGCGGCGGAGAAGGGGTGATAGCAAAATGAGCACCTCTGGTCATTGATCAAGGCAAAATTCAAGATAAAGTTTTGCTTGTTTGTCAAAATACTCGTAAACCAAGATTCCACTGTAGAGCCAAGCTGTGTAGCCTTCTGCACACTGCACAGTCCCAAGGCAATACCAAACCACTTTTTAGTATTCTCTACTTGGAGGATCTGGGAATGTCCATCAATCAGTATAGATTTGATGATACCTGATGATGATTATTAAACAGTACCAAAAACAACCCAAATAGCAAACTGTCAGGACATGCCTTAAAGCAAGACTTCCCAAATCTGGTTGTTCCTATCCAAAAGTAAGCAGAACTACTTAACACACAAGGATGAACAGTACTTTCAGAAACTAAAATTAACTTTATGTTTAGTAAGGCTGATTAGTGATTGAGAAGCGGCATCTCAGGGGGAAAAGTACAGACCTCGATAGCTCAGAAAAGAAGTGAAGATTGACAAAGAACTCTGAAGCTGCCAGAAATATAGGAAGTATGAGAAAAAAACACTCTGGGGGTTAAAAAGAAATCTGAAGTGCTCCTAAAATGACAGAAAGGTCAGCAAGTGACTATAAAGAGTTTGGAATGCCTGTGGAAAGCTCACACTATGTTTTAGCAACTACTGAAGAAAAAAAATTGAAACAAAAAATCAATATCAAAAGTGCCCAAGCAGGAACTTTGTGGGGTAGATCAACACCACAACCCAAATGCTCCTCATTCCCAGTGCATAGTAGAGATGGGCACGAAACGCACATTTTTTCATTTCCGTTATTCGTTACCGTTACCGTTACGCAACGAAACGACAAACGAAAATTGTGATGAAAATGAAATGAAATGAACAGAACCATGAAGATTTTGTTCATACGTTTCGTTTCCGTTACTGGCGGCATGCAATGAAGTTGAGCTGTTTTAAATGTTAAAAAATGCCCTGGACATCCATAAAAACACAGCGATAATTATTTATACTGTCTCATAATACCTACAGGGGGAGTTGGGGGCCTTAAAACATGCATTTATGTCTTTTCTCAGATCGCTGTATTTTTTTCCTTTAAGGGGAGTTAGGGGACATCGACCCAAAATGGCTCCCAGATGCCTAATATTGATTTCTTGGGTATTAAAACGCCCTGGACATCTATAAAAATGCAGCAATAATGTGATACTTATTTGAAATTATTACCTACCAGGGGGTTGGGGTCCTTAAAATGTTTGTTTTTGTCTTCTCTTATCGTGATGTATTTTTCTTTTCCCTTTAAGGATGATAAAATGGATGTCGCCACTCCAGCCACAACATGGAGGCAAGTCATGTGATGGGATCATGTAAATTACTGGACAACTTCAACCAATAGCATGCCCAGGTTGCAGGCTGGGCAGGTCTGGCAGCCACAGCGGGCATAAAAAGCTCTTGCAGCCCCCGGAAATGCTTTAAAAATCGTGCAAAAAGCGGGTAGAAACGACAAACGGAAACGGAAATTTTTCAAAAAATTCACAAAAAACGGAAATGAACTGAAACAGACCTCTCAACGACAAACGACAAACGAAACACCATTTTTTTTATTCGTGTCCATCTCTAGTGCATAGTATAGTCAATTATCTAAAAAAGAAAAAGAGAGGATGTTCAGGTTTATGAATGGGGGATATTGTGCTTCTGTACCCATTGTTCAAAAGCCAGCAAATGGGTCAATATTGGTGTACAATATCGTACCCATGTTCCTAGCAGGAAAAAGGATGGAACCCTTTACAGAGAAGAGGACAGAGGGAATGCCGACACCACTAATGGCAGCAGTCAAGACCATCTACACTACAGGATACACTCTACTGCTCACTGCCATTCACACTTGTTAAAAAATACTCCTGACAATTGCTTTGTGCTTAAATGGTATCACTTTGAGAATGGCAGTGGTGCTCGGGGGGAGGTCCTGTTCAACACCTTGGCCATTAGCCTGTGGGGTGTCTCAGTGTTCCATGATGCCCCATATTATTTCACATTCACATGAAAAACCTATCAGCACATGAGTGGCATCAGACCACAAAATTCTGGCCAGCATCTTTAGGTTTTTTTTTTTTTTTTTTACTAAAGAAACCACTAATTACAAAAGGGCTATTAGTGACAAGAATGTGTTAATTTATTTGAAATAGAAAAGAGCCTACAATGGGCTGTTTTATCTCCAGGTATGCACATTTTTTTCTTGAGGCAGCTCATAATTTCACATAATCACCATCCTCTGTAACTTTGTACTAACACACAACTACTTCACTTTTGACAATAAAATCTACTTCCAAATCAATGGAACCACAATGGGCATTCACATAGTCCCATGATACGCAAGTATTTTTTCTTCTTATCCATGTATTGTTTTCCAAATGGCTGTACAACACTGTTTTTTTTAAAAATAACTCAAAATCCCTATGCCCAAATGTCCCAAAATTTGTCACACAACAGGAGCTGGCAATCGTCTCCCACTGTACCAATTTTCGTGCTGATCTAACTTCCAGTTCTTACGTTATAACTTTTTGTTTGAACTGCCACTTTTGTTATTATTACATGACAGAACGTTTTACTTTTATGCTGTGGCAAAAATGAATGAGTTGTCACCCAGTCCTACTACGGGGCTTTCCACTGATGCCATGTATTTTAGTCTGGGTTAAAGCTCTGTCAAAGGTAACACTTTGATACAGTTCTGTGGGCCTGTATTCAGGACTGAAACAAAATGAAGGTTGCACTTTTTGCTCATTTCCCTGGGGACTAGAGATGGGCACGAAACAAAAAAAAAAATTCAGTCCGTTATTCGTTATTCATTTCATTATGTAATGAAACGAGTAACAAAAATTGTGATGAAATTGGAACGAACTGAACAGAACCACGAAAATTAGGTTCGTTATGTTTCATTTTCATTAATGGTGATGCACAATGAAATGAGCTGTTTTTAAATGTTAAAAAAATCCTGAATATCTTTAAAAACCCAGCAATAATTATTTATTCTGCCTGATAATATCGACCAGGGGGGTTGGGGTCCTTAAAATGTGCATTTTCTTTTCTTTTTGCAATGTCTTTTCTCAGATAGCTGTATTTTTTTCCTTTAAGGAGAGTTGGGGACATCGA
>JAHTLZ010000063.1:0-41208 GCA_023846285.1 Phrynocephalus versicolor
TCACTGAAATCTAGATAAGCAATATCCACAGTGTTCCCCTCATTCACCAGGCCTCTCACCAGAGAGGGGGGGCTGCTTTTAACGGCTTGTTGATTTTTTAAAAAGGTCATTCTTACCTAGCAATGATATTGGGGTGGGTCCTGCAGTGCCCCATGCATTTCAAGACAGCCGCGTAGGAATCCAGGTTAGGCTTCAGTCTTGCTTCTTCTATCATCTGGAAAACAGCGCCGACCTCACGGAGAGCCCCCTGTGAGCAAAAATCCGAGAAAAACAGAAGGGTGGATCAGACACTCCCAAGTTCTGGGTGCTCAGCCACAAGAAATCATTGCATGGTTTTCCCCGCCCGGCGAGGTAGGTTAGAATGAGACACATTTAGTGGGGTCAGGCTCATGGGTGAGGTATAAGGCAGGATTTGACTCAGGAGTCTTCCGTGGCCTCTAACCCTTTATTTTATTTATTTATTCTGCTGTCTTTCTGGAAACAGGCAAAGACCTTTCTCTACAGGCAAGCTTTCCCTGAATGATGGACTATCTATTATGTCTCTTTTATATTTATATTTATATTATTTATCTTAGAGTATTTTTACCCCGCCTTTCTCCTTGGAAAAGGACCCAAGGCATCTTTACAGTAATGAGGGATAGTATACAGTCCAATACAATTAAGACATGATCAAGTATTGAGAACAAGGAATTGGGGGACATCTTACAGCATTAATAGACAGCATTACATTAAAGCTACAAGGTAATATAAGTAGTTAGAAACACAAAGTCTATGTGAACCCATAGATTCATCTAAAAGACACATAATGCTAGTCCATCATTCAGGGAAGGCTTGCTTGAAGAGAAAGGTCTTTGCCTGTTTCCGGAAAGACAGCAGAGATGGGGCAGTCCTGGCCTCCAGTGGGAGGGAGTTCCAGAGTCTGGGCACAGCAGCCGAGAAGGCCCTTTTATGGGTTCCCACAAGATGCACCTCTGAAGGTGGCAGGATGGAGAGAAAGGTCTCTCCTGATGACCTTAACACCCGCATCGGTTCATACTGTGAGATTCGATCTTTGAGGTAGCTAGGACCCAGGTCGTACAGTGGTTTGTGTGAGTCTACCATACATGGCTACACAGAGCTTGTGTTTATAATCACTTTTAACTTTGTGTTTATCTCTCTCCTTCTGTGATTGCACTGACACTGTATTTTCAATGTTAGTTTTCATCCCTCGTAACTTTTGGGTGGTCTCCCGTACACAGTTACAGTGATGCCTTGGATTACGAACGACTCGAATTACGAAAAAGCTTGAATTATGAAGGGAAATCTGCCTGCCAGGGAATTTTGACACCTCTGCCACCACGGTGGCTTTTTCCTTCCCAATGCCTTCATAATTCAAGTTTTTGGTTAACTCGCTGTGCAGGAAAGCAGGCAGGTGGCAGGGATTTGAAGGCACGGACGACCCTCCCCCCGCCCCTACCTGCTTTTGGAGGCGAGTTGAAGGAAAAAGCATTGCTCCCCCCCCCATGCTTACACAGCAAAAGCTCTTTCCTGACTTTGGGAAAGGGCTTTTTCCTCACTGCCCCGACCCAGCGGCGTGTGTGTGTGTGTGTGTGTGTGTGTGTGTGTGTGTGTGTGTGTTAGCAGGCAAGCAGTGGACAGCCCCCTCTTGGATGGGGGGCAGCCGCTGCCCCCCTCCCCGCAGCCAAGCAGTGGTGGGGGGGCAAGTTTTACTCTTGTCGCCCAGTCTCTCTATACTCCTGTGCTTTAAGGTTCCGCCACCAGACCCCCCGACTTTGCTCCCCACCAAACCGGCCGACGGTTTCGGGGAGGGTCCCACCAACCCAGCAAAGGGGGGGGAGAGAGACCTCTTCCCCTGCTCTGCTGGGTTGGAGTAGGGTCCCCAGAGGAATGCACTGAAAACCAATTAATCCGTTCCCTTATTTTGCCTTTTTCCAGATCCCCAGAATGGATTACTTGGCTTTCCCCTTTTCTGTGGGGAAAATTTTGAATTTCGCAATTCCAAAAAATTTTGAATTGCAAAAACTCCATTGGGACGGATTTGTTTCATAATTTAAAGAAGGCATCCTTGTGCCTTGAATTTATACCCTTTTCTTTTAACTGCTCATGTTCTCGTGTAGCTTTAACGTTGCCTTTTAATGCTGCAAGATACCCCTCTCTTCCTGTTCTCAATACTTGAACATGCCTTAGTTGTCCTGGGCTATATATTGTCCCTCCTTGCTGGAAGCCACCTTGGGTCCTTTTTCCAAGGAGAAAGGGGGGGGGGGTACCTGCTCACAAGAGCTTCCGCCTTCTGGGGGGGTTGGGGGCCCACTTTTCCCTGGGGGGTTATAAAAAAAAACCCCCCATGGGTGAATGACTACAGTGGTCCCCCCCCCCCCCCCGTTTCATGGTTCATATACTGCGGTCCTGCTATATCGTGGGACTGCAGTACTGAACAGTAGTTTTTCTCCCCTACCCCAACACCAATAAGCTGGAGGGGGAAAAGGTTTCGAAACCCTTTTTCCCCCTTGCCCAAGCCCCGGGCTCTGGCTGATTGGTGCTGGGGTGAGGAAATAAAGGTATTTCTCCTCCAACCCAGCGCCAATCAGCTGGAGGCCTGGGATCACCTGCATGGAGGCACCACGGGCCGCTCCGCCCCTGCACCTGGAGAAGCAGCGCCAACGTTTAAAATGTCTTTAAGCAATGGAGCCAGCTTGGCTCCACTGCTTAAAGACATTTTAAACATTGGTGCTGCTTCTCCGGGTGCTGGGGGGGAGCGGCGCACAATCTTTAAAACGCCTTTAAACATTGCGCGTGTGCCCCAGGCCCGACCCAACCTGCATTCACAAATCGCGGATTTTCAATTATCGCGGTCAGGTTGGGTCCCTAACCCCTGCGATCGACTGGGGGGGGTACTGTACTGGGGCGGGGGCACTGCCACCCCAGGCAGCTTGGATCTCTGTATCCGGGCCCTTTGCTTGGTTCTGCGCCAATGCCTGTCCATCAAACCATTTTGTCGGACTCACGGCCCCCTTTTCCAGGGAGTTCCCCTTCATTTCAACTCGCCGGGGGGGGGATCCCCAGGGTGGCCCCGGCAGCCCCTCTTCTCCCTAGGAGGCATCCCCAACCTCTGGCTCTGAAAACACTTACTTAATACAGGCATGTCCAAACTTCAACCCTCCTGATGTTTTGGACCACCACTGCCAGAATTCCAACCCTGTATTTCCAAAGGCAAAGGACTGTGGGAGTTGTGGTCCAAAACATCTGGAGGGCTGAAATTTGGACATGCCTGACTTAACACCCCAGCGCTCCCCAGCCCGTGAGGGGACGAGCAGATGGGTAAAGAGCGCCAAGCAGCCAGGCACAGAGGGGAGGGGGGAAACGCAGAGCCATTACCTTTTTGGCATGGCCATGCAGGACAAGGTTGTACATCCGGATGTCCAGCTGTGCCCGCCGGGTGGCGGCGCGGTGGTAGTAGGCGAGGCACCGGTGGGCTCGGTCGGGCTGCTGGAGATAGAGGCAGGTGTCCAGGTAGGCCAGGAGGCTGAGCTGAAGGTTCCTGTCCACCTTCTCCGACTCGGCCGGGGCCAAAGGCTTTGGGGAGGCGGCCCCCCCGGCCTCCGTTTGGATAGCTTGCCCTTTGGCCTTGCGAGCGGGTTTGGGTTTCCTCTCGGCCGGCCTGTTCTCGGCGGCCTTGGGGGTCCTTCTCGGCTCCGGGGTGGCCGCGAGCGACTCCAGGGCAGCCTCCCGGGCAGGGGCCGCCGAGGAGAGTTTGGCTGGAGCGTGTTTTGTTCTCTTGCGGGCGGGCCCCTTCTCCAAGGGGACATCCCTCTGCTTTGGGGGGAGAGGGGCGCTCAAGACTCCTGTCGGCAGCTCCCGGAGACACTTGGGCTTGGCTAGCTTCTCCCGGCGCAGTTTCTCCATCCACCGGCTCGGCCGCGCGGTGCTGCTTCCTCCCAGTGTCAGTGCCGGCGAGTTCTGCCCCGGTGCTTTGGGCAAGGGGGTGGGTGGAAGGGCCTCGCCTCTCCTCGCCCCAGGGGCGGGGACTGGATCCGTCAGCACCTCCGAGCCATGGTCGGCCAGCAGCTGCTTCACCCTCGCTTCCAATACTGCGCGGAAATCAAAGCCAAAGAAAAGACGCATCACCAGGACACCATTACCCAGCATGTTGTTAGTTGGTGGAACTCCCTGCCACAGGAAATGGTGATGGCATCTAGCCTGGATGCCTTCAAAGGGGGATTGGACCGATTCCTGGAGGAAAAGTCCATCCCAGGTGACATACCATGATGGAGATGTGTCATCTCCAGGCTTAAAACCGGGGTCCTTCAAGGGCCAGATGCAGGGGAGTGGGATCAGGAGACAGAGATCTAGTCTCGTGTGCTCCCAGACGCATCTGGTGGGGCCACATGTGAGATACAGGAAGCTGGACTAGATGGGCCTTTGGCCTGATCCAGCAGGGCTGTCCTTATGTTCTTATGTTCTTACTGACGGCTTCTGCAGGCACAATTTCAAGTTTTCATCTCCTTAGTGTGTGAGTGTGTTTTTTAACCGTTCCCTTCTCCTAAAAAGGACCCTAAGCAGCTGACATCATTAAAAGCCTGACACGAAAAGCTAAAAACAGGGCATCAGTCAAATATCTCAAAAGAATGAAAAATGCTGTGTTTAAAGCGTCAGGTGAAAGGGTTAACCAGAACAGGTTTAGATGCAGCAAAATGGAAACTGCTGTGTTTTTCTTTTTAAACATTCAGCTACTTGGAGAAATCCGGCCTGAAGAGAAAAGTCTTTGCCTGCTTGCGGAAAGGCAGCAAAGTTGGGGCCGGCCTGGCCTCCAGTGGCAGGGAGTTCCAGAGTCTGGCGCGGGGCGGGGGGCAGAGAAAGCCCTCTCCTGTGTCTCCCACCAAGCGTGCTTATCAGGGACGAGAGAAAGGACTCTCCTGAGCAATCGTCTGCCTGTTCCAAGGGACGCCATGCAACAGGATTAGTAAAAGGAGCCCCCCCCCCACACACACTGCATTGATCACCCATGACTGCTGTTCCGCACCCCTAACCCTCCACTTTTTCTCCAATGCCCTAAATGTGCTGTCGGCAACTGTCTGTCATCTTTTCCACTTCCAACCTCTTGACAGCCCAGCGAGGAAGATCAGGATGACATAAGAAACGCGGGAGGCGGCCAACAGGCAATTTGTTGAATGAAGATGCTTTGGACACTAGATGCTAAGTCCCGCATTAGAGAAACGACACTGATTTTCATTTTCATCCTATCCTCTAGGGCAGGCATGTCCAAACTTTGGTCCTCCTGATGTTTTGGACCACAACTCCCAGAATTCTAAGCTTAGTTTGCCAATGACAAAGGACTACGGGAGTTGTGGTCCAAAACATCTGGAGGGCCGAAGTTTGGACATACCTCCTCTAGGGAATTAGCAACCCCAACCAATTTGGTATCATTTGCAAATTTGATCAGCCTACTCTCTATTCCTTCCTCCGAGTCACTAATAAAAATATTGAATAGCACTGGATCCAGAAGATAACCCTGAGGCACCCCACTGGTCACGTTGCTCCAAGTGGAAGAGAAGCTATTTATGATCACCCTTTTGGTGTTAACAGTGGCACCATCTATCCCACATTCTACTAACTTCTTTGCAAGTATACCATGGGGAACCTTATCAAAGGCCTTACTGAAATCTAGGTAAGCAATATCCACAGAGTTCCCCTCAGCCACCAGGCCTCTCACCAGAGAGAGATAGAGATAGATTTCATTTTATTTTAGCTTACCTTCCACTAACTCCACCTGCTCCCACAGTATTTTCTTCCGGGCTTCTTCCTTCATCCTTGTCAAAGAATAACTCCTTAACCCAATCCGCAGGCTTTCTGTAAGGCAAGCAGAAGGTGTATTATTAGAACCTTAAAAGGAAAATTTTTAAGGACTCTCTCTGCGCTGCTACATTCATCCACCACCACTGATATATATATTCGAGAGAGAGACAGAGAGAGAGGTTAGAAGCCTTCTGGATATACATCAGGCAGCACTCTTAAGAACATAAGAAGAGCCCTGCTGGATCAGGCCAAAGGCCCATCTAATCCAGCTTCCTGGATCTCACAGTAGCCCCACCAGATGCCTCTGGGAGGACATGAGACTAGATATCTGTCTCCTGATAGTCCACTCCCCTGCATCTGGCCCTTAAAGTACCCTGTGTTTTTAAGCCTGGAGATGAAACATCTCCATCATGGCTTGTCACCTGTGATGATGGACTTTTCATCCAGGAATCTGTCCAATCCCCTTTTGAAGGCATCCAGGCTAGATGCCGTCACCCCATCCTGTGGCAGGGAGTTCCTCAACTTTCTGAATAAACAAGAATTGGCTGAAAAGGACAGTTCAGTTGCTCAGCTCTCCTCCAGGACACCAAGGGAAGGAGCATTCCAAAATCCTGTTTCGTGTCACAAGGCATCAATAGATCCCCAAACAAGCAACTGAAAATATATCTGAATTTTACCACCAATGATGGCAATGACAACCCCCGTCTACCAAGGACACAATGAATAATAATCAACATGCCTCAAGATAAGTCCAGTAGGACTTAAAATAAAATAAATAAAATACAGTAGAACCCTGGTATCTACTGGGGATTGGTTCCAGGCCTTCCTGTGGATAATGAAAACCATGGATAAGAGAGAATGCCTGCCCACCCACCCCCAAACTGCTGTTTCCTGACAGTAGCTTGCTTTATGACTGCTGTTTGATTTGCCAGGAGAGAGTTCTTAAATTTCCATCTTGCCAAGTGAACTTTTAAGAACTCTCTCCTGGCAAATCACATCCCTTGCCATGTTTGAACTTCTATACCAGCTTTGAAAAAAGAGAGCTTGCTCTCGAAACTTCAGCAACTTTTTAAAAATTATTAATATTCTACCCCATCCCACCCCCAAAAGAAAGGAATTAGCTTCCCTCCAATTGCAAGGTGTGTGTGTGTAGGGGTGTGTGTGTGTGTGGGGGGGCTTTTCCTCCAATTGGAGGGGGTGCATTTGTAACTAATGGCAATAAGAAATTTATAATTCATCATACAGTGGACCCTTGTATAACGAACAGTTTGCATAACATAAAATCTGTACAACATAAAAAACCTCCGGAGATAGGGGAAATTTGCTTAACAAAATCGCCTATGGGGAGAATCCGTACAACATAAAAATGGGATTACTCCATTTTCCATGCATTCCTATGGGAAATTTGTATAAAGGAAAATTTGCTTAACATAATTTCATTTGGAACGAAGTAATTCCTTTATACAAGGTACCACTGTATATTATATCTTATTAAGGCTCTTAAGCCTACGTGTCTCTGTGCTGGGGAAATGTGTAAGATCCAGACCCCCCCATTAAAAGTGGGGTTCAGGAGCTCCCCAAGAGGAGGGGCATTTGCAAGGGGGGGCTCATTCCTAACCTTCCCCCCCCCGGGGGGCTCCAAGCATACCAACCTGTACCCCGCAGCAGCGCCCCCTGCAGCTTCAGCATGGACATAGCCACCCCCCCCAAAAAAAAACCCAGCTTGGCACCAAACTACGCGCCCCACATTGCAGCCCTGCCGCCTCCTGCCACCCACATTGCCTCCTCTCCCCCGACTGCGCCTGCGCCTGCGCCGCCGCGCTTGCTCTTCCGGTCCCGCTCTCAGCCAATCATAGGCCGACCGCGGACGGTGAAGCGGCTCGGACTACGACTCCCATCGGGCTCCGCGAGGGGCGCATGCGTAGAAACGGAATCTTGATGGGGTTTTTTTTCCTCCCCTCTCTCGTGACGTGATGCCTAAATAAAATAAAACAGAGGCTCCGAGAAGTCATTTCCGGGTCCGCTTTTATTTTTTTAAAGGGATATTTTTGAAGACTGAAAAGACGCATTTAATTCCCCTGGCTATCGATATTTTTGCCACAGTTTCTTTTTTTTTGGGGGGGGTGCAGAGCACACAGAATAAACATAAAGGAAGAGCACACATAAAGGAAATAATGAAAAATTCATCCAAACAGTTTCATTCATCGCATTCAATTTGCACTGTTTTCCCTTCTTTTCCCAAGGATTCAAACCGCTTTAAGGGGAGCTGTGCCACGAATGTTTTTTTAGCCCGTCAAGAGTGCCGCGGCGAAAATTTTTTTGAGAACCACTGCTCTAGATATCCCTTTGTGTGTAGGAAAAAAAGAAATACCAGTGGGACCCCGGTATCCGCTGGGGATTGGTTCCAGGCCTTCCCGTGGATAATGAAAACCGTGGATAAAAGAGAACGCCAAAAAAATCCTCAGAACTGCTGTTTTGTGACAGTAGCTTGCTTTATGGTTGCTCTTTGTGACCATAGTTTGCTTGGTGGCTGCTGAATTATTTATTTTTCCCTCTGCCCACCGTGGATAACTCAATCAGTGGATAATGAATCAGTGGATACCGGGGGCCTACTTGTGCACAAATAAATTGATTTATATACCAGTTCAGAGGGCAACTCCAGGCGGTGTGAAAGGAAATTTAAGAGAACAAAATAAAAATTTGCACATAATAAGCTATATATATTTGTTATATAAAAATAACACTTGCATAATAAACACAGAGATCATTAGACAATTCACTTTTGGGGTGCAATTTGCTTTCCCCCCCCTTCTTGCATAATTGTTAGGGCACTTTAAAAAGGAGCGATCAGCATGACTTTGCAGCCTGCAATTTTCCCGGTCGCTGCAAGATTTAATCCCGGCTTCCAAAGACCCTCCAAATGTCAATCAAATACCAATTTCAATTAGGAGACCAAGCCACCACCTCTCCGGCCGGGATACATCTCTTTCCTGATTGGCTCACCGACCTGCCAGTTTTAACTATCCAGGAGTAGGCCGGCCAGACCGCTGCCTGTAGGAGGCGGGGCTAAGTCGGCCGTTGAGAGAGGGGCACGCGCCCCCACGCCGATTGGGCGGCAGGAGGGAAGGACGCGGTGGGCGGGCCCGCGCAGGAGTTTCTGATTGGCCGTCTCCAGGAGCGGCGAGGCGGCGAGGAGGGGGGGGCTATTGAGGGAGGGGGAGGACGACGGAGGTGAAAACTCCGC
This sequence comes from Phrynocephalus versicolor, assembly GCA_023846285.1. Taxonomy (NCBI): domain Eukaryota; kingdom Metazoa; phylum Chordata; class Lepidosauria; order Squamata; family Agamidae; genus Phrynocephalus; species Phrynocephalus versicolor. The sequence continues at coordinate 9,038 of JAHTLZ010000063.1, forward strand.
GGGGATGAGCCTGAGGCGCTTAGTGAGGCGGACGCTGCTGGCCGGAGCGGTCGGTGTTCGAGGCCTAACCCGCACCATGGTGAGTAGAAAGGCCCCGCTAGGCCTCTGACCCCTCCTCGCCCCTCTAGCCTTCCTCCTCTATGGCCAGTGCCATAGAGATCCCCAGAGCGTCTCCCTTGGAGGACCCCCTCCCTCCCGTATTTGTAGCTTTAATGTCATGTATTTTAATGCTGTAAAAACTTATGCTCTTCCATTCCCTGTTTCTCAGTCACTTGAGCGTGCCTTCATTGTACTGGGATGTATAGAGTAGGACCCCGGTATCCGCTGGGGATTGGTTCCAGGCCTTCCCGTGGATAATGAAAACCGTGGATAAGGGAGAACGCATACCCACCCATCTCCAAACTGATGTTTCCTGACAGTAGCTTGCTTTATGAGTCCTGTTGTAGCTTTCTTTATGGCTGCTGTTTGTGACAGTAGCTTGCTTTGTGGCTGCTGAATTATTTAATCCCCCCCTGCCAACTGTGGATAACTGAATCAGTGGATACGGGGGTTCTACTGTATTGTCCCTTCATTACTATATAACCAATTGGGTTCTTCCCCCCCCCCCCAGGAGAAAGGGGGGGTAAAAAAATACTCTAAAATAAAATTAATTTCGCACCTGCCTTATAAACCCCTTCAATGAAATCCCTTTTGTTTTTCCACAATCTTTCGCCCTCTTCAGTGGCCTCCCCTTGCAAACAAACCCATCCTTCCGCCCATGAAACGGATGCTCAGGCTCTCTTCCCCCCCATCTCCCATAATGCCCTTGGTTGCTTAAATTCTGGGGTGCAAAAATTCCCATCAGCCTCTTGGAAGAAAGCCTCCTTTCCCACAATGCCTGGGGTGCACAAATATCCCATAATCCTTTTCAAAAGCAAAGCAAGCCCAGTGCCCTTGTGGCAGTGTTTTTCTACCTTAGGGGTTTCCTAATTTTTCCATATTTGCTTGAGGAATGGCTGTTGGTCCACTATACTATTCTCCAATATTGATATTTATTTTTCTGAAATTATTTAGGATTTGCTATTTATTTATTGGATCTCCTTACCAGGGTAGGTATTCTCTAGATGGGCAACATGAAAGTCAATTAAATAAATAAACAAACAGCTCATCTGGCTGCCAGCCTTAGACCTTTTCTAGGTATCTAGATTTCCTGATTGATTTATACAAGTAGGATATAATAATAAACTGGAAATATCCTTGTTTTTAAAAAAATGAAAAAAGGCAGTGTGGTTCATTAGGAACTACCAAATCTGATACTGGGCTGTACTTTTCCAGAAAAATATATATACTAGAAACATTTCTGCTGATTTGTTGATTTGAAAAAGCTATACTCCGGCACATACACACCTTTCTCCTAAAAAGGGCCTGAGGATGATTAAAGTGGTTAGTAAGAGCATCCCGATTTGTGCTTTAAGGGGAAGAAAGAGTCCCCTGTGGGGAAATGGGGCGGTGACAAAAATAAATAAATAAATAAATAGGCCTGTATTTGATTCTTCTTGTTTTCCTTGCCCCAGATGCCATCTCTCCCTGTAAACAGTTTTTAGAGCCTCAGATTATGTGAGCCCTTCGTGGGACGAGTCTGTTAAAGTTAAACCACAAACCGTCCTTAGGTTGAACCTGTGTGTGGGGGGGGGGCGGCACTCGATCAAAGCAAAGAGACCGACCGTGGCTAAAAAACCATTTCCTGCACCCTCGGTCTTTGTTCTCTAGTCTTTTCACCCGTAGCTCCTAGGGAGTTTTCTTCTGATTTCCCTTGCGGCTTTTCCAGCTGAGTGCGTCCCTTCAAAGCTGTGCACTTCTAAATGGGGAACATCTGATAACCTAGCCACTCCTCCTTCCAGAATACCTCTGAGCTACCCACAGGTGTAGTGCAGGCAATTAGCTGCAATTAAAATGCTGTCTTCCAATTAGCCTGAATGCCAAGGTTCCTGTTGTCACGTAGATGGATGCAATCTGTTACATCCAGGAAGACTTAAATAAAAGCGAGCCCGGCAAATAGAAAGGGAAGGGAAAAATTAATTGGAATATATTTGCATTTTATATTGATTCATTTACTCTCTGCAGACTTTATGTGGGTGTTGTTGATATTAAGAGGGGAGATAATTCTTTTTGGCTTCCCCCGTAGAGTTGTCTCTGAGCAGGGACCTGCCAAGAGAATTTCAGCAACATAAAGTTCCCGAATTTTTTAACAACACGAAAACCCGATCTTTAGTCCCAGTTAATAGAGAACGGACACAGCAAGAAATTGGCTGAGATAAACCATGGTGGTAACCAGCTCGGCAGCTGAGGTGGTGTTCAGAGACACTGACCCTGTGGGCTTTTGGTAACTCCGCAGATCCATAAACCCCCTTGCTTCTAGGTGGGATTAACAATGCGATTTAGCCTCAATTCCACAAAATCAGCTTACGCCTTTTAAACCCAAAACAGGATTAGGACGACTGACTTCCAAGCAAGGAGGGCATAGGAGCCGAACCTCCGGTGCCAGAATTAAAGGCCTTTTTTAAAACCTGGCCAACTAAAAAAGATGTTTGCTGCTCATGGAGACACCGTCGTTTCCTTTCTAGACCCTAGAAATCAGTTCCTCCCTGATGAAACCGGGGTGGGACTTGATGATCGAGCCTAGAGGATCCCTTCTGCAGTTTTAGGGCTCTTATTCTTATTATTTTTATCCTATAGCTGGAGCAAACAAGGCTAGGTAAGCATGCCCTAAGGAAGGGGGTGGGGAGCCTTCGGCCCTCCAGGTGCTTTGGGGACTGCAGCTCCCAGAATTCTGAGCCTGTCGTGCCAAGGACTGTGAGAGTTTGTGGGCCAAAACATCTGGAGGGCTGAAGGCTTTCCCCTACCCCTGTCCTAAACGTTCATGGGTTAATCCTTGCCATTCTCGCGCAGAGAGCTTTGGTCTTCGGAAGCCATCGCTGCGCCTCATGTTTCGCAAGCCTGTCCTGCGCCCAACAGGCGGTTTTCTCTCCCGTCCCGAATGTCCTGCCTGAGAATCGGATCAGGGGACGCGATGTTCTGGCACAGAGGGGGGGGGAGACAAGATGTGGCTGGACTGCAACTCCCAGAAATCCCTTTTAGCACAACGAGTGGTGGAGGCTTCTGGGAGTTGTAGTCCAGGAACATCTGGGGACCCACCAGTGGAGAACCACTATCCTTTTTGGCTTTTCTCTTGCCAACGTCTTGATTAACCAGGCCAGGAGACCAGCAGGCCCCGTGGGGCGAAGTGGAGCCAAGCTCCCTCTGCCGTCAAGGGGGCTGCAGGCCGTCGTCTCCCTCGCTGCCCCGTGGACGCTCCCAGCCTTTTCGCTGAGTGGAGCAAAAACCCAGAGGCTGGTCTTGAGCAGGGCGGCAGCAGCAGCAGTGCAGCAGGCAATGGGACCATCCGCTGCAGTGCAGGCGGGGGGCGGGGGCTTTTTAAGGGGCACAAGCATCTCCACCTTGGCCCTTCTCTTTTTGGCAAACCCGGCTGTGCGATCTTGCGTCAGAAATATTTCACTAGGTCCACCCCCCACCCACCCCCAATAGTTGTTTAAATCTCAGTTATCTCTGCCCTGGTAAGCCTGATTATATTAAAAAAAACAACAAGGAGAGTCACGAGCAATCTGTTTTTCTAGCCCCGTGGCTTCAAGGCTTTCACAACGGGAGCCTTGTGTAACTGAATCAGCCGAGGCTGGCGGGGGTGGTGGTGGTGGGGGGGAGAGGAAGCCTCCTCCCATGGGGTGACAGCTTTCTCAGGCAGGGTGAGGCCGGTGGCCTTCATGCAGATCAGGAGGAGCAAAGGTCAGCAGCGAGAAATAATTAGAATCCTTACAAACCTATTGTTCCCATTTTAATTGGTGGAGCAAATCCCGCAGAGGGGAGGGGCTAATCTCCCCTTAATGCCGATTAATAAGCTCAAAGAGCAAAGGCCTCCTAGTGTAGCTAGGAATCAACATATTGCAACACCTTGTTGGAAGAAAAGGAGCCTCCAGCTAAGACAAACAAATAAATAAGTACTCATATTGGCAATAGTTTCAGGGAGGGTGGCCCTGTTAAGTCTTTTCAAGAATTTCAGGCAAAAGTCAAAGCAACGCAAAGCAAAAGACACAAACATGTGGCACGTTAAAGACTTATCTTTCACATTTTAATGCAACGCTTCGTGCACATGTGCACTTCTTCAAACATATATAGCAACAATAGCGCCATTACTGTTGTGTTAAACAAGATGACAGGCTGGGAGGGGGCGGTCCGATCCAATTTTTTTTTTTTTGCATTTCTTAGCCTTTTCAGCTGTTAAAACTTTGGAGGTTCGGTGTATTCCTTTGGCTTCAACAGGAAATGAACACCTTTACGTTAACGAGTTAGTTCCAAACTCCGCAAACTAGCATCAAGATGTAATGGGTGGGATGCTGGGTTTTTCGTAGCTGTTGCCAGTAGTTCTCTTCGCCTCCCTCTCCGCTTCTTCCCACGCGTTTTAAGCCTGGTGTGTCATTTTCTGTCCACACCTGGCTGCTGACAAATCCTCAGCGGTGATTTTTGGGATGCTGGGAGTAATTCTTCTCTCCCACCCCCCTGTGTGTCTCTTAATCCCCAGGTTTTCCTCTGCCTGCTGATTTATCCTATCTAGTAAATAATCACAGTGCAAGAGTTGCAAATACTGCATAGCAATGTTTTCCATGGCAGCAATTTGTTTTCCTTTTTCCTTTTTGTTTTGTTTTGTTTTACACCAGGGTTTGGTGTGTGTTGTGTGTGCGTGCACCCTCTGAACCATTAGGGGGCTGAGCCATCTCTGGTCTCCGTTCAGAAACTCAGGGCCACAAGGTGCATTTCTGTGATAATTTGCAGAGCAAGGAGGAGGCTGGAAGCCCGCCTGCATTATCTCGCTCCCTTGCAACCAAGGTCATTCTGGCTGGTTCTTAATTAGCCAGCAGCTGGAGAGGCCTTGAGAACCTTACCTTCTCGGGCAGGTTTCATTTCTATTATCAAGCATTTTTTTAAAAAAAAAAAAAAAGCCATGAGAGGCACCAGAGACTGCTGCAGCTTCCTGTTGTTCGGGGGCAGCTAGTTTCAGCTGGTCTCGGAAGATTGGCACTCTGTGTATGCCCAGGAGTCCTAAATGTTGCCAGGTTCAAGGTCCTTAAACTGGTTTAAAGCTTAGGTGGTCGGCGCTCTTCACAAACGGTCTGTTCCCACTGGCTTTCTCGGGTTTGTGGCCAGAATCCTGCCGACTCGGCACATGCATTCAATTAAGTAATTCAGGAGCAGTCTACCTTAGGTTGCTGAAACAATAGGAGCAAAGAAAGTGGGGGGGGGATGGATTTTTTGTTCTTGTTGGGGGCGATCCTGTGTCCTCTTAAGTTGAACATCCTGTCGATTCCTATATAATAATTCCTCTCCAGATGGCTGGATGGCCATCTTGTTGGAAATACTGTGATGGAGGTTCCTGCATGGCAGGGGGGTTGGACTAGATGGCCCTTGGGGGTCTCTTCCAACTCTTATGAGTCTATGATTCCCCCCATGCAGTGCGCCCAGGAAACGGACTGGCAGTCGGCCAAATCCATCTATGAGTTCCACGCCACGGATATCGATGGGAACGACGTCTCCCTGGAGAAATACAGGCAAGGATCACTCCCGGGATGGGGTGGGGTCACAGTTGTCTTATTTAATTCAACAGCAGCTCCACACCCCCCCCCCCCCTTAACAAGACTGGCATCACCGAAGAAGAGCCTGGCGTGAGGTCTTTTGTTTTGAAGGCGACCCTTTGCCAAATAGCAAGCATCGTTTTAGCACAGGAGGGATCCCGGGAAGGAGTCCCCGTGGGGAATTGGAGGGCTGACTTGACCTCCCAGCCCTCCAGGTGCTCTTATATATTCCGCTGCCGTCCCCTCTCCCCCCCTTGCCATGTGTGTGTGTGTGTATGTGAGACCCCCTCCATGGTCCCCTCTCTTTCTCCCCCCAGGGGGTACGTCTGCATCATCACCAACGTGGCATCCAAGTGAGGCAAGACGGGCGTAAACTACACTCAGTTTGTTGACCTGTACGGCCGATACGCTGAGAGAGGTTTACGCATCCTTGCTTTCCCCTGCAACCAGTTTGGCCACCAGGTAAGAGCCGAAGATGGGTGGGCGTCTCTGGGGCAGGGAGGAGGAGGAGGAGGAGGAGGAGGAGGAGGAGGAAGGGGCGGCCCGGAAGGGAAGGGAAGGGCCCCTAGACACCCCCACCCCCCACAGAAGGAACCTTGGTTCAATGAAGGGGGGTTGAAGCCACAAACTCAAACCTCAGAAGTGCGGGCGTTGCTTTTTAAACCAGAGTTTTAAATATGTTTTAAAAAACTGTTTTAAAATGGTGGCGCAGCTGCTGAGATGCACACAGAGGTTGAGGAAGGGGAAAGAGAGAGAGAGAGAGAGAGAGATGAAGCCCTATGATTAAAACAGTTACAGCCGGGGGTGTAACTGGCAGGATTCCGCCTGTCCCATAAGAACCTAAGAAGAGCCCTGCTGGATCAGGACAAAGGCACATCTAGTCCAGCTTCCTGGATCTCCCAGTGGCCCCACCAGATGCCTCTGGGAGCGCACGAGACTCGATCTCTGTCTCCTGATAGTCCACTCCCCTGCATCTGGCCCTGGAAGGACCCCAGTTTTAAGCCTGGAGATGACAGACACATCTCCCTCATGGTTTTTCGCCTGGGATGGACTTCTCCTCCAGGAATCTGTCCCATCCCATGTTTCCCTTCCCTCCAGTTCAAAAAAACGAGCATGGTAGTTGCATATTGAAAAAGGAGAAAGGTCTGAGGCCAACATGTGACACAGATTAGATTGAAAGTGGGACTTTTCCAACAATAAAAGGAACTAAAACAGTTCCGGTGAGCAGAAACTGGCACCCATAAGGCATACAATTCAGTTGTAAACTACCCTAAATTGCAAGTGCTCTGGAGCGGCATATAAGCAGCACACGTTGCTTTAAATTTTTTTTTTTTGCTCCTGCTGTCTTCCCTCTTACAGATTCTTTCTTTAAAAAAAGCTTTTATTAAAAAAACCTTTTTAAAAAAACCAGGAACCGGGCACAAACGAAGAGATCAAAGCTTTTGCTGCCGGCTACGGGGTGAAGTTTGACATGTTCAGCAAGATCGAAGTCAACGGGGACGGGGCCCACCCGCTCTGGAAGTGGATGAAGAGCCAGCCAAAAGGAAAGGGGACGATGGGAAAGTGAGTGCTCGCCTGCGATGGTGGGACGTGTTTTGCTTTCCAGAGAAAGTGAGAGAGAGAGAATGACTTATACTCCCGGTTCTCAACCCATTAGAACTGCATTTCCCTCCTGAGTTTAACCTTCCACTTTCCTGTTTTGAAAGGGGCTTCTGAGGAAGGAGACTCCCTCCTTTGCTTCAACCCCGGCTTAACATTTTGAGCCTGGTTTTGTTTCCCATCTCAGATTTTTTTTTTTTTTTGGCACTAACATTTTCACTTATGAGTTCTTCTCCAGGGGGAACCAGGCTTCTAGTCCTCAGTATAGTAAGAGAAATGGTGGCAGGTAGCCGGGCCTTGGTCTTTTAAAGAGTTTTGTTTAGGGATGGGCATTTTGTTTTGGAACCATTAGGTTATGAAACGAACCACGCGAGCCCAAGGGGTGCTCGGAACCGGCTGATACACGCAGATCCAATTGCTTTACCTTTCTCTCTGCTAGCAAAATGTCATCTTTCCTGCTCCGTGCTGCTGGCCAATCAGAGAGGGAGGCAGGGTGCTGCCTGCCCCTGCACAGCTCCTGATTGGCCAGCATCACAGATCAAGCACAGATGACGTCGCAGCGTGCTTCCTCGTTGGAAGAGACAGAGAAAGGTAAAGCAATTGTATGTATGAGCCGGTTCCAAGGACCACCTGGGCTCGCGTGGTTCGTTTTGTAACCTACTGGTTCCGAAACGAAATGCCCATCCCTAGTTTTGTTGTTATGTGCCACTAAGTGCCATCTGACATATGAAGACCCTGCCTTCCATTGACCTGCTCAGCTCTTGTAGGCTCAAGCTGGTGGATTCCTTGTGTTGTCTCTCCCTGCTGATTTTCTCCTTTGCCAGTATCTCTGCCTTTCCAGAAAAACTTTCCTTCTTATGATGGGCCCCAAACAGGAGTGCACCGGCTCCAATATTTTTGCCCCCAGAGAGAGTGAGAGAGAGTGAGTTCTGGCTTGATTTGACCCGGGACCCACTCTCTCGTCTCCCTGCCTGTCCATAGTTGCCACAAAGCTCTCCTCTGGCACCGCCTTACAAATGAATCATTCCCCCACCCCCCGGCCGCCCTTATCAGCTTTCTCTACTGCCCCGCTTTCCCACCCGTGTGTGGTGATCAGAACGGAAGAGTGTGGATACCACTGGAAATTTCCCCATGGAAGTTGAGTCATTGCATCTGGACTTCTTTTTCTTGAGAGATTGAAACGTTTCACTGCTCATCCAAACAGCTTCGTTAGAATGACAAAGTGGTTTGGATGAGCAGCAAAACGAGCATGCGCTTGGAACGGATTAATCTCGTGAGTTGAGGTTCCACTGTATTGTTTATTAAGGTATAATGTTTTTGCTTATTCAATTGCTTATCTGTTGTGTTGTTTGTGGGTCTGATTTCTGTTCGGTTTTGTAAACAGAGTAGCCATGTAGCCAGATGGAGTGGTATATAAATCTAACATTTATATATATATTTATTTATTTTTATATTTATATATCGCCAAATTTTCCCAAATGGGAACTCAGCGTGGTTAACAAGTATAATATACCACAATTCAAAAGAAATAATAATCGGTTCCCCAGAGCAAACATAAAAAGAATCAACAGCAAACAGTGGAACCCAAAGTTAAAAGGAAAAGCTGAAAAAGATTCAGAGTAATACTAAGGGAAGATGGCGAAAAATGGGTGGAGATACAAACTCATAATCCCGATAAATAAATAAATAAATTTCAATCTCTGAAGAAAAGAAGTCCAGTTGCCATGACTCAATTTCCAGATAAACTCACCCTGGAGGACTGAGAATCTCCACAGACACATTCTCCTAGAAAGGTTACCAGCGGCTAAAAGACCCAATGAAAAGCCAGAACGAAGTCTTAAAATACAAGTAAAGTCCAGCGGTGTTTAAACAGCTGCCAATTAAAGACAGTTAAAGGCTCTATCTCGCGCTGTTCTCGCTGGGCTCCTGTGGATATATACGGGACAAATCTCCCCTTCAGAACTTTTTTTTTGGGGGGGGAGGGGGAGCCGAGAGACAAAAAAGCAGTAGCCTTAAGGGTTTTTTAAAATAGTGCCATCTCTTTCAGCTGCTGCCTCCTTCATCTTTGACCTCGTTGACTAGTGTCCCTCATCTGCACTGACTCCCGTATGGGGGAGAAATCGTATAGATAACGTGACTCTCAGTCAGGATGGGGTTTGGCAATGCTGAATCACAGTTCCAGGAAGATGATCGTTTATACCGATCTCGGGATTCTTGACACAGCCTTGAGGTCTCCCCTGCTGCCTGCATTCTCGCCTTCTAAACACAAGAAGTGTCACGACCCAGCTTATCAACTAATGTTTTGCTGTGCAGCGCATGCTAAGAACGGGAGCCAAGGCCTGAATTAGTGTTGAATCATTCAGAGGCATGTGTTGGCCAGTTCACGGCAGCAGCATCCACACTGTCGAGTTTTGATTTTTCACAATGATTACAGGTTTTTTCCTCAGCACTATATTGTTAGAAGTGCCTCTGTGCGGCATGGATTGGATGTAAAATCATTCCTGGTTCTGACAATCACAGCCCGCTCGGGGGACTTTTGTCTCCCCCCCTCCTCTCCCCCACCAGCCAGCCCCATCTTCCCCAGCCAGAGAAGGATGATAGGGGTTGTAGTTGTACTATACCTGCAGCGGCAGCGCAAAGCCAAAATCCCTTTGATTAAAAAAGGTCTCTCGTTTTCTCTCTTCCCTACAGCGCGATCAAGTGGAATTTCAGCAAGGTGAGTCGTTGGGCTTCGACCCTCAACAGATTTTTTTTTTGGTCGTTACTTTGGTGAAGAGTAACTTTTGTAAAAGAAAACCTTGCCTGGCACCTACTGCTCTTGGATGTGGCGGTCCTGTCTTACCGCAAGAGACAAAGAGCCAAGGAGTGGCTCTTTCCCTGTGTTTCTGTCGGGGGACCGGGAAACCGGTGGCTTTCATGGAAGCCTAATCGGACTCCTCTGGGATTTCCCTAGCAGGAATTTTTCCTGGGTTTTTGTGTGCATTTGAAAAGTTTGAAACCCCTCTTTCTGCCAAGATGGGGATGGTTGGTTCCCCTGCTGGGTGCCCCCCCCAGTCTTTGGAAAGGGGGTCCCTGCCTGTCTGTGCTCCCAAGAACCCTGGCCTTATCCTTGGTGTGCCTTTTCCCCCTTGCACCAAGACGTGGAATTGTGGCATTTCCAGGGTGTTTTTAAGAGAACAGTTCTCCTGGAAACACTTCCCATCATCCCCTTCCCAGGGAGAAGGGGATGGTGGGAATTGCCCCTCCCCAGCAATTATAGCGAGAGGTCCGTTTTTAAAAAACAAAAGAACCCCAACACGTTTTTGTCTTTTCCTCCCAGGGAAAAACATTCCCACTGCTTTCAGCTCTGAGTTTTCCTTTTTTATTTTCCTCCATGGAGAGCCTGGAGAGGTCACCTTCTGGGACTGCAACCTCCATCATCCCTCAGCAGGGAATTCCGGAAGGTTGAGGTTTACCCCATGGTTACCCCTCCGAGCTCCGGCACATACCGACCCACAAAAAACGTAGGCGTGTGTTTGGGCCTGTTTCAGGCCCAAAACGACTTTACCTGCCCCGACACACCTTTTTTTTTGCTTACCTTCTCCCTCCCTTCCTCCTCACAGTTTCTCATCAACCGAGAAGGCCACGTGGTCAAGAGGTACAGCCCGATGGATGACCCTTTCGTAAGTCACGCGGATGGTCTTTTAGCTGGCGCTTCCGGTTGGGAGCTCGAGCAAGCACGGACAAGGCTGGGTGGGAAGGGAGACCCGAGGTGGGTTTTGGCCCACTTAACAGTCAGTCCGATCTGGGGGACCTCCCTTGTGAGGAAAGGCTAAAACCTTTGGGGCTCTTTAGTATGGAAAAAAAGGCACCAGAGGGTGGATATGATTGAGACGTACAAAATAATGCAGGGCGTGAGTAAAGTGGATAGAGGGAAGCTCTTCCCCCTCTCACAAAATACCAGAACTAGGGGACATCCACTCAAATTGAGGGATGGGAGAGTAAGAACAGACAAAAGAAAATATTTTTTCACCCAGCGTGTTGTTAGTCTGTGGAACTCCCTGGCACAAGAGGTGGTGATGGCATCTAGCCTGGATGCCTTCAAAAGAGGATTGGGCCGATTCCTGGAGAAGTCCATCACAGGTTACACACCATGATAGAGATGTGTCATCTCCAGGCTTAAAACTAGGGTCCTTCCAGGGCCAGATGCAGGGGAGTGGGATCAGGAGACAGAGATCTAGCCTCATCCGCTCCCAAACGCATCTGGTGGGGCCACTGTGAGATATACAGGAAGCTGGGCTAGATGGGCCTTTGGCCTGATACAGCAGGGCTCTTCTGAGGTTCTTATGTTACCTTCTTGACATTATACATTTGATTGGATTTTAAACTTAATTTGGGAATCAATGCAGAGCTGTGAGCTGCCTTGAAAGGGTGGCGTAGAAATATGATAAATATATCCGGGTTTCATAGTCATCGGGATCTTGGAACTGCAGGACCGGAAGCGACCCTGTGGATCGAGCGCCAATCCCATCAGGGAAGGCCCAGCGGGATCTCACTGGTTGTGCAGAACCCACTGCTATTGGTCACACCACCCCCGTGACAAAGCCATCTCGGATGGAGGCCTTAAAGGTGTGGGGGGGGAAGGGGTCTCGCTCAGAGCTTTTTGGAAAACAGCGGCCTGAATGTCCAAGCTTGGGCCCAGTCTGAGCTCATCCGAGGCCCACGGGCACAGATAAGTGTCTCGTGGCCAGCAGACATCCTCACCCTCCTGTTTGTCTCTCCCGCAGGTGATCGAGAAGGACCTGCCCACTTACCTGTAAGACCCGCTGGCTGCAAAGGACACACACACACACACACACACCGTGCATGCGCTCGGCCCTGTGGCTGCTGGCCCCCCTCCGGTTCTCCTGGGATGCCCTGCCCCAAATGACGGCCTGCCTTGAAGCCAAACCTTCTTGGTAGGGCGGGCCCGAGAAGAAAGAGCAGGAGCCTCGCAGGGAAAGCGGAAGGCCCCCTGGCAGCTACCTGGCCAAAGCACCCCCGTCGGCTATGTAGCAATAAAGAAATAGGATTATTTTTCCTCCTCGAAACAGTGGCCTGGAATCTGTGCTCAAGGGAAGCATGGGCGTTTGTATGGGTGGTGGTTCCCCCCCCTTCTGCATAAAAATATGAGAAACACTCCTTAGTCTACCTCCGTGGCATCTGCTTTAACCGGCAACAGAATCAGGCCACATCCTCGCTACCTACGGGGCTTTCCGGCCTTGGGCTGCTGGGAGCCATCCTCAACCTGAGCTCCCAGATGCATCTGGTGGGGCCGCTGTGAGATACAGGAAGCTGGACTAGATGGGCCTTTGGCCTGATCCAGCATGGCTCTTCTTATGTTCTTATGTAACCCAACCTCTGGAAGGACTCGCCTCTGATCGCAGTGCAAGTGCTGGTTAATCCCCCACCACTACCTCAAGGGGCTCCTTTTGAAAAGGCTACAATGTCCATCGTCCCCTGATCCCTGGCTCCTGGCCTTCTCGAGCGCTGGCTCCCGGCTCAGAGCCTTGAGACGAGCCAACCGTAGGCAATGCTGTCAGGGCTGTCGGCCCTGTTCCCGACTGCAGCGTCTGAGGCGCATGGGCTTCGGAGTCCAGCGACACAGAAGCAGCCCCAGGTTCCGAAATGGTTCCCTGCCCCGAGAGCAGCCTGGCCTTACTCTGCTTGGTTAAGGTGAGGGTGATTGTGTGGGGTAAAGCGACTCCCTAACCCCCCCCATGCCTTGCCGGTGTGACCTCCCCCTCCCCCCTCCTCAAGCCACCCCGGGGCCTTTTCCTCTCGGCTCCGAGCGCGGCATGCAGAAGATGGGCCCCCATTCCTCGGAAGGGCAGGGCAAGATAAAAAATATGACCTGCCATCGGAGCGAGCTTAATTATACACCTCTCTCCTTGTCAACAAAGCCTCTTATCTCAGGAATCCCTCACTGGAGTATCTGTCATCATTTCTCAGTAATCCTGAGTGGGCAGAATCAAGTGGCTACTGTTGTTATCTCTCCCCCCCACCCCCCACACACACGTCGAAAAAACCCAGTGGTCTTTCAGCTTCCTCACGAGGCGGCCTTGCCATCGGGAGAGGCCTCATCCTGGCCCGTAGTTGCTTGTTTCCTGCCGTGGTTTACTCCAACATCCCCCTTTCGAGCCCCGCGGCTATCAAACCTTCCTCCAAAAATGGCGGAGGTTTTTCTCTCCACCCGGACGTCTCAAATTCGAGTATTTGGAGGGAGGCAAGGCTGTCTTTCACCTGCAATCTAAGGCCTGCATTGGGGGGTGGGGAGGAATGAAAAATTAAGAATTTAAGAGCAGCCTTGCTGGAACAGGCCACAGGCCCATCCAGTCCAGCATTCTGTCTTACACAGCGGCTCACCATTTTCTTCAGGGTATTCCCAAGCAGATGTCTTCACCCGCTTACGAGATTCCCTGCAAATGGCATTGAGAGATCTCCTGCCTCTCTCTCTCCAACCCTGAGGTTGTCCTTAAGCATCCCATAATGATAGCCATTGAGAGACCCTTGTTCTCCATGAACTTGTCCAAATCATTTCTTAAAAGCTGTCAAGGCTGACAGCTGTCACCACTTCTTCTGGCAGGGAGTTCCACAGACCCAGCGATCCTCTGGGTGGAAATGGCTCCTTGGCAGCTTCACAGGACATGGTTCTACATTTTAATGGTGTCCTCCCCCCCCTCCCCAAACGAATCACTTCCAATTAAAACAAGGCAAGGCTGAATGGAGGCCCCCGGGTTTAAAAGGTGCTGGCTCAGAAATGGGGCCGATGGCGCAGCTCCCCCTGGTCAAAGGCCGAGGGCGTCCGTCCCCTCCAACCGTGGGAACCCACTGGCACAAGGAATTCACGGCATCCCTGGCCAGCTGGCCTGGGCCACCTTTCTTTCAGGTGTTCTCACCGTTCTAGGGTCTGGTTTTGTCCCCTTTTTTCACCAAGTGTGACTATTTCAGGGCCACGGGATTATGATGGGTTTCCTTTGGGGAGTCTCTTCCTCTTTCCAGTCGTCCACCTTCAAAAAGACGGTGGGTTTTTTAGCTGGTATGCTTTGGCGAAGGGACTGCTTATCGTGGGGTAGTCACTGCCACAAGGAGGCCTGACCTCGGAAGGCGTCTCGGTTTAAAAATAAACCATGACTTCGCCCACAAGAAATGAGATTGGGTTCTGCTCAGCCGGTCCGTCCAGTTCACCTCCGGAAAAGAGCACCAGGTGGGCGTTGGCTGGAGTTCATGCCTGGCCTGGAAGGCACATAGCACCCCTCCGAGCAGGCTGCCGGGGGCTGCCCCATGCCTTCCCCCCATTTTTGTGTGTTGCTCAGTCATGTCCGACTCTTCGTGACCCCACAGACCAGAGCTCGCCAGGCCTTCCTATCTTCCATTGGCTCCTGGAGTTTGGTCAAATCCATACTGGTTGCATCGATGGTTGCCGACCAACCATCTCATTCTCTGCCGTCCTCTTTTCCTTTTGCCTTCGATCTTTCCCACCAACAGGGACTTTTCCAAGGACTCCTCTCTCCTCACGAGGTGGCCAAAGGACTGGAGCCTCAGCTCCAACATCTGTCCTTCCAGTGAACATTCGGGGTTGAATTCTTTCAGGATGGATAAATATTTTAAAATTAAAAGAAAAGATGAAAAATAGAATACCAAGCTATACTAAATTGAACTTATCTTGGTTTGGTAGAATAGCAATGATAAAAATGAAGATACTGCCTAAAATTAATTTTATCTTTAGAATGTTACCTGTTCAGTTTGTAGAAAAGGATTTTAAAACTCTCCAGGACATGATAAATAGGTACTGTAATGTTGGGGAAAAATCAAGAATAAACAAAAGTTTGTGGTATAGATCCCAAAAAGGAGGAGGATTAGGTATACCCAATCTAAGAAATTATTATATAGCTAATCAAATCAGTTGTTTGGGAGAAATCTTATTCAAACCAGAGAAGGTAATATGGTGGGAGCTGGAGTCATTAGACATAAAGGGGGAAATAAATACATTCTTATTCAGTGACTTTAAAAATAAGGTAGAGATTGAGAATCCCCTCCTGAATGGTTTAATGACTACATGGAGAAAATATAGAAAAATCTTATCACCGAAGGGTTAACCATTATGTTTAGTAACAGACTCGGAAAATTTTCCTACGAATTTGAAGCATTATTTAGGGTTATTTAAAGCTAAGAAAATAGCCAGATTAAAAGACCGGTTGGCCAAAATTAGAACAAATCAGGACATAAAAACCACTTTGCAATCTAGTGATTTAATATGGATAAACTATATCCAGTTAGAAAAATGGACAAAGAATTGGATCAGAAGAAACAGTCAACTTAGAGAATGTACAACATTTGAACAGTTTTTATTATCGCTTGAATCCGACCAGGACAATATGGAGAAAGGACTAGTACGTAAAATATACAAAATAATAGGGGACTCACTGGAAGTGAAGGAGTCAGATTCTCTGAGAGAGGACTGGAAACAAGATCTTAATGTAGAGATAAAAAAGAAGACTGGGGGAAAATCTGGAACATGAGAATCTTGAGATCATTATCAGTTAGGATAAAAGAAATTATTTTAAATTGGTTTCTAGATGGTACTTGATGCCAATTGGGTTGAATAGAATGAACGCTGAATATTCTAAGATTTGCTGGAAATGTGAAAAAAAGATAGGTACATACATGCATCTTTGGTGGGAATGTGAAATAGTTCAAAAGTTTTGGAAAATGGTTTTTTTAGAGCTAAGTGAGATGATTCAACTAGATATTGATTGTAACCCAGAGACAGCATTGTTATCATTGTCAACTAGTAAAGATTATGATGTTACAGCCAAGGAACTAATAGCAAATCTTATGACAGCCGCCAGATTAATTATAGCAAGAAACTGGAAATCCAAACGAGATCTCAAGATGGAAGATTGGTATAACGAACTTTGGGATATAGCCATAAACGATAAATTGTCTTGTAGTTTAAATGTTAAACAAGGAGAAATGAAAAAAGACATTTTTGTGACATTTGGGGAAAATTTATAGACTTTGTATTAGTAGAAGGGAAGGGGAAAGAACTGACGAATATTTCAAGACAGTTCTGGAGAAGAGGACTTTAAGAAGAATATCTGGGTATCTGGTTCAGGGTGTCGGAAGGTTGGAGGGTCAGAAGGGAGGGGGGGTCGCTATCGTCCACCGGGATTCTTTTCATGTTTGCAGGGCATCGACATTGGTTAGCCAGGGGTTAGAGTGCCTCCATCTGTTAGTGGGACAGCGGGATAGATTTGGCATTGTGCTGGGTTACCGTGCTCCCCGCAACCCAGCACAATCCCTTCCAGAGCTCTCCGAGTTCATGCCGGCGGTGAACTTTCTGGAGCTGCCCTGGAGTTCATGGAATCCATGACTTCCATGGGTCTATCCCAGCATGTTGTATGCCCCACTCACAGATCAGGCCATACCCTGGATCTGGTGTTTTCCTCCATGTCGGGGACTTCGGGTCTGGAGGTTGGGGGCATTGTCCCCCTTCCTGTGTCATGGTCAGACCACCACCTGCTCTCTTTCCCGCTGGCGATTCAGCCCCCCCCCCTCACGGGGACCACCGGCCTCCAGTGCTGGCCCAGCCCCGGAGACTTATGGACCCTTCTCGGTTCCAGGAGGTCTTCGGGGCGTTTCCTGGAGAACTGACTGGCGCGCCGGCCGAGGTTGTGGCCAACCATTGGTTCGATACAGCTGCCCATACCATCGACCGGATCGCCCCTAAGCGTCTTCTCCGGTGCCGAGCTCGGCCCTCGCCGTGGTTCACGTCTGAGCTCCGAGCAATGAAGCAGTTGAGGAGAAGGCTAGAGCGCAGCTGGAGAAGAACCCGGACGGTTACTAATAAGGCTGCCGTTGTTTTCCAGACTAGGCGCTATTCCAACGCGATCAGGGAGGCCCAAAGATCTTTTTTCTCCCTGAGAATTGGTGAGGCCTCTAACCGACAGGCGGAGCTCTTCCGGGTGGTTCGGGACCTCACCAATCCTAGTCTGGCCAGGCCTCCTCCTACTGAGTTCAGTAGTGAGAATTTTGCAGCCCATTTTCGAACTAAAATTGAGGCCATCCGTACTGGCTTCGACTCTGGTTGCAGTAGCACTGCCCCGGCATCCCCAGTTGCTGGCCCACCTTCGTCGCCTCGGTTGGATGTGCTTGGGCCTGTTTCTGCTGCCGAGGCCTCCAAGGATATGGCTCATTGCCGGCCGGCGTCCACTCCTTTCGATCCCTGCCCTGCTTGGCTCATTAAAGCTGCCAGCGGGACTATGGCCGAATGGGCCTCGGTCATCGCCACCACCTCCTTCAGCGAGGGTTTTTTTCCCTCCCGTCTTAAGGAGACGGTGGTAAAGCCCATTCTCAAAAAACCGGGTCTTTCCCCGGACGATTTGACCAACTATCATCCTATTGCCAACATCCCGTTTATGGGCAAGGTGATCGAGAGGGTGGCGGCGGTCCTGCTGCAGTCATACCTGGAGGATCGGCAGTGCCTCGATCCTTGCCAGTCCGGGTTCAGGCCTCGTCGGGGGACCGAAACAGCTCTGGTCGCGCTGCAAGATGACCTAATCCAGGCGGCCGACAGGGGTTGCTCTACCCTGTTGGTTCTCCTGGATTTGTCAGTGGCCTTTGATACCGTCGACCACGGTATCCTGTTGGATCGGCTCTCTGAGGTGGGAGTCGGAGGCTCTGCTTGCAGATGGCTCCGCTCCTTCTTGGAGGGCCGTCCACAGTACGTTCAGCTTGGGGGGGGAGTTGTCGGCCCCTTGGATACTTCCTTGTGGGGTTCCACAGGGGTCGTCGCTGTCCCCCATGCTGTTTAACATCTACGTAAGGCCGCTGGCTGGGGTCATTAGGAGATTTGGAGTCTGCTGTCATCAGTACGCTGATGACACACAGCTCTATCTCTCCTTTTCCACCTCTGCAGTGGAAGCTGTGAGGATCCTTGATGAGTGCCTGGATGCCGTACTGGCTTGGACCGGGGCGAACAGGCTTAAGCTCAACCCCGAGAAGACGGAGGTGATGTTCTTTGGGAGCTCGCCATCTGGGTACGGAGGCCCTCTGCCCTGTCTGGGGAGGGTTCCCTCTGACCCAACTGAGATGGCCAAAGAGGACCCCGTGGATGTGGCTGGCAGTGCATTCGGAGCTCTGCCGAGAGCAGGTCTCTCTCACGCACTTGCGCGCCCCACATTCAGCCCCACTGGGGTTCAGGATGCAACGGGTACAGACCCAACAATTCATTCACCTCCCCCACACACTGCTTGCTTATACAGTGGTCCCTTGCCCTTTGGTGGTTCATATATTGCGGTCCTGCTGTATCGCAGGACCACAGTATATGAAAAAAGACCCCCTAGGGCAGTGATGGCGAACCTATGGCACGGGTGCCAAAGCTGGCACTCGGAGCCCTTTCTGTGGGCACCCGGCATCGCCCCTACATAGCCACCTGTATACAGGTTAAATTACTGTATTGGCACTTTGCAAAAAAAAATAGTGGATTTTGAATTGCAGTTTGGGCACTTGGTCTCTAAAAGGTTCGCCATCACTGCCTTCGGGTAAGGGATGAAAGTCCTGTTTCAAGCCTCCCATACTTACCCCAGGACTGGAGCTGCCCCGAACAGGCCTGTGAGGGCCTTCTGGAGGCCCCAAAACAGCCTCCCTGTGAACCGGGAGTGACTTCTGCATTGCTGAAAATCATTTCTGAGGCCTCCGAGAGCCTTTCTAGGCCTGTCAGAGGCCTCAGAAATGATTCCCAGTTTGCCGGAAGTCACTTCCAGTTCGCAGGGAGGCCCTTTTGGGGCCTCCAGAAGGCCCGGGAAGGCTCTCACGGACCCGTTTGGGGTAGGGCCAGGCTGGGGGTAAGTACAAGAGCCTCCGGTTAGCCCCCCCACACACACACGCCTGACTCGACCTGCATCCGCATATCGCAGATTTTCAATCATCGCGGGTCAGGTCAGGTCCCTAACCCCCACAATAGGCGGCGGGGGGGGGTTGTCACTGTATCTTTTTCTCTTTGCCGGGCGTATGAATTGTCTCAGAAACCAAAACAAACCAGCAACGCCGAGCAAAAGGGCAGCCTTCACCTCAAGAGGCGCAGTGAGTGCCACTGTCTGGTCATGGACCGAGTGACCCCCCCCCTTTCTGGGTTCGAATCCGTGGTGAGCTGTGGAAAACTAGAAGGGCCACGAGAAATCGCTTGTTGAGCATTTTATCAGCCCACCTTAAGGCCGCCTTCAATGGGAAGCAAATGGATCGCGCAGAGCCTCCCTCCCTCGACCCGCTACTTCTGATTATCTGGCCTCGCCCGACAGGTGATGGGAAATCTCTCTTCCAATTCCTCCTCCGCGGTCTCTGGCGAGCGAGTCACGGGTCCCAAGCAATGGACTCAGTTTATTGGTTACATCCCTTTTTGTTTGCTCGAGTGGGTTCCACAAAATCCGGCCGCCTGCCTCCCCCCACTGACGCACCCCATCCGTCTGTCCGTCCGTCTGTCCATACAAAAACCCCTCCCTGGCCGCTTTTGCAATGGCAACATTTTAATCCTTCTCAATACATGTAAAAAATTCCAGAATAATTAGTTCCAAAGGCACATTATTATTTCTCTCCCTTCTCTCCAACCTCAATGACAAAAAAGACAACTTCCCTCCCTCCCACCCCCCTCTTGTGTGTGTGTGTTTTACATATATACAATTTCCAATTCATTATAAATAGGCTTAGAAAACAATAAAAACAAGCAGAGGAGAAGTTTTTGAAAGTGCCAACAAGGAAAGACAGAAAGGAAATCAAGCAGGGTGGGTTTTTTCCCCCCATTAAATTTTTTTTTACATACCATCAGTAGAAACAGTGTAATAATTTAGTTAAAAAGTAGCAGTTACACATTATCATTATTATTCATCTTCCTGACATAATGGAGAGTGGGTGGGTGGGAATCTAAGACAGGGGTCTCTTGGTGAGCTAGGCCAAACTTTCGCCTCCGAAGAAATCAGGAAAGGAGATGCCTTGCTTGTATGTACAGTGGTACCTCAACTTATGAATTTAAGCCGTTCCGAATGCATGCTCTTAAGTCGAACTACTCTTAAAGTTGGGGTACCTATCTAAAAAATTGGGGGGGGGATTAAAAATAAAAAAAAAACATTAAAAATATATTTGTAAGCCGAGCAGACCATATCTAAAATTTGCAAGGCGGCAGTTAAAATGACAAGAGTTTTCCGCTCTTAAGCCAAATTGCTCTTAAGTCGTGCTGCTCTTGAGTCGGGG
The DNA here is from genome assembly GCA_023846285.1 of Phrynocephalus versicolor. Taxonomy (NCBI): domain Eukaryota; kingdom Metazoa; phylum Chordata; class Lepidosauria; order Squamata; family Agamidae; genus Phrynocephalus; species Phrynocephalus versicolor. The sequence continues at coordinate 29,563 of JAHTLZ010000063.1, forward strand.
TACCACTGTATTTTAAATCAGACAACCTTAAAAGAGCCACCTCATCTGGGGAAGCGAAGGCGCAGGCCCCACCCAAAGCACCTCTGATTCCTTTTGAGTTTTAAGTCGGCGGGAGCCCTTTCTTGGCAGCCAGAGTCCCCCCAAACCAGACCACATCGGCTTGCCCGTTGGGCTACTAAAACCGTGGGAACAGCCACAAAGGATGTATGGGCCGCCAGTGCCGGTGGGATGCAAGTTCCCCTCTTCTGCCGTAAAAGGCAGTGCCTTGCATCCATCCCACAAATAATATTTGCATGTTTTTACTTCTGCATAATTTGAGGGGGGGGGCAGCAGAGGAGCCTGGGAGACTTGATTCTCACACGCATCTGTACACACTAGCACACTATTTGATTTCCCTGAGATTTTACACTCCCTGACTCACATCCCTTTGGGGATTCTCCCTGCCGCAAGGGCGAGGAGTTTAGATTCTGCGTTGACTTCAGCAAGCAGCGGGAAGGATGCGGTTCTCACAACTGCCCCCCCCCCAAGAAAGCAAACAGACACACCCCATGCCCAGGACTGCCGAATCAGCGCAACACACGGTCACCGCTGGCTGATCGTTGGCTTCTGACATCAAGACATTGCCAGAGGCTCAAGTTCTGGTAATAAAATTGCAGCTCCTGTTTTTTTTTTTTTTTTTTTTTACCCCCAACCTGGCTTATCACCAATCTAGCACAGAGGAGAAATTATAATAGAAAACAGCTGGGTGGCACAAGCCGTGTGTGTATGTGTGTGTAGGGGGAATGCCCAGTCTGAGAAGTTTATGAACTTTTTTTTTGGGGGGGGGAGAGTCACAGTTCGGAGGTTTGAGGATTGCAAAGATTAAAACGCTTTTACTGCATCTTGTTTTTTCTAAAAACACGACCTCCTGGAAACATGTTTTTAAAACGAGAGCCAGTTGGGGAGAAGGGGTGCCCTGGTTCTCTGTCTCAAACACGCACTCACCCCCACCGACACACCCACAGAGAAGATATGAAGATTTTGCCCCACGTGAAAAGGAAGGGCCCAGCCGTCCCTCTTTCTTCTCTTTCTATAGCACAGCTATAAGGCCAAAGAGAAAGGAAGAAGCCAAATCAGGACTGCTTAAGCCACCAGATGGACCTCAAAGGGCAGTGGCTTCTCCACTGGTGGGTCCCCTGATGTTCCTGGACTTCAACTCCCAGAAGTCTTCCTCACTACCTGAGCTGGCCAGGATTTCTGGGAGTTGCAGTCCGGGAACATCTGGAGACCCACTGGTGGAGAAAGCACTGTCCTAAGGTGACCCGTGAAGAATTCTCTACAGTTTGTGGCAACCTTTCATAGACCCCCTCCCCCCAATTGAGATGGCCAATTTAGGTCCATATTACCTGCAGCCGGAGTTGCTCTTTTATTTTTATCTTTTTGCACAATTAATATGCTTTGATCGGAAAAAATAAGTGACCCCCCACCAGCTTGGAAAAAAAAAACACCATCCCTTCCACGCTGATGCTGTGGCTGGAGGTTCAGAAGTTGCCTTGTGCAGTTTCTCCCTGCCTCCATGAGGTCTGGAAACATGGGCATGCCTTCCACCAGACTTCAGAACCAGCAGCCAAGAAACCTACGGTTTGGCTTGCCCCTCATGTGCGGTGGGGGGGGGGGAGAGACACCGAAAAAAGGCAGAGGAAACTCTCTGGCTGTGTTGAACTGGCATTGCATCCCGCACACTTCTCCTGAGAAAATGGGATTTTTTTTAACAAAGTATAAAGATCCTAGCTTGTGAGACTCAGTAGTTCATCCAGAACACGGTGGTAGACCGGAGGGGTGGGACGGGTGGCAGATGACCACCCCTTATAAGGTGCCTGAGCGTCCCCCCCCACCTTCCCAAAATCTTACTCTTTACTGCACTTTCCCTTCGCTCCCCTGTTGCTGGGGACCCCCCTCCTTTATCACATCTTTTTTACAGGACAAGGAGAGATACCAAATATAAAAATTTAGTACAGGCGTGACCACCTATTATATATAAATAAACTTTGCTTCTGTTAAGTATAAGTCTTCTCTGCCCTGTGCCTCTTTTTCTTTTTTCTTTTTTTAAAAAAAGACACACCTGGTTCTAAAAACAGCCACCTGGGAACCAGACCTGGGATCTTTTTTAAAAAAACCAAAACCTCTGAAGGCAGGACACTTCCCACCGGCTCACCCTGGACGCTCCCAAGGCTCTTCGTGAGGCAGGGAGAAAGGGGATCCCACAGCCCCCCCCCTCCGGTTTAACTCAGCCGGCGCTGTAATAGTTTGGAAACGGGCCACTGAACTGGATCACGCTCTGGCGCCCGGGGGTGGCGCTGCCGCTGCCGTTCTCCTCCAGGCCCCCCACGTGGAGCGAATTCAGCATCATCTCCTCCAGGACCTCTTTGTAGTTGATGTCCTGGCTGAGCAGAGAGAAGGCATGGGGCAGCGGCGGGCCGGGCACCGGGGGCAAAGGTTCGTGGTGGGGAGGGGAGCCGAGGGGCAACCCGGCCCCAAGAGTGGCTCCGTCATAGGACGAGGGGAAGGTGAAATGCAAGGGCGGCTGCGGGGAAGCCTCTCCCCAAAGGTCCGGGAGCCCCTCGCTCAGCGGGCTGTACGTCAAGTCCAAGACCTCCTCAGGTGGCAGCGAAGAGGAGGTGGGCCGGGGGCCCAGGAAGGCGGGAGGTCCAGTGGGCTGGCTGAGGTCCAGCGGCCGGGAGGGCGGCGGAGGCGGGAGCAAAGGATAGGCCGGGCCGGCTGCCGAGAGAGCCTGGCTCCGCTTCTCTTTCACGTTCTGGTCCATCTGCTTCAGTTTGCCCAGCACCTGCTGGACGCAGCTCTCTGGGATTTGGATCCCTGCAGGAGGCGGGCAGAAGAGAAGAGGTTACGGGCGGCAGCCCCACGGCCCATGGAGGCCTGACCAGAGCTGCCCAGCTGCAGGCGGGCACACTTTGCCACCTGGCCCCAAAGTCCAACTGCAGCCCCGCGGCCCAAAACTCTGCTCACAACCTGGGGGTTCAACCAACCCCAGGGGGAAGGCTCAAGGTTCACTCTGCCTTCCATCGTTCCAAGATCAATAAAATGAGCACCCAGCTTGCTGGGGTTGGGGTGGGGGGTGCAATGTGTTGCCTGCAACATTTAAAAAAATGTTTTTAACACCCCCTGCAAAAAAACCCACACCTGTCTAATCCAAGAAAGATGAGGTCACAAAAATGCTACATGAAAAGTAAAAGTCAGGAACCGAATGAAACCAGGACTTCTTGATCTCTCTGTTTCTTGTTGCATCTCTTTTTCTTATCTCACCAAAGGACGGCAGACGATAGAAGCCAGGAGAGATGGTGGAAAAACAGCAGAATTCTGTTCCCTGGTGGGCAGAATTTCAATACCGTTTTGGAACCGATTCTACTGCTCTCCACATCTCTTGGGGGGGGGGGCTGCACCCTCCCTATACATACAGCCAGAGATATACAGCTTCTGCCCCCCCCCCAAAAAAATAAGAGTATCTTATATTAATTTTTGCTCCCAAAGATGCACTAGGTCTTATTTTCAGGGGATGTCTTATTTTTCCATGAAGAATACGGTACACATTTATTGTTATATTATCGGGGAGGCCTTATTTTTTGGGGGGGGGGGATGCCTTATATTTCAGTGAGAGGCAAGACTGTAAGTAGGTCTTATTTTCGGGGAAACAGGGTGGTTACCTCCACCAGTCCTGGCACCCACCCCCATTCCCCTTTGCCCCACAGCCCTGGCCCGCCAAAGTCTCCCCCATGTGTGCCCCCCCCCAATACTCACCGACTTGCTTCTTCTTCTCCTTGGTCTTGAGGCGGACAATCTGCAGGTAGCTGCTGTTGGTGATGTCGGCCATGATGCTGGCGATCTGGCTCCAGACCCGCAGCAGGGAGCCACAGAGCATGTAGTAGTGACGCAGGCGGGTGCCCTGGGAGCACTCCTTCCCGTCCCGCACTAGCTTGCAGTGGCCGTTCCTTTTCGGTTCCGGAAGGGAGAGAGGAATCAAAACACCGGCTCAGCCTGGCACCGAGGACAACGCGCCAGGCGCCCACAAGGATCCTTGCCCACAACTCAGGCGCGCCCCTCTCCGGATCTCCCATGCGCTGCCCAGCTCTGTGCAACCCCCTCTTGTGCACTGCCATTCCCCCCCCCGACCGGATCTGGTCCAGCGGCCTTTACGGAAGCACCAGACTCCGTTGACTTGTTTGTTCTGCGTTTTGGAGGCCACGACTATGGCCGAACCCCACCCCCCAGCACCTTTCCTCTGGAAAGTAGCTCAGAGCCCTCTGGAAGGCTGGCCCGCCTCCCTCCCCCTACTTGACGCACCCCCCCCATCTTGCTCACCATACGGCGTGGTTGCAATACTCCAAGGAAAAGGCGTAGCTGCTCTCCCAGGGGCCTTGGGCCTCTTCCGACGACACCTGCGAGAAAGGCCCATGAGCGAGGGGCCACCCAGGACTCCCTGGCTTCTCCGCGCAACGCCCCAGAGGATGGAAGAAGGAGCTGGCTCGGGGACCGACGTACCTTTTTGTACTTCCGAAGGAGGCTCTCCAAGCTCTCCGGGTGGCTGTGTTTGCCGATGTTGGGCTTGTAGACGGTGAAACTATGCTTCCCATGGCTCTGCTCCACCAGCAGGCAAGTGTAGGTGCTGCCTCGGGCCTGGGAGGGGGGAGGGGGAACAGACAACGCTTGCAATAAATTGGGGAAACGGTTTTGTGGAACAGGGGACGCCCTGATCAACATCCCGACAGGCAATGGCGCCTGGGGCCATCTCCGGGACAAGGCGGCTGTCGTGACTTGGAGGCTGTGGAACTCCCTGCCACAGGATGTGGTGATGGCATCTGTCCTTCAAAAGGGGATTGGACAGATTCCTGGAGGAGAAGTCCATCCCAGGTGACAAACCATAATGGAGATGTGTCATCTCCAGGCTTAAAACCGGGGTCCTTCAAGGACCAGATGCAGGGGAGTGGTATATCAGGAGACAGAGATCAAGTCTCGTGCGCTCCCAGAGGCATCTGGTGGGGCCACTGTGAGATCCAGGAAGCTGGACGAGATGGGCCTTTGGCCTGATCCACCATGGCTCCTCTTCGGTTCTTATGCTCTTATGACTATCTCTCTTTTTTCCTTCTCCTTCCCCGTTTCTCGGGGGCCAAGAACCCAACAAGGGGCAGAAATTGCTTTCTTTAAATCTTCCCAAACAGCTAGAAAATTACCCTCACATGTTCTCCTCCTCCTCTTCTCTCCCTCTGCACATATTCAGCACACAGAGTGGCCCTGCTAATGCCAAGACGGAGGCTCTCTGAGCATGGCCGAAAGCCATTTTTTTCAAAGTCGCCCGCAAAAACGCGAGAAGCTCAAAGAGATGACTTGGCAGATTCATTTATTCTTTATCACTTTTTTAAAAAAAGTTTTTAAAATACTGTAGTTCCTTCTAGCCACGTGTGTATCGATGTAGCCACGTGTGTATCGATGTCTCTCTTTCCCACGGTTTGCCAGAGGACTTTTGAATGACATACAAAAGCACCTACTTATAGCTTCTGTCTTGCCTCCTTCTCTAATGTGGGTACCTCAATCTGTGGATATATCTACAGTGGTACCTCGGATAACGAATTTAATTCATTCTCCGAGGCAATTCGTTATCCGAAACAGTTTCCCATAGGAATGAATGGGAAACCAATCAATCCATTCCAGAGCCTAGGAAAATATCCCAGACACCTGTTTTTTTTGCTCAAAACTCTTTATAAAGTGCACTTTAAAGGTACAGATATAATGCAGCCCAGGATAACTCTTTTTTACCTATGCATGCTGGAAATTTGTTATCCGAGGCAGCCCATAGAGAAAATTCGTTATCTGAGGCAGACCTATACCTAGAATTGTGATTCGTTATCCGAGGCAGCCCATAGGGAAAATTCGTTATCCGAGGCAGCCCTATACATGGAAATTGCAATTCGTTATCCGAAAAATTTGTTATCAGGGGCATTCGTTATCCGAGGTATTACTGTATATGGTTCTTGCATCCAAGGTTTATATCCCCACCTGTTAATTTCCCCCCATAAAAAGAAATGGAAAAGTCTTCTCCTGACTTCTAGTGGCCAAAACATTTTTAAAGACTTTTTTTTGGGGGGGGGGAATACACGGAGCTCCAAGGTTGCTGTAGGGGTTTCAAAACAGCCCTTGAAGATGCAAGAGGGCCTTCGAAGCAGATTTTTTTAAAGTGGAAAAATCTGGGCATGTGGTGAATGGCAACATTTCTCCTGGGGGAAAAGGGAGAACGACTGGCATCCTGCGCACCGCTCACTTACCAACCCCCAACGCCTCCATTTCCTCACTGGTCTTTTACACACACACACACACACACACACACACACACACCAAACTGCATACTGAATTTCAGTAAAATAGCTGCTCCTATGACAGAGCTCACCAAGGAAAGATGTCCCAAGAAGATGTCAGGAGGTGTTTAGAAAATTAAGGAGGTCCTAACTGGGCTTCCGTCTCGATCGTACCTGCATTCTGAAAGGGATGCGTCAAATCTTGGCCAGGCAGCAGTATTAAGTGGACATGACGGAGAGGATTCATCCCCTCCACTTGCATTTGCCAGTAAAGCATTGCAACCCAGAGAGGAACATTTGTCCACCAACAGCAATAGGACGCCTACTCCTATTGCGGATGGTCAGACTCAGTAAATAAAATAGAGATCATTGTTGCAAGATTCCAACTGGGGGGATTCAAACTAGAAAGAGAAAGGACCATGTGGCCAGCCAATGCCTTGCCAAGACAACTGGAAGAGGAGACCCAAGGAAATGCAATGCATATTTAATTTTTTTAAAAAATGGAATTCCTTCTAACCTGTTTGGATAAAATGTCATTACAAATAGAGAGGAAGTAAATATTAAAAAGGTAAAGTTCCCCCCCGCACATGTGTGCTAGTCATGTCCGACTCTAGGGGCGGTACTCATCTCCGTATTCAAGCTGAAGAGCCAGTGTTGTGCAAGTCCAGGGCCATGTGGCCGGCATGGCTGCCTAAGAAGGACCACCTCCGGGTTGGAGAGAGAGAGGCAGGAGATCTCTCAATGCCATTTGCAGGGAATTGTAAGCAGGTGAAGACATCTAAGGCTGGACTGGATGGGCTGTGATGGCCTGTCCCAGCAAGGCTGTCCTTTTACATAAGAACATAAGAAAATAACATAAGAGCCCTGCTGGATCAGGCCAAAGGCCCATCTAGTCCAGCTTCCTGGATCTAACAGCGACCCCACCAGATGCGTTTGGGAGCGCATGAGACTAGATATCTCCTGATACCACTCCCCTGCCTCTGGCCCTTGAAGTACCCTGGTTTCTCCATCATGGTTTGTAACCTGTGATGGACTTTTCCTCCAGGAATCTGTCCAATCCCCCTTTTGAATCTGTCAAATCCCCTTTTGTTCTTATGGCTGCAAGGAAACACTGTTTTACCTTCCCAATTTTTACAGCAGTACCTATAGTATATCTACTTGCATTTTTCATGCTTTTGAACTGCTAGGTTGGCAGGAGCTGGGGTTAACAGTGGGAGCTCACTCTACTGCGTGGCACCCGGGATTCAAACCTTTGAGCTGCTGACTTTGTAGCTGACAGTTTTCAATGCTCTAGCCTGCTGAGCCCCCCATGGCGTTTCTTTGGGGATTTCTTCTGCTCACCCAGTTCTTGGGCTCAGGGTGAAAAATCAACGCTGCCATTGGATTATTAAAGCAAGTCTTATTAATTAACGAACTGCATCTCCCAAGTCCTTTTTACCTGCCAGCTTGCCAAGAAGGCTAGGGGGATATTTATTTATTTATTTTAGTGTAATTTTTTTTAACCCCACCTTTCTCCTTGGGGGAAAAGGACCCCAAGGCGGCCCTTACAGTAATGAGGGAATAATATACAGTCCAGTACAATCAAGACATGTTAAGGGAATGGAGGAGCATCTTACAGCATTAATAGACAACATGCCATTAAAGCTACAAGAGAAGGGGCACAGTTAAAGAGAGAGTAAAAGTCCATGTAGTACGTGGCCCCTTCTTTCTGGCCTTTTGGAATGGCCAGGCGGCTCCCGCTTTCGTTTCAAGACCAGGGTGGCTCTTCTGATGCCTGGCTGGCACTTTAACCCAAATGTCCCGTCCGCGGCAAGAAACAGGGCTGCCCCCCCGCCCCCCCGCCTCCCCATGGCTCCCTCATATTCCTCACCTTATGGGAGAGGTAGAACCCGTCGTTCAGGCCCGTGAGGTGGAGGGACCTCTCGTAGGCTTCTTCCCACTTCATGCCTCGGTCGACACTGATCTGTTGCCGGAAGAAAAAGGAAAAACGGTTTCATGAGGTTTTGTTACAGAGGGGGTCCCACCCTGACAGCCTCACCCTCCACTGAGGTCTGAAGGGGCAACCCCGGTGGGCAAAAGGCCTGCTTCTGGTCCGTTTCATAAGAACCTAAGAAGAGCCCTGCTGGATCTGGCCAAAGGCCCATCTAGATATGGTCTCCTCAGCTTATAATTTTCCCCCATTTATTTTTCATTTTTAAACTTATTATTTTCAATTTTTTAGATAGGTACCCCAACTTAAGAGTAGTTTAAGAGCATGCATTCGGAACGGATTGAATTCGTAACTTGAGGTAGGCGGACAGGGTTGCGGGGGGGGCAGCCTCTCCCTCGGCCTGAGCTCGCCGTCTCTTACCTTGTAAAAAACCACCTGCCCGTCCTGCGGGTGACCAGGGGTCAGGAAAACCTCCTTGCTCTCCTCGTAGATCTCATCGATGCCGGGGGCCAGGTCTGCGGGGGGGGGGGGGGGGGAGGAAGACAAAGAACGTCAGCAGGGTTGGTGTGTGTGTGTGCGTGTGTGTGTGTGAGTGAGTGAGAGTGTGTGTGTTTCTCCAAATAAATCAATAAGCAAAACTACCCCTCCTGCACATTATCATCCGCGGCACTCTTGTGCAGATCCGGACTGCACGCTTGGGGTAAGGGGGAGGGGAGCCCCAGCTCAGAAGCACAGGCACCAACCCTTCCCAAGACCTCCCCTTTAGGGCTACCCAAAGGACGCTGTCTCTCCACAGGGGTCCTCCTACCCTATACGATCATCAGAGGAATCACAGAATCCTAGAGAGTTGGAAGGGACCTCCAAGGGCCATCCCCTCCAACCCCCTGCCATGCAGGAACCCCCATCACAGTATTTCCGACAGATGGCCATCCAGCCTCTGCTTAAAAAGCCTCCAAAGAAGGAGACTCCACCTTCCTCCTTGGTGGCAGCATCTTATTCCACTGCCAAACAGCTCTAACTGTCATGAAGTTCTTCCTAATGTTCAAATGGAATCTCTTTTCCTGTACTGTAGTTTGCAACCACTGCCCCGCGTCCTAGCCTCTGAAGCCATGGAGAACAAACCTGTCCCCTCTGGCTTCAGAGACGAGGACTGAGAGGCGACCACCCAAGGGTGAAAACCCACCACTTGAGGAGGGCTGTTGATCCCCTGCAACTGAGCCCCTGGATGCTGGTGTTCAGCTGAGTACGTTTCTTTTCCCAGTTCCAAATGTTCTTAATCATTCAATGGCTATCAGTTACAACTACGATGCTGTTATTGTTGTTATGTGCCGTCAAGTCCTCTGCAACTTAGGGTGACACGGAAACATCCTGGCCTCCACGGCATTGGCTCAGCTCTTAGCAAGCTCAAGTCTGTGGCTTCCTTTAGACAGCCAACCCGTCTCCTATCTTGGTCTTCCTCTTTCCCCGCTGCCTTCCACCTTTGCATTTCTTTCTTTCTTTCTCACTCAAATCTTCCTCTCTTTTCCTTTTCCTCTGATCTCATTCTTAACCTCCTTTCTTTCTTTCTTTCTTTCTTTCTTTCTTTCTTTCTTTCTTTCTTTCTTTCTTTCTTTCTTTCTTTCTTTCTTTCTTTTGAACTCTTTCTGTCACCAACCATCCTCCCTGGACTCGACCTCTGGGCAATGTACAATATAAAACACAATAAAACAATGGATGTTGAAAAAAATCTAAAAACCATCTAAAATGAACAAGACTTATAAATAATTATCAAGAGTAAGCATCCTTGTCGTTTCTAGACAGGCAGTTCAGTTTATCACGTTTTTGATTTTATTTGACATCCCCCCCCCACCAGGCAAGCCACCATAATTTCCCTCATGGGGAAACAGTGGCTGACGAATTTAAAAATGAACGCACAAACAGGGCATCACTAAAGGGCAACACAGGTGTGCTTGAACCAGCCCTCCCCTCCTCCCTGCCTTTCTCCGTTCACCCCCATGCACAGAAGCCCTTCAGAAGGGACCAGGAAGCGACGGTCTCTGAGCCTAAATGATGGAGCGACAGCCCTGCCAAGAGGCAGTGGGGGGCACCCTCTTTGGGCGACTGTAGTGTGTGTGGGGGGGAAACGGCATCAGGCATCTGCTCGAGCCCCATGGAGGCCCTTTATCAATGGCCATCATGATGGATGCCTAAGAAGGACAACCTCCGGGTTGGAGAGAGAGGCAGGAGATCTCTCAGTGCCATTTGCGGGGAATCATAAGCAGGTGAAGACATCTGCTGGGGAATACCCTGAAGCAAAGGGTGAGCTGCAGTGTGAGACAGAATGCTGGACTGAATGGGCTGTGTGGCCTGTTTATTTTTTATTTAATTTAATTTATTTTTATTGATTTTAGAGTATTTTTACCCCGCCTTTCTCCTTGGAAAAGGACCCAAGGCTGCTCCTTGCTGTTCCCAGCAAGGCTGTTCTTACGTTCTTATGTTCTTACCCAGAATGCCCATATCGTATTTGCCGTCCTTCTTGTCCCGTTCGATCAGGTAGTCGAAAGTGTCGCTAAAGTACTGGAAGAGCAGATTTTGCTTGTGGACCTCCAAGCCTAAGATGCGGTTCAGGAATTTGGTGATGGAGCAGTCTGAGGGGGTTGCAAAAGATAAGGGGGGGGGCACAGCAAGACCACCCATAGGGTTAGCTCCTCTCTCGGGCCAAGATGATTCCACCAGCAGCGCCACCACCAACCCTTTTACACGAGGCTTCCAAGGTAGAAGCCAGCGCCACAAACGTGAGCATGCAGGCGGGGGACCGTGCACCTTTTCACATTGCTCCTGGGTTTGATCTCATGTTATCGTTTATCGGGAGTACTCTATGGTCGTGCACAAATGCTCTTGTGTCGTACCAGGTCCCACAGCGTAGAAATGGAAACAATAAATAAATAATCATTCACTCTCGAAAGACGGCGCCTAAGAGGCGACCTGGTTGAAGTTTATAAAAATCATACACGGTGTGGACAAAGTAGATAAGGAAAAGCTGTTTTCCCTATCGTACAACACTAGAACTAAGGGGCACTTCATGAAACTATTGGGTGCTAGATCTCAAACAGATAAGAGAAAGTACTTTTGCCACCCAGAGGATCTCTGGTCTGTGGAACTCCCTGCCAGAAGACATTGTGACAGCGGTCAGCCTTGACAGCTTTAAAACTTAAGCTTTTCTCTTAAAACAGGAACCAAGGTAGCTTAAATAATTTAAAATACAGTGTCAAAATGCCAAAACAGTAAAGTTATTCAAAGGTGGAGAACAATTAATTACATTATATTAAAAAACGTGAGGAAAAACTGACAAAAAACAAGTTTTGAAGTCGCAAATCAGATTGCTGTATATAT
>JAHTLZ010000064.1:0-23554 GCA_023846285.1 Phrynocephalus versicolor
CTGAGGGCCCGTCGCTCGGTGAGAAGAAAGACTGGTAGCGGTTGGCGTCGTTGGGATGGCGGGCCTCCAGGGCCTCTTGGGGGTTGAGGGAGAGGGTGACCGGGATGACGGGGAGGATGCTGATATACCTTGAAGAGGAGAGGCAAAATGAGAGATTATCACCCCCCCCCTCCTCTCCCAGGCTGAGACTGAATGGGGGACCCACTTCTAGAGAGAAGAGCAGGGCAAACAAGGTAAAACGGAAGCAAACTGATCCTCTGCCCGCCCTTCAGTGTTTTGAAAATCTGGACACCATGGAACTTGTCAAAATTCTGGGCAGCAAGCTGAGCGGAGCTGAAGAACAGGCAAGGCCTTCTGAGCTGGTTTCCCAGGGCCTTCAAGATGCCCCAAAGCCACCCCCTTGGTTCAGCCTTCCCGAGACTACGGAATGGCACCTCAGCCAAGCCGAAAGAGAACCCTTGGACTACAAGGAAGGTGCTTTCCATCCAGCTGAGCAGCCACTGCCGCCGTCTCGGGCAGGGAAAGAACCTTTCCTTCCTCTGCCGCTGGGCCCTTCCCCTTGGATCATTCTGGGGCTTTTTTGCCTATTTTTTTTGGTCCCAGCCATTCAGAAAGCTTTTAATGGGAGAAAAACGGATACCCAACCCAGCAGAAACCCAAAGCACAGCCAGAGAACAAGAGACGGTGCCTCAAGAGGCCACGTGGGCGCAGGGAGAAAGAGAAAACTAGAAAGGCAGCGGGGGGGCTCTCCACTCTGCAGCTCCTCACAACCCTGTGGATCCCAGGGGACAAGCAGGGGCTCACGCACACACGCACACACATCACGCCCTTTGGCTGGCCCCCAGGAAGGACTGGGAAAGACTGGGACAAAAAGAGTAACACAGCCGTCCCGGCGGGATCCACCTTGGCGCTTCTGCTGCACTAACCGTTTGGCAAGCGTGATGTTGTAGTAGCTGAAGAGCAGCGGCCAGTGCCGGAAAGAGAGCTTCCTCCAGACCTCCTCGTCCTCTGCCCCCCACGTCACTTCAGCCATGGGGCCCACCTCCGGCTGCTCGCGGCTCTCCCTGCTCTGTCGCTCCTCCGCCTCCGCACGGCGACTCGCCTCCTGCCTGCCCAGGGCGTCCATGGTCTGATTCCCCAGCAGCTGCTGTTGCTGCTGCTGTTGTTGCTGCTGTTGCTGCATGGAGTCCGGCGGAAAGACCGTGAGAGAAAGCTTGGCACCCCGCGTGGGCAGGACCTCTCCGGGAACCGGCATGGCGGGCAGCCCGGCCTCCCCAAGGGGACTCTGCTCCGTCACCTGGGAGGCCAGGTAAGGCCGGAGGCCAGCGGGATCCGTGTAAAACAGAATGCCGATCCACACCACCGTCCCCGCCTGCAGAGAAAGCAAGGCGAGAGGTGAGCGCGATGGCGGCGGCACCTACCCCCCCCACCCTCTGCTCCGAGAAGCACATCTTGTAAAAACAAAACAAAACCACAGTGGCCTTGTTCTGCTGCAAGAAAAAACCCTTATTCTCATTTGAGTCCCCCAAAGAGGTAGGGCCTGGGGGGGGGCTTGGCCAGGAGGGCCCTTCTTTTACCCATCATGAGGTTGCCACCACCACCACCACCCGAAGTGGGCCCGCCCAGGTCCCTGGCAAGATATCCAGAGGGATCTTCCCAGCAGGTGGAGGACACGCACTATGCGCACCTGAGAGGAAAGCTACGTGCTGGCTGCAAGCATGGGAAGCCACAGCGCCACGGGCCACTGAGCCAATGAGAGGAAATCTGCTGACATCCTCCTGGCCGTACCCTACGCAAGAGCCCTCCCAGTTCCCATCCTCCACTCCGGCCAACCACACCACCTCAAGGACCAGCACCACTAAGGCCTACATGCCATTTAAAAACCATGACAGCCTCTCTTCCTCACAGGAGCGGAAGTCAAAACACCCCATTTCCGCCCAGCAGGGCAGCAGGACCAGCCCCGGCTTTGGTTCTTCCAGCTCCTGTTTTTGCCATCTCAACCCCCCCCCCCGATCAGCCAATTAATTCCTCTCTGTGCCTTTGCTGTAAGGAGCCGATCCGAGCACGGATGGGACCAGCCCCACCCCACTCTCTGCAGAGCAGAGCCAGAGAATCTCAAACTTAAAGACGACCCCCACCACCCACCCACCCACCTCCACCACCCGCCAACCGCCAGAGAGGTTCTTCTGGGAGGGAGCGCTCTCTCCAGGCCACGGCCTACCATGATGAGTCTCTGAGCCAGGCGGGTCCTGGCAAAGAAGTAGATCACCCGCAGGCGCTTGGGGAGGCGCAGGTTCCTGAGGGAGGAGGGCTGGAGGGTGATGGTGTGGGGGGTGGCAGGCCGCAGGGCTGGCTGGCGCTCGTACCGCTGGGAGCGGCTGGTGGGCTTGGCAGGGGGCACGCAAGCTTCCGCAGGGAGGCGCCTGTTCAAATCAGCCAGCTGCCCCGAGAAAGAAAACAGGAGGGGTGAGAAGGTTAAAACACAAGGATGTCTCTTGGGGGTAGGGGGGCACAACCCACCCCACACAGTCCAGAGAAACCTGGGTGCTACCGCCTCAAGGGTGCAATACCAGGCCTGGTCTCTGCTCTTATCACTGCTTGGTGGAGGTACTCCCCAGTGGCATGCCCCAGTCCTGTTCACCCACCTCTCTCAGATCTGCGCCCTGCTTGGCTGGCACTCTGTACTCTATGCCACAAACAAGCATGCTCACCAGACACCCGGGATTAGCCAGCTGTTAGTGCATCCAAAGTTTCTGCCCCCAAATACTACGATCCAGACATGTGAGTCAATGTTTTAGACCCACAGCTGCCTGGTCCCTCACAGCCCCACAGCCTGACTGCGCTTACTGATTCTGCTGGTGTTTGATGCTCTCACATGGTAGCAGAGGACTACATTATGTGAGCTGAGCTGAGGCGGCCGCTCCCAGCCTTCCCAGGCAACCTGAAAACAACTTGCAAGTAGAGTGTTGTACCTCCATCCGGCGGATGTCGATGGAGAGGACGGTGGCAAAAAAGAGCATCTGGAGGAAGAAGTCGGATACCAACCCGACCACAGCAAAGAGGCAGAACTCCTGGAAGGCACAGGAGGGAAGGGAGGGGCAGCGGGGTTTGTCACTGAAAAGACTCCCGTGGGTGAGTCACTCCCCACCCCATCAGGCCCCTGGCAGCAAAGCCATCCCGGAGACTGTGTCTAAACCCCAGCCCTCTGACGCTTCACACAGGTGGGCTGCAGTCCTCGGAAGCTTTATACAACAAATAAACAACACACACACACACACGTATGTAGGGAAGCGCAAGTTTGGAGTGTTAGGAATCAAGTTCTACTCCCCAGCCTCACCAGGGGCAGAATTACATCAAAAGCAGCCATGAAGTAATGGTGAAGAAAACAGCACACAGGATGTGCAGGGGGCAGGGAGGGGCAGGCTTTTTCTTGCTGCCACCCCTGCCCCCGAAGCCCTGCAGAATTTCTTCTGGACTCCTTCTGGGCAAAGATTGTGGAAAGAGACAGCCCCCCCCTGGCTGTGCCTGCTACACTGCTGCCAGGCTCCCAGCTGCCTGAGCACCCGGTCAAGGTCTCAGGGCTCCTCCCTCTGAGCCAACCAAGGGCCAAGGCCAGCAGGGGCTGGGTGAGGCAACTCAGCTCCCTATCTCCCTTGGACTCCCTTGGACTCCACACCTCATCTCTCCTCTGTCCTTCAAGCTCAGGGACGCAGATAAGGGGCACCCAAGTCTTCCCTCTGCATGCCTCACAAAGCAACCACCGGAGGCAGGAATCAGGGCTCACGGGCCTTGCGTCCTGCTCCCTGAATCTGCCACCAATCCCCTGTCACCACCACCACCACCACCACCACCGAGGATCGGGGCTCCACCTGCCTTAGGCATGACCTTGAAGCCTCTTCTCCAGCTCATCCTGCAAGCTGTTATAAGCACAGCAAGAGGAGGGAGAGAGAAGTTCATGAGAGAGCAACTGGGTCTGTTTCTGCTTCCTGCCCAGAATGGGTTCCGCCAGTTAAGGGGGAAGAGGCAGCGGACCATCCACCATGAGGCTGTGGACCTTGTAGAGACAGCACCCGGGAGGGCACGCCAACACCTTACGCAAACCCCGCTCTGCTCAGGGGAGGTCCACTTTGCAAACTGGGCCCTGCCTGCTTTTATCTGCATCTAAATGGCCAGCAATGTTGGCAGCACCAGCCCAGCCCGCTTTTATTCTTGCTCTCCATCAGCCCAAGTTCCTGAAGAAGGCTCCAAACACAAGGCAGCCCAGGGTTACAAGAAGCGGTTGTTCTCCAGTCTCAATCCGTGATGATACACAAATCAACGGCCTGTCTGGCCTTGGCGTGCACGCGGGGGGTGGGGGGGTGGAATACTATGGACGACACAGCCCAAACCCATGCACGCACAATTGGGTCTCAGCAGCAGTCCTCCTAACGTCATCAAGAGGTACCGGGTAGCATGTTGATGAAGGCAAAGGAATGATGCCGCCTGTTCCTACCAAGGAGCCAAACACCTCCCCAGGTACCTGTATAGCTGGGACGAGGGTGAAGTAGCCGATCAGAATAATCCCCAGCTCTGTGGCCATGTTCTTCATAATGGACCAGCTTTCGTTGCTCAAACCTGGGAAGGGGGGCAGGGGGGGGAGAGAGAGAGAGAGAAAGGGCGTCCAAAGACGGCAAAGGTTCTTCTCTAGGAGTTGCATCACCAAAGAGAGAACCAAGGCTCTGGAACCGGCAGCTTGTTTTTAGCCACAGTTTTCACAGAAAGCCCCTGAAGACCACACAAAAACCAAGGCAAAAAGCCAGCCCACCCCAAGAAAACTCCCCAGGGCTCTTCTGCAGAGGTGGAAGGCGGCAGGCTCCGAGTTTACTTTGCTCCTGCCGACGGCTGGCTCTTTTGCACCCAAGGGAGAGAAAGAACTCACACACCCCATGGCTTGGTTACCCCTCCAATGGGCTGGTGGTGGGCCTGAGTGAATTCAGAGGCAGGAGGAGGTGGGAGGGTCCCCAAGAGGAGACCAAGCCGTAGGCACACACTCTTGGAAGAGCTTTCAAGAAGCCCCTGAGTCCACAGAGAGGACCCTGGAACCAAGGCTCCTTCCTGCTTGCCAGTGAAGAGAGGGCCCTGCTTTCCAAGAAGGTCTCTCTGGGAACAGCACCCAGAACACTCTCACTCCTCCCTAAACCTCGAACCAGGGCCATTTAGGAAGCTGGGTCAGCTTCTCCTTGCATGTGGCTTTTTTTCTTGCGTTGCAAGGTGGGAAAGACCGGCCCTTGCCCGCCCCTGCCCCTGAACCTCAGAGAGGACAACCAAGGGCTAGACAGACTCCATGTCCCGGGCTATGTCCTCCTTCACGCACTTTCCTTCTCACCTTGTGCAATCCGCAGCTTCACTTCTAGGTCGACAGGAGTGGAAACAACGGATTTGGTGAGAACCAGCACGTTTTCTAAACCAATCACGACCACTAGATAAGGGAAGATCTCTCTGAAGGCAAAATGGAAACGAGAGAGAGAGAGAGAGAAGCCTGAGAAATTCTGATCAGAAACCGCTGGGGGTGGGAGAGAGAGAGAGGCGGGGTGGGGCAGGACAGAAAATGGAACTGCCTCCCTGAGACAACTCATCTCTCCTCAAGAGCTTCACAATTCAACTAAAACAGGAAGTCTCCAGGCTAGGACGAGACTTCAACTGGGAGACAAAGCAAACAAGCAAAGAGTGCTGCGTCTATACCTCCCCATAGCCCTTAAAGCATTCTCTGGGCAGTTGACAAGTGAACGATCCAGGCTCCACACTGCTCCACACTCTAGCCCTTGCAAGGAGGGTGTGCTCCTAAAAGACTTCTATTAAATGCATGGAAAGACAAACATTCCTCAGCTAGTATACAGTGGCAGCAGAACTGCGTTCCTCAGCCTCATTTGAATTAGTAACATACAGAAGGCCATTCCATGAAGGTATCATCAAGGACCTTTGGAAAGCTTACATGGACTCGTTGCAAATGAAAAAGGTGACCATCCAAGGCCACCGGATGGTCAGTCAAAATGGCAGAGATTCAACATGTCCCAAGTACCCGGTCAAGGTGACAACTGAGGGAAGCCCACCAGACAGGTGGTGCTGTGAAGCGAGATAAGGGCATGTGGCAATGCCCTTCTACTTTTGTGAAACTGTTTACATAACAGATGATAATGATGCAAGGATCCAAGAATTTGACTGAGGACAGAGAATGCCTCAGGCAGCTGAGGGTGCTCTAATTCCCAGCTGTTTCTTTCCAGCTCCAGGAGTCATAAGAACATAAGAACATAAGAAGAGCCATGCTGGATCAGGCCAAAGGCCCATCTAGTCCAGCTTCCTGTATCTCACAGCGGCCCCACCAGATGCATTTGGGAGCGCACAAGACTAGATCTCTGTCTCCTGATCTCACTTCCCTTCATCTGGCCCTTGAAGTACCCTGGTTTCTCCATCATGCTTTGTAACCTGTGATGGACTTTTCTTCCAGGAATCTGTCCAATCCCCTTTTGAAGGCATCCAGGCCAGATGCCATCACCACATCCTGTGGCAGGGAGTTCCATAGACTTACAACGCGCTGGGTGAAAAAATATTTTCTTTTGTCAGTTCTTACTCTCCCAGCCCTCAATTTCAGTGGATGACCCCTAGTTCTGGTATTTTGGGAGAGAGAGAAGAGCTTCCCTCTATCCACTTTACTCATACCCTGCATTATTTTGTATGTCTCAATCATATCCCCCCTCAAGCTCCTTTTTTCCAGACTAAAGAGGCCCAAATGTTTTAGCCTTTCCTCATAAGGGAGGTGCCCCAGGCCAGTAATCATTTTAGTCACTCTCTTTTGCACCTTTTCCAGTTCCATTATGTCTTTCTTGAGATGCGGTGACCAGAATTGTACACAATACTCCAGGTGGGGCCTTACTATTGTTTTGTATAATGGCATTATAATGTCGGCTGTTTTATTTTCAATCCCCTTTTTGATAATCCCTAGCATGGAATTGGCCTTCTTCACCGCTGCCACACATTGGGGAGACACCTTCATGGAGCTGTCCACCAACACACCAAGATCTCTTTCCTGATCCGTCACGGATAACTCAGAGCCCATGAGTTGATAGATGAAGTTTGGATTTTTTTGCCCCAATATGCATTGCTTTACATTTGGTTACATTAAAACGCATTTGCCATTTCTCAGTCCATTCCCCCAGTTTGGAGAGATCCTTCTGGAGCTCTTCACAATCTTCTCTGGTTTTCACCACACAGAAAAGTTTTGTGTCATCTGCAAACTTGGCCACCTCACTGTTTATCCCTGTCTCCAGGTCATTTATGAACAGATTGAAAAGCACCGGTCCCAGGACCGAGCCCTGGGACACACCGCTTTTCACTTCTCTCCATTGTGAAAATTTCCCATTGACATCTACTCTTTGTTTCCGGGATCTCAACCAGTTCTCAATCCATAAGAGGACCTGCCCTCTTATCCCCTGAGTGTGCCATTTTCTCAGCAGCCTTTGGTGAGGGACTGTGTCAAACGCCTTTTGAAAATCCAGATAGACTATATCCACCGGTTCACCCAAATCCACGTGCATGTTTACCTTTTCAAAAAATTCTAAGAGGTTTGTCAGACAAGATTTACCCTTACAGAAGCCATGCTGATTTTCTCTCAGCAAGGTTTGTTCTTTTATGTGTTTTAAGATTTTCTCTTGGATGAGGCTTTCCACCATCTTCCCTGGGACAGATGTAAGGCTAACTGGCCTGTAGTTTCCCGGGTCCCCCCTCCTTCCTATTTTAAAAATTGGTGTGACATGTGCTATCCACCAGTCCCCCGGCACTGTGGCCGTTTTAAGAGACAAGTTGCATATAACCGTTAAGAGATCTGCAATTTCATTTCTCAGTTCCCTAATAACCCTTGGGTGGATGCCATCTGGCCCCGGTGACTTGTTAATCCTCAATTTATCGATTAGTCCTAAAACCTCCTCTCTTTTAACCTGTATTTGATTTAATTCTTTAGTCAAGAGGGGCGGCTGAGGCAGCGGAATCCGCTCAAGGTCCTCTGTCGTGAAGACAGACGCAAAGAACTCATTCAATTTCTCTGCAATGTCCAAGTCCTCCTTAACCCCCCCCCCTTTTCCTCCCTCACCATCCAGGGGGCCAACTGGTTCTCTGGCAGGTTTTCTACTTCTAACATATTTAAAGAAGCTTTTATTATTACCCTTTATAGTCCTGCTGAGATCCACCTCCCCCGCCCATCCAGGTGGGGATGCTGTGCCTTTCTCAACACGATATCGACAGGAAAGGTGTTTGTTGACATGGCACCCAACATCAACAGTTTGCTTATTTAACTATACTGCAGGGAAAGAACGCAGGCAGAGATTTCTATCCTCAACCACAGGTCTCTATTTTATCTGATGTAAACCTGGCCACTTCACCCAAAAGCGACCCCAGGCTAGCCAGAAAACACATGCAAGGTGCCAGCACTTTCTGTTTGCCCCATTGGAACATAATAAACATTTGCTACGGCCACGTTGGAGGCACACGTCGTTAACCGGTGATCATCTATTTCAGGGACCGAGTGCCCAAACTGTGATTCAAAACCACTAACTTTTCACCAAGTGACAATACAGCCATTTAACCTGAATACAGGGAGATGGTGAAGGGGCGATGTCGGGTGCCCACAGAAAGGGCTCCTTCGAGTGCCCCCTTTGGCACCCGTGCCAGAGGTTCGCCAAGGCTGATCTATGGCTGTTAAGGAAAGGTGGTGGTGCTGAGACCTCCCAAGGGTTTCTCAGGGAACATCCCCATTTCTCCTGATCAGGAAAGGCACTGGTTCCAAAACCTCTGAACCACATTTTAAGCTAAAGATTATTTGAATGGCCACAGCTGCATACTTTTCCTTATGCTTCCATCTGTGAGCAGGTCACACGACAAAGCCCAGAGTTCCATTGGAAGATGGGTGGTATAGAAATAAAATAAAATAAAATAAAATAATAAAATAAAATAAAATAAAATAAAATAAAATAAAATAAAATAAAATAAAATAAATAAAGCTAACTCCACAGCAGACTGAACCCATCTGGCATGTGTGTGCTTATAGCATGTTAGGCACAATCACATTTTTGCATGTACAGTGGACCCTTGTATAACAAACAGCTTGTATAACATAAAATTTGTACAACATAAAAATTCCGGAGATAGGGGAAATTTGCTTCACATAATCGCCTATGGGGAGAATCCGTACAACATAAAAATGGGATCACTCCATTTTCAATGCATTCCTATGGGAATTTGTATAAAGGAAAATTTGCTTAACATAATTTCATTTGGAACGAATTAATTCCTTTATACAAGGCACCACTGTATAGGGATCCATTCAGAGCCTGAAGCAGCACCATCAAACTCATCTCAGCAAGCGGATAACATGGTTGGAGATCCACACTGCCACAGGAGCATCTGCCAGCTTCCGGGTGGCAAGCCCTGTTGGCCCTCATCAAGACAGCCACGGGTGGGAGGGGGCAGGATAGGGGCCCACCGGCCAGCCTCTGAAGGCTCCCCCACCCCAACCCCATTCAACAGCTGCAGCTCAGTGCTGTTCCACCTTTGACTGTCCTAATGCCCGTTCCCCTCCCAGGCACAAGGTGGATACCTACCCTCCGTTCAGCGTGGGCGTCAGGCCAAAGAGGGTGCAAAGACCAACAGACATGAGCAGAGAGCTGAGGACCGTGACAACAGCCGCCAGCGCCAGGCCCCACTTGGATTTCACCATGTCAATTTTCCCTGAGGAAGAGAGAGCAAAGCTCCTACCATCACTGGTCAGAGACAGAAGACAGCGAGGAAGGGCGGCCCATCCCCACCCCCCACCCCAGTGAAAAGGAAGGCTTGGGTGGCAGGGGGGACACGTGGAACCGCCAGCAGGCTTATCACGGAACACTGGAGCCGGAAGGGGCCTGAAAGGTCGCCACGTCCAACTCCCTGCTCAAGGTGGAGGGAGTCCACGGGAGCATCTGGTTCCAGGGTGGCCTCCCTTTCTCTTGAATGTCTCCTGTCTTTGCCCACTCCCTGCCTCCTGAGGCCACGGGTTCCGTGGTCCTGCCCCTCTTTACAGTTAGGACCTTTCTCCAATGTTTGGCTGAAACATTTGGCCTCCTCTCACTGGAGTCACCATTAGGCATCCCACGCTCTGAGACAACTGAGAAGAGACGCCTGCCCCTCCTTCCCTAGGACACAGCCTTTCGCGTCTTTGGAAAGTGCTCTCCCCCCCCCACACACACACACCCTGCTTCTCCTTTCAAGGCTCCGTGTGCCCAGTTCCTTCCGCCTTTCCTCCCGGGGGCTTGGTTTCTAGTCCCCTTGTGTCTCATGGTGATCTACTCACACATCCTGAGCTCTACCACCCGCTCCTCCACATGCAGTGCTGTGTGAGGCATGGAAGTCCTCAAAACCAGTGAAGTCTCTTCATGAGGATCCAAAACAGGACCCCTTAAACACCCACCCACCCACGCACCCAATACTGTCCTGGCTTCTCTCTCTCCCAGGTTATTGTGGACAGTTTCTCCACCTTCTCTCAGTACAGATCCTCTGCTCAGAAATGCCAAAGACTTCTCTCCTCCCAACTGCTTCAGTCCCGCCTCGAGCCCCTCTCCCACCCCCCCAAAAAAACACCTTGCCTGCAGCTCCCTCCGACTTACGAGTGGAGAAGTAGATGTAAGCAAAGAGGATGATGTAGGTCGTCACGAGGGGGATCAGCTCCGCGATGCCGATCTCCTCCTTGAAGTGGACATGGACGATGTGTTCCTCCCGCAGGGTGCAGTTGGGACTGGGGTGCAGCAGCTTGAGACGGGAACGCAGGCTGGACAGGAACCTGCCACAGAAGCACCCGAGGGGCTGAGCGAGGAGGGGGCCTTCTCGACCGGCAAACACCCTGGTGGTGATACCAGGCCACACAAAACACAGGGGAGCTTTCAAACGGGCCTCCCTCTCGGCTTCAAAGTATCCCTGGGGCAGGGAGAACTTCAGGATCTCACCAGAATTTGGAAAGTGTGTACTGGGTGTCTATCTGTATGTAGGGGGTAGATTTAGCGTTTCTTCGCCTACCCAGCTGCTGACAAAATTAACAACAGGCCGCTTTAAGCAGCAATGTTCCTGTCAAGGTCAAATGCAATTTTCAACTCTGTGCACATGCCGTGGAGGCTGGATGGCCTGGGTGGGTCTGCCCTTCAGCTGATGGATAGGTGAAGAGGCCGGGTGTTGTCCTCAGTCTGGCTTTGTCCCTGGAATCCCAGGTGGCAGCCATTTCTAGGGAGGTCTTCTGCACAACTTAGGCTTATTGCCCAGATTCACCCGTACCTTGATGGTGACTCTCTGAGGACGGCTGTGCAAGCGCTGGGTGCAGAATGCAGCGGCCAGATTTGTGGTTGGTGAGAGCAGATTTGATCGCATCACCCCGATTCTGGCCCACCTGCATTGGCTACCCGCTGCGTCCCGAATAAGTTTCAAGATACTGGTGTTGATTTATAAAACCCTCCATGGCTCGGGACCAGAGTATCTGGGGGACCATTATCTCCCAAAGATCAGCGTTGGCCCTGCCCACCAGAACTTCTCAGGCCTTTTCGCTTCAGGTCGCCAGCCCTAGGGAGTCGCAAAAATCCTCCACTCGGAGTCAGGCTTTCTCAGTGGCTGGCCCGACTCAATGGAACCACCTTCCAAGCAAAATAAGGCTTAC
Source organism: Phrynocephalus versicolor (assembly GCA_023846285.1). Classification (NCBI taxonomy): domain Eukaryota; kingdom Metazoa; phylum Chordata; class Lepidosauria; order Squamata; family Agamidae; genus Phrynocephalus; species Phrynocephalus versicolor. Next base: position 11,702 of record JAHTLZ010000064.1, read on the forward strand.
GGAATCTCTTCACGTTTAAAAAACTTCTTAAAACCTGGCTATTCAAAGCCGCTTTTGACAACTGCTGAGGTGATTGGTCTGTTTATCTGTTAGTTCTATTGTCTACCGCCGCCATCTTGAGTTTTACCTTGGTTTTCCGGTCTTATCCTAATTTTTATTTTTATCTGGGATTGTCCTTTATTTGCATTGTTGGCATTTGGTTGTTCACCACCCAGAGTTCCTTTCGGAAAATCAGGCGGCATATAAATGGAAATAATAAGTAAATGCGGCACCTTAAAGATAATTATATTTTAAGGCAGGCATGTCCAAACTTCGGCCCTCCTGATGTTTTGGATCACAACCCCCAGAATTCTAAGCTTAGGTTGCCAATGGCAAAGGACTGTGGGAGTTGTGGTCCAAAACATCTGGAGGGCCAAAGTTTGGATATGCCTGTTTTAATGTAAGCTTTCATGGACAGATCCACTTCTTCAGACATATAGGAGCAAAATGAGCTACTATAGAATGAGCTATTATTCATTCTGCTACTATTATGTCTGAAGAAGTGGACATGTCCACTTATAAAATATAATAATCTTTGTTTTGTTTTAATTTTCCCCATGTAGAAGACACCCCCCAACACACACACACACGTTTCCAACCGAAAATTACAGTATTTCAACAGGGCAGTTCTCTCCTCCGCGTACTTCTGTGTATAAGGCGACCTTCAACTTTGGGTCTAACAATTTTAAACAAAAATATATTATTCAAGGAAAAAAATACTGTACATTGGTCAATTCCTCATCTTGCCAGCCCTACCTGGAATCATAGTGCCGGAGACCCAGAGTGATGGTGTAGGTTACCACTCGCTTCCGATTGTATAGGTTCACCCCGCTGTACTTCCCCGGGACTCCAAAAAGCAGATCTGAAGGGAAAGGAGGGGAGGGGCATGGCTTGGAAATGACACAACTGGAGGGGGAAGGAAGTGGTTCTCTAAACTTATATGCATCAACCTCACCCCCACCCCACACACATATTGGGGGATGCATTTTGCCAGATGGGAGAAAATGGCATTCAGGCTGGCCACACCCATGTGGGGAGTTGAAGGTCTGGGTCAGGTTGATCTATTTAAACCTTTGGGGAGGGAGGGGGAAGTGCAAGAACACTGCCACCCACCCACCCCCTCCCCCCTTCCCACCTTTGGGGGTAGCCGAGGTCTGCAGCGTCTTTGGCTCATGCTGATGGATGGTTTTGATGACATCAGGGTCAGCGCGGAAGCGTTCCTGGTCATTCTGCCAAAAGTTCCCTGGCGAAAGCAGCAGGCAGCCATGCTCAGGAAGGAGGCCTCGGAGCTTCCTGAGGTTGGGCAGGAGGTCTGTTACCTGGAGGCAGATTTCTTCCAAGCTTTTGATACTGGAGCTGGAAAGAAGAACCAAGAGTGGCCATTTTGCCATCACACGGAAGAGAAACATCCAACTGGGAAAGGGAAGCCGTAGCAGTGGCAAAGGGCTGCTCCCTCTGTGCTGTTCAGTGTCGTCCCCAGGTGGACTTTGGCCTCTGCTTGACTGTCGGTGAGAACAGAATCCTAGAATAAGGGAAGGGGCCTCTAAGACCACGGAGACCAATTCCCTACCCAAGGGAGGAATCCAAATGAAACTAACAGTTAGGAAGCTCTTCCTGGCCTTCAACCCAAATTGGGCTTCCTGTAACTTGAACCCACGGCTCTGTCTCCTGCACTCTGGGGATGAGAGAGAGAGAGAGAGAGAGAGAAGATCCTGCCCCTTTCCTCTGCAGGGCTACCTTCCAAGGATGTGAATAGCACTGCCCCGTCTTCCCTCCCTCTTCTTTTCTTCATCTTCAACAAGCCCAGTTCCTTCAGCCTGGCCTCCCTTGGGCTTTGCATTCCGGCCCCATAATCATCCTGGCTCCCGTTTGTCGGCATCCTTTCTTGAAATGTGGTGTCCAAAACGGGACACGGGACACTCGGGGAGGCCATTTCAGAGCTGAACAGAGAGGGGAACTAGAACCTCTTGGGACTTGGGAGGCTACCATTTTGTTAACACAGGCTAAAATAGCACGGGCCTTTTGGGCAGCCACAGTACACCTGGGTGCCTCGTAGTTCAGCTTTTGGTCTACAACTATTCCAAGATCCTTCTCTCTCGTAGCATTACTGGGCCCTGCATCGCCCATCGTGGAACTGTGTGTTTGGTTTTTTTAAGCCTAGAACATTGCACTCCTACCGGTTCAATTTCATTCTGTTGGTTTCAGCCAAAGGATCCGGCCTATCAAGATCTTTTTGAATTTTGTTTCTGTCTCCCAGGATATATTAGCTTTTACACCCATTTTCATGCCATCTGCAAATAAGCATTCTTTACACTCCGTCATTCAAGTCATTAATAAAAATACTGAGAAGCAACAGACCCAGGACCAAACCCCGGGGTACCCCACTTATTGCCTCCTCCCTGCTTGAGAAGGATCCATTAAGCATCACTCTCTGAGTAAGATTCTGTAACCGTGTATCCACCAGAAAGTTGTTCTATTCTCTTGCTAAACAAAATAACCACGGGGCACTTTATCAAAGGCACCTCTGAAGTCAACCACCTGGCAGAGATCCTTTGATTTGTATTCCTGCATGGAGTGGCAGCGGCGGCGGCGGGCGGGGGGGGGGGGGAGGTGGACCTAATGGCATTCTAGGCCTCTTCCAATTTCACTATCCTATGACTCTATGAAGCCAAGATATACTACTATGTCTACAGCATTCCCACTGTCTACCAAGCTACCTGATTGAGATGAACAAACATGAAGAAACCAGCTCATCTTTTCCCGTCCAGAGCCACCTACCCGTCTCGGAGGGCATGATTCCTGATTTCATCCACTAACTGGAACACACGGGAGAGTGGGGAACGAAACACATCCACAGCCAGGAAGGAGGTGGGCCACGGAGAGACAGTGGCCTTTACCAGGACCTGCTGGATGTAGGCAACAGGAGGCCCCGTGTACTAAGTAAAGGAAGAAAGAGGCACAGGAAGATGTACGTGTCAGAACACTGAAGAAGAAGAAGTGGACAGAGCAAGACCACTGGGCAGCCAAAGGTGCCCCGTACCCTTGCAACACAGCAATGCACAGAGACTTCAAGAACCGTCCTGCAACCTCTCCATGGTGCAGCTTTTTGGCTGCTGGAGAGTAAGGCTTAGCCGTACACAGCCTAGGTCGACGCCGGCTGTGCTCTCCCGAGAGGCTCTGAAGTGTGCCACAGGGGAAGGCCTGTGCCTGGGAATTCACTGCCAGCTGAGCCCCGGGCTACACAGTCACTCAGACCTGCAGAAAAGCAGCTTCCTTTGTGTTCGTTTTTTTTTATTTCTTGGGAGGGGCTGCTGAATGGCACAGCCTTTTCAATAGTTCAGCTCTTTTCAATGCATGCCTCCAGAAAAAAAAAAGCAAGAGGCAGGGAGAGGGTGGCTAACTGGGCGGTTTCAAACAAAAGGAACAGTGTGGGAGAAGGACAAAAGCTGGGAAAAGGGGAAGAGGCATAGGTGGAAATGGAAAAGCTAGTGACAAGCAACCCAGCAGTTCCCAGCCTTGGGTCCCCAGATGTTCCTGAATGACATCTCCCAGAAATCCTGGCCTGCACAGCGAGTGGTGACGGCTTCTGGAGGTTTTAGTCTAGGAACGCCTGGGGACCCAAGGCCGAGCTAAGGGTTACGTCCGCGTCCACATTTCTGGCTGCAAAGGAAGAAGAGCCCCAGATGGCTTCACCAGCACCGCTCGATCATCGGACACGGGGCAGAAGCAGTACCCAGTCAGGCCTCTCACTCGGCTCCCCTTGCTGGTGCGCTGGGTAGGCTGGCGGTTGTGAGAAGTCCTTCGCAGGGGTGGTGTACTCCACAGGTCCAGTGCCAGGTAGGGGGAGCTTGAGCAGGGGATAGCTGCAAAGTGGAGAAGAGATGTCTTTTTCAGGCAAATGCAAATCATGAAGTTATAGACCGGGGGGGGGGGGGGCGGGCAAAGGAAAGAAAGAGAGAGATTCAGCTTTCAGGCACCCTCTCCAACGCTGGGTTCTTTCTTTCTGAATTTCTCTGAGATTCCCTCCTTCAACCACCTGCCTTTTCAAGCCTTCTTAATCTACCTAACCCCAGACAAGTGAAATCAATATTCCTACTGCTCTTGGGAGCCAAAGAGAATGTAAAACGCAAGACACGGTGAGTGATTAAAACCTTGATTTCATTCATTGGTATGCTACCTTCTCCCTCTCCCCAATTCCACCCCCAACCCCACCCCCTCCCCCTCCAGAATAATCCTTTCAGACCTCTATCACCGCAGCAGAGTTCCAAGGGCACTTCTAACAGGCAAACCATGAAGGACACTTGAGAAAGGAGGCTTTCTATTCTGAGAAAATTAATTCTGGTTGCATTTCTCCCTTCTCTTCCATGGCTAGGTTCCTGAAGTAACTTCCCGCGTGAAAAGGAACACGGCTATTCCTCCAGTTGCCAAACTGTATGCCAAAGTCACAATTCTGCTCATGAATGAGCAACACCTTCTCAACATTCAGAGCGGCAGACGCTCTGGGAGTTAACACCCAAAGATATATAATCCAGTGCTGCTAACAAACGCCAGGAACAAAGGGGCGGAACAGGACAGGAACAGATTTCAGCAGGGGAAAACATTTTTTCCTATTTTAAAAAATAAACAAAATAGGAATACATCCTTTCCAACGTCAGAGTTTATTAAATGATGAAGCCCAACAGCCTCATGGGATAGTGCTTAAGCTATTGTATCTCAGCCAAATTCTCTTTATATTGTTATATACTGTCCTTGGGCAGTGTACAAGCTGCCTGCTTTGCTTTAATTGGTCGAGGAAGACAAGGCTAAACGTCTTTGAGCAAGGCGGCTGCAGGAAGACTCTGTCAGCCACTGCCCCCGCCAGAGGCCGTGCTTTGCAGGGGGCTAAAGGAGCTGGGGAAAAGCCACATGTGTAAAGCCAGCTCCCCAGATGGAGTTTCAGCTGGGTGAAGGCTGATCTTGCTGCAGCTTCCACTGGGGTGGCATTACTGGGCATTGTGTGATACCCAGCTCAGACAGGTCACTTTCTCCACACCTTCTGCAGATCCCAAACCCAAAACGGAGATAAAATTATCCTAAGGCAGGCATGCCCAAACTCCCACTCTCCAGATGTTTTGGACCACAACTCCCACAGTCCTTTGCCATTAGCAATCTAAGCTTAGAATTCTGGGAGCTGTGGTCCAAAACATCAGGAGGGCCGAAGTTTGGACCTACCTGTCCTCAGGCCTCTGTTCCCCACACTTTTCCTGCACCCCCGAGCTCCACATATGACCCCCACTGACATCTTACTGCTGAAACGCTTTGACTGAGAAACTGCAAGAGCTTGTGGGTTTTGCTGCTTTCATCCTGAAAACACTGCATTCCTCACAAGGAGCTTTGTTAGTTGCTGCTGACCCATCTGCTCTTTATTCTGAAATGGGAGCCTGCCCTCTCACTGCCTCCCAGTTAATCAGTAATTTAAACTCCTGTAAGAATCCAGAGCAGGTATCTTGCCAAGGGATTCTGGCCCGTTGTCACTTTCTGAGCAGCTGACAAGAGGCCTGCAGGGCTTGGTGAGCGGACCCCGTCAGAGGCAGCCACTTCCCATCAAGTCTCAGAGGGGGATCTTGTTGCCCAGGAGGAGGAAAATCAACAGAATGCAGGAGAGCTTTGTAAGCAAGAAGGGGAGAGCAATCGCTTTGGGGGAAAGAGGCAGTATCCACTTCTACCGAGAGACTCCTGTGCTCTGGCCAGGTCAGGATGTTGTCCTGCAGAGTCCCCTGCAACCTCAGCTGAGTCTCCTGGGGCCTTTCAAACATGCCACTAGCTTTCACTCGGTTCCCCAAACAGATCTCAACATGCAAAGGGCAAGCGGCCTTGCGGAGGCAAGCCCTTACCAGCAGGCCAGGACGCAGAGGCCGGTGAAGAGGATGATGGGGATGGGGTAGGACGCACACAAGAGCCCGTGGTGATAGAACACCCGTGATATCTTCTCCCGCAGTCTGTCAGTCAGGGTCATCCTCAGCTGCCCATCAGCTCGCTGCCATCCCGGAATGGGTGAGTGTGGCTTCAATGGACCCGACCATGAGCAGTCCTTCTGGGAAGACACCACAGGCAAGACAATGTCCTGGAAAAGGGACCGGGGGGTCGGGGGGGAGAGAGAGATGGTGGAGGCGGGGAAGAAAAGAGCCAGTGGCTGATGAGTGCACCAGGAGAAAAACTAAAATGCCACGGGGATGGGGTGGGGGAGCAGAGAGAACTTTCCCCACAGGCAGGAGAATGCTGTGGCAGATATTATGCAGAAGGCCAATGGGGGAAACCTGCCAGGCCCTTCTAGTGAGCAATTAACAAGCCTCTTCGGGGAACACCCTCCCATGTACCAAAGCTACACCCCCTGCACCCAACTCAAGAACCTCACCAACAGCCAGTCAAAACTAACAGAACTTTATGGCGTTTGCCCTCTGCACCTCCCACACAGCCACTGGACTGCTGCCTATGTACAGGAATAGGAATAGGAATCTTTATTGTCATTGCCCCTTTGCAGGAACAACGAAATTTTTTGGTTGCTATATAAAACTCATTTAAAAACATTTCACATAGATTTAAAAACAGGTACAATGTATGATTTCTCAGAAATAATCCCCTCTGGGCACACAGAAGCTCAGACCACAGAGGGGACAAGAGAAGGGCCAGCCGGATTCTTAACTGGACCACCATACGATCCTGAAATCTTGTCAGGTTCCAGAAGCCCAACGGAGCTGGGGGGACTTATTCCTTGGACCTGGTGGAGGTCAGACAGAAGTGGCAGTGCTGACCACCCAGACCAACATCCCAACTCATTGCAGAGTCGCTTCCTATGTTCCCACAACTGAAACACATAACACGGGTACTTGCTGGCTTCCATGACAGCTCCTCAGTTAGAACAGTTTGCGAATTTGAACCACGAGGGGTTTTTTCCACTGTTGTCCTTCCTCGTGATTGATGACCACCCGTGCATTAGGCTAGCCTTGCCTTTCCTTTCCCACCTTTCACAATTTGGCATCGGCTACATCTAGCACCCCATCTGTGTTTATCTGTGCGTTCACGCATGTTGCTAAGAGAGAGCTGTAAGCAAGCTCAGGATGTGGACAGGCACTATCAGGGGCTGAGATTCTGTCCTTGGACTATCAGGGAAGGCAAAGGAGCAAGGCCAGGAGTTAGCTGAAACACTGAAAGCTACTGTAAGCAGAAAAAGAGGTCAGATAAAAACCAGGAAGAAAGATATTATTGATCATGAATGTACTCAGCCTTGAACACACAGATTCCATCCTCAGAAGCAACAAAAGCAGTCCTGAGAGGCCAGCCAGAAGAGGAAATGTAAAGAGCAGCAGGAAAAGGCCCAGAGAAGAGGATAAGAATTCAGGGAAGAAGTTACCTCTGTCCCGCAAGGGCAGGGATCAGAAGCAGCCCAGTTGGTGGTCAACTGCCCACAAGCTCACTAAGATTATTTAAGAGCTATCAGGTGGCAAAGACTAGGAAGCAGATGTCCTCATCCACACATTCTCCTCCCACGGTCAGTTAAGTCCCTGGACAAGCCCTGGACAAGGAGAGCTTCCAGAGACCACAGCCTGAGAGGGGAAGGGAGAGCTCTCATCACGGTACATTTCCCAGTCCGTCAGGGAGGCTCCAGAGCACCACTACAAAAGGGAAAGCAGAGAACTTCCTTCCTTCCTTCCTTCCTTCCTCCCTCCCTCCCTCTCTCTGGGTGAACTTTTTGACATGTGTGTTTTGAAACACTGGTGATGATGGGAAATGGGGGTGGTGGTGGTTGATTTCTTGTACAAGACTGCCTTCACCATCAGAAAGGAGGAGGGAGCAATTCACATACGTCCTTCCAAGGAATCAATCTACTGGCTCTCAAGCACGGTGTGTGGAGTGACACATGTCCCACTCTGCCACTTAAAGAAAAAAAATCAAAGGCCACTCTACTTCCACAAACTGAATTTTAACATTAAGGTAATCTGCAGAGCTGTTTCAGGCAAAAGTTTTTGGACTTCCCTGGTTCACTATGGAAACATCTGAATACTGATACTGGATACTAACAAAAATAACATCACATAACTCAAGCAACAACTCAGTAACATGACAATGTCATGAAAGACACCAGGAAGAGACTACGGAAATCAAACTCTTTTCTTATTTCCTGCATTTCTGTTACCCTTGTGACCTACCTATTGTATCGGTTTCAAAGGACCTAAAAACCACAAGTCAAAAAATCCATCTAAATCAGAGCAAGGCTGGGGAAGCTTTGGTCTTCAGGGTTTGGAGTTAGAACTGCCGCCATCTCTTGCCATAGACCAGTAGTGGCGGACCTTCGGCACTCCAGATGTTTTGGACAACAACTCCCAGAATTCTGAGCCTAGATTGTGAATGACAAAGGACTGTGGGAGTTGTGGTCCAAAACATCTGGAGTGTTGAAGGTTCGCCACCACTGCCACAGACCATGTTAGCCGAGATTTGTTGGAGTTGAAGTCCAAAACATCTGGAGGGCTCTTGGTTCCCTGTTTCTCACTGAGAGTATGATGAAGCCATACCCAAAAGCCAGAGATCAGCTACAGAAATATTTTTAAAACAGCAGACCACATTCATGGAAAGATCATGAGTACTCCTGAGAGGCAGCTGACAAGAGTGCCATAGCACGTCCACAGCTTGAGGACACAAGCTCTGAATACGAGGCTCAGGTTCTACCATCTCATAATGTTTCTGGGCATTGGTGTAGCTAAGACGCTTTCCTTCCAAAGACCTTGAACTCTTCCTGGTCAAGAAGAGCCCTTGCCAAACTAGAAAGATCAATGATCTGACTCTGGAAAGGGCAGTTTCCTGTGTTCAATTAATAAATTTAAAGAATACTTTACAAAAGGAGAAGAATCAAGAGAGTTCAGTTGAAGTCTTTGGCGTAGCAATTCCAATTTTTTTTTTTGGGGGGGGGACATATGCCCCTAAGGGCAGGGCTGGCACACTCGAAGAGGGCCACAGACTGGAAACAATTCTTCACACACCACCTTCTAAAATTTGATGTGCAACTTATACAATTCTGATTCAGCCTCTACTTCTTTCATGTTGTGTTTACGACTACAGCCAATGTTGAAAATGGCTGCTCTGGAGGAGACATACAGAAGGAATTAGCCTTCCCAGTTGTCCACAGGGTAAACGTAAAGAGTTGCTATACAATGAAAAAAGGAGAGCCTCAGCTTTTACATAAGAGGCTCAAAATGTTAACAGCTTACAAACCCATTCTACTATGAATAAGGGAACAGAGAACCAAACCATCATCTGTCATGCTGAAAGCAAATGTTGTGGTCACAAGGGCTGGCACAGCTCCATCTACTCTTTCTCATCATCATTCTACACTCCTTCGGGTCCACAGAATCAGCATTCCACTGGTGGGAGTTTCACCATGCAAGCCTCAGAGAATTGGGGGGGGGGACCAGTATTTCTCTAAAAGGATATCTCTGTAATAGCAACGGAAAGACGAAACACACTAGCAGAACTCAACCATCCTGATCCCTTCAGCACAGATGGGGCATTTCCATGAGTTCTCAGTTTGATATTCCAATGGGAAACTGCTTTAGGGCATTTTCCTAAAGAAAATTTTCAATTATCCAAAAGCCAAGAATGTGTACTGAACAATAATCCATCCTCTTTTGGTGAGTTTCACCCAGAATGAATTCAGCAACACCAACAAGCTATATTGTTCTCTGAAATTCCCATGGGAAGATTGTGCCCTTACAGTCAATATGCAGAACCAGACAAAAGCAAGTTAAAACAGAACATCTTCTATGAGTGGAGTCCTCATCACTGGAGATGCTGTGCATCTTGCAAGTTCTGACCAAGCAATTTTAAGAAACAGGCTCCAAGAATTCCCAGTGCTGAAACTGTGTTGTACAATAGATACGTTCATCACACGTAGATTAGAAGACCGAAGACCACCAGACTCAAAAGAACAGAGGAGAGAGAAAGCAGAGTCAGGATTTAGAAGAAGCTACAGATAATGGTGTCAAACTCATCTGCAAAACATGAGGCATTCTGCAAGGTTGCTTTCCCACAAAGGAATCCTCTCAAAATGTCCTTGCCTTCAGACAGCACCATAATTCCAGGTTTTGAACAATCTAAATTCCCCACGTTTATCCCGGCTCAGACCTAGTGTAGAACATTGACCAAGACTCTCTCTAAGGTGTGTGTGTGTGCAAGCGTGCAGCTTTGCCCCCCCTCCCCCATGCAGCTTTCCCCCTCCGCACACTCACAATCCCTTTGGTTCTGGTCGAGGGTGGGGGAAGGGGGGGAACCCGGGCCAGCAGGAGTGAAAGTTAGAGGGAACTGACCTAAATACTGAAGGTTCTACCTACACGTGCTTCATATTACCTAAGACAAAAAGATCAGTTTCCATCCCCACATTAGGGACGAGAACAAAGCAACATCTGCCTCCCTGGTACAAGGCTGCACACCCATCCCTTTCCAAATAGCTTTTTGCAACACATGGGCTGAGAGATCTAAGCATCAGCCATGCTGTACTGCCAGCTCTTAGGTCGATAGGCCATACCTCCCAGAAACGGTTGTCTGCAATGCCAAGAGAATATTAAAGCCACCTCAGACACACCTAACACCCTTCACGATACCATCAGTGGAGAAGGCAATTTGGTCTTCACGGCCAGGCGCGGCACTGCACTCTGAACACTTCCATCACTTCCCAAATCAGATCTGATGCCAAACTGCCATTGCACAAAAACAGCAGTGGCATTTGCTTAACAGTTTTGAGGGCCAATCTGCCCAGGGAGAGTACAGAGACAAGCTGCTAGAAGAAATTCAATCCACACACTTAGGAGCCACAAGAGCAAAAGCAGTGGACGAAAGCAAGTGTCAGCTCCGGTACAGGATCCCTCCTGAGTCTCCTCTTAAATCATCCAGAAAAAAAAATGCAAACAGCTGGGGAATTCTCCTTTTCTACAAAGATGATGCAACTGGAATCTCAAATTACATCCCCAGCTTTAGGTGAATGCTAAACACACACAATGGAGAAAAGAAACAGATCCCCACTAAATTTGTATGATCTATGTAAGTAATGTGAGACTCTACCATCAATTCAAGGGGTCTCCTCTAGCTGGGACCATCCATGGGGATAAGAGCAAGATGGCATATGAACAGATAAATACGGATGCTTATCTTTAGAGCAGATCAGTTGCCAGAAACATTTAACTGAAACTCATGGAAAGCTCCCTCTCTGTCACTTTCAGGACCAGAGGCTACCTCGGGTCCCTTGTTGCCTGGAGGAGCCCTTAGGAACCCCAGGATACTGGATCCTCCTCCATGGCAGCCGCAGCCCCCTCCCTTATGACAGGGCTCTTCCCAGACCCAGAAGCCAGGCTCTGAGGCATATGTGGGGCTGCGGGAGGAAGGGAAGGTTACAGATCCAGACATGCTGGGGCCAAAAGGAGAAGGAAATCCCGGGATTCTGACCAGTCCTTGGTGCCTCACGATATTGTTCTAAGTGTCATCTTGCTTGTATGAATACAGTCCCACAGCTGGCAGCCTGAATGTAGTACTGTACTAGAGAGCAGATATTTTTCTTCTTCCTCGAAACAGCTGTACTATTCATTCTGTGATCCTAGCCTGTATTTTTCAACAACATTCCTGTAATCACGCATGAGGAAGCCAGACAGGGATTCTTGCTGTATAGCTGATGAGAGATCAGCAGCTGGAGGAGTCGGGCAAAGATAGCTGAGCTCCTGCCTGGATTGGAGTGCCACTGGAGGAAGAGGAGGAGGAGGAGGAGGAGGAGGAGGAGGAGGAGGAGGAGGAGGA
>JAHTLZ010000064.1:23564-41244 GCA_023846285.1 Phrynocephalus versicolor
GAGGAGGAGGAGGAGGAGGAGGAGGAGGAGGAGGAGGAGGAGGAGGAGGACCCACGCAGGGGCCCTGAACTGTGGGTCAGCCTGCCAGCTGGGGGTGAGGAGTAAGAATGCAGGGCACCTGTGGGGGGGGGCAAACACAAACACATGTGACTGATTCAGACCAAATCAATTTGTGCCCACTTTATTATCCAACACCTCTTTTTGCAGAAGCCCATAGGTTTTGCAATACTTAAGTGACAAGGCAAAAGATACAGCATGGTCTAACATAAATTTGAAGAGGCATTTGTCCAACAGGCAGAGGAAAAGAGGCAGGCACGGAAAGAACGAAACTCGAGGACCAGGCAAGAAACAGAATACATCTGCCCCCAGTGCGGTAGAGACTGCCATTCCCGAACCGGCCTATGTAGTCACACTAGGTGTTGTTTTTAGGATCTCTACTCCAGGCATGATACCATAGTCTTTCGAGACTGAAGGATGCCAATGAATGAGTGACAAAGTAATAACCACCAATGGAGGGAATACAAACACAGATGCCTCAGATGCAAAGCAACTAACACTCATCTTGATCTGCATAAAAAGTGTGATTCTGAATGAAAAGGTAAGTTAAGTAAAGGGCAAATGGAATACAATAATGGGACCCATGAATACCAGATCAGGTGTTAACGATGTATAGCAAATGGTCTCTTTATTAAGGTTTTTATTCCGTTCTGCTTCCAACAATCCAAGGCCCAAGAAAAAACAATATTGCTTCAGGCCTTCAATTACATCTTATAAGATACAATGTACCAACCTCATGGCCAGCACATATAACGTGATTACAAAGGCAGGCAGAGAGGGCAGAAGCTTGCATTTCAGCTTTTTGCCTGTTTTCTACTTGTCCTTCGACTTTAGCTCCATTCACACAATATATTGTTTCTTTCCTGCAGTTCTAATCTCCCCCGCCCCAGCCTTGCATAACGTATGAAGTACAGAATCATACACAGGGCCAAACTGAATAATCGTTAACAGCAGTCACTCCTAAAAATGTCACAATGGTGGAACATCTGCTGTCTTTTCTGTAATTGTCCAGTTCACATGTAGTTTACAATCTGTACAAAGGGCAATCCAAATTATTTGCATGTAGAAGACACAACATCCTGGAGATTTGACACAGGGCCTATTTGTATTGCATAATACACCTCCACACAGGAGTCCTGTGCTGGTCTATACAGGTCAACACAACCCTTCCCTTTCATCCTCCATGGAACAGGCACACCCCTGCCTGCTTCCTGTCTTTTTGACTCAGGATCCACACCTGTCTTGTCATCTTGACTCCTGTAACTTTCTCTTTCATCACTGAAAAACAGGTGGGAGTTTATACAGCAACAGGCATCCTACTTCAGACTCTTATTACAAAATTATTTCCAAAGGGAATGTCAACACATGCAGTGATTCAGCACCCTTTGAAAATTACAAATGTGAGGATCCTAATAAAAAAAGAATTACTCAGTAATGTGGTTGTCAGCCTGGCAATTGAAAGGTTGCACTCAATTTAAAGCACCCAACAGAACAAAACAGATGTCGTACTGATGAAGTACTTTTCCTGTTTCAAAGTAAACAGATCAGATCAGGTAATGCTCCTTACAATTAATTGTTACTTGTAGCATTAGCGTATTGTTATGGTAGAAACTAACAACTCACAAGGGACTGTGGGTGTAACAGGCCGTCTAGTCAAGTGCTAAGAAGGAAACTGCATTTAAACACTTACTAGATATTTATGCAGGCTGAACGGTATACACTTAAACAGTTTCACTAAAAGTGCTACAGTATTGTAATTTTATTTTCTATGTATTGCAGTAGGAAAGAGAGAATTTCTGTATTCAAAATTAAATCCATCTACTCAGCCCATGCCTCCCACAAAAGCTGATTGCATGATCAATTATTTCCATGTTAGACGAGGTTCCCTCTCTAAGGTGTGTGCCTACGTGCATGCCTTGGGGTGCTCCAAACATCTATTGCAACCATTTTCGTTTCCGTCGTGACAGAATCCACAAGTGGGGAGGGGGCCATGTGCACACACACAGGAGCAGATCCTGACACAACAGAGACAGAAATTAGAGGGAATGTTGATGTTAGGTAATAAAGCAAACCAATCATGATAGCAATCAGATCAGGCAAATTTAAACACCTATTTTTTAAAAACGTTATACATTACACACACAGCCATACATAGGCACATACATAGATACAATTTCTTCTCTTTCTTTTCTTGACATACAATCCCAAATGTCCACTGCTCTACAGTATTAAGAATATATATGCTGATCAATTTTAAAACACATGTCAATGTCAGGCTCTTAACTGGAAAGCATTGATCCACAAAGTGACAGAGATGGACACAACTTGAACAGCGAGAGAAAGAGACATATGAAGGTTCGTAGAGGTAAGTAAAATAAATGCATTACCAGAAAGCCTTTGCTTTCACAATACAGCAGAATCATGTCATAGTGGCTTGCGCCTAAAGAAACAAACCAGTCACCCATACCCTGAAAACCAAAGGGCCCCTCGCCACTGACTCATAGGTGCTTAACTAAACACACACGAGGAAAAGGTGATGGTGGCATCAGGAATGACTCAGGGGCTAAGGACTGCGAAGAGCACATTACATGTACATCATGATGACATAACCTCAATCCTGTTGACAGAAACGGCCTGTTGGTGAAGCTGCATGTTAGCACAGCAGCTAACACCACAAGATTCAAATTTGATTATCTTCCCTGTGCCAGGCTGGTCTCCATTACACTCGGTACTCCCACCTCATGGGTGAGAATGATACAAAGGTGCTGTACACGGTTGTAAGAACTGCAAGCACAAGGGAAAATCTACTAAAGTTTAACAGCTCATTATAAAAGTAGTAGTAGTAGTTTGCTTCCATGTAAAAAAGTACCTGATCAGAGGAAGAGCATCATAACACCTTTTGCAGAGTAGGGCTTTCTTCATGATTGTCCAAAACAGCACAACACGCTTAACCCAACACCTCAACCATTTCAACCTCTGGTGTGTATCTGCTTGTTAAATCTCATTAGTCAAGCTGTCTGGAAAAAAAGCCTGCCCATGCTCTCTCAATGGTTAGCACAATGGCCAAAATAATACTAATAAAAACATTAAAAATTGCCAAAAAAATTGCTATCTGCAATGTGGCTCCTGCTTCTATCTTTTTTGAGTTCCACATGCCCTGTCAAGCCTGCACACATTTATGCCTACATTTGACCCATGAGAACTTTCGCTGAATAAACGAAGCCAGGAGAGCAGCCCTGATGTGTCATGCACTGCCATGCCCACACACAAGGAAAGTCCCATGCTTATTTCAGCCGCAAAACTCAGTTGTGGACCTGCCCACACTCTGGTGGGCAAGCTCTACCTGGGCCTTGTCTGGATAGACCTCCCCTACTGGCTGGGGAGAAGGCTCGGGCTGGGGAGGTTCCCTTCTGAGACAGCTGGATAGCTCAGTTTGAGGTTGGGGAGTTCAGTTCCCCCACTGAGCCACCTTGGTAGGGGCTGGATCTCATAATCTATAGGGTTCTTTCCAGCTCGGCAGCTCTAAAATGATAGTATTCGCCAACCACTGTAAAGGAAAAGCTTCAGACAGTTATATCTGAACCAGTTCAAAATAGGTGATACTTTTATACAGCACTAAAAACTACCATCCAATATGCCTAGCTGTATTCAGACCGATAAAGCTGTTTGGATGAACAGCGAAACGTTTCTATCTCTCAAAAAAAGAAGTCCAGTAGCCATGACTCAACTCCCAGTTATCATCCAATAAACAAGCTTTCACTGATGATTGTGTGCTTTTTTAATGGAGTGTAAAAGTATTATCAATTTTTTTGCATTTGTATTTTATTTTGTTTGGGTGACACGGCTACCCCTTACTTTAAAAGCAGTAGTTCCTAATCTCTTTTGAGTAGCAACCAACCTTTGTAAGAAACAAGTAACCAGAAAGAGAGAGCGTGGGGAGGGGGGAGGGAGAGTTTTGCCTCAAGGGGCATTTTTAAAGGGGTTAAAGCCATCCTGTGTCAGAAAGTAGAGGCTTCTCCACTCCCGGGGCTGTTTCTCATACTTACACATAGCACTAAATTGACTCTCTCAAGGAAGATAGTGGTACCTTGTATAAAGGAATTAATTCATTCCAAATGAAATTATGTTAAGCAAATTTTCCTTTATACAAATTTCCCATAGGAATGCATTGAAAACAGAGTAATCCCTAATCGCGATCATTTTTATGTGGTATGGATTCGCCCCATAGACCATTCTGTTAAGCACATTTCCCCTATCTGTGGAATGTTTTATGTTGTACAGATTTTACCGTTTGTTATATGAGGGTCTACTGTATTGTTAAATATGGGGTACAGCCCATGTAAGGCCAGCCCTTCCGGAAAACGCTCGGATAAGCCCTTTGGGGGTCCCAACCCCACCCCACCCCATCCCCCATTCCGGTGTAGGAAGACACTGCTCTGAAGGGGGGAGGAGGAGGGCCTCGTTCTGCCCACCTGGGGGGGGTCGCCAAGGACCTGGAAAGAGGGAGGGAGGGAGGGAGGGAGGGCAGTGAAGGAAGGACTGGGGGGGAGTGGGGGGCGAGGGCGAGGGTCCCCCGGAAGAAGCGCGGGCAGGTGCACCAGGCAGACCGGGGAGGGGACGGAGGGATGAAGGCCGAGGGGGCCTCGTGAAGGAGGAGCACCCCCACCCCACCCCCACCCCCAGGAGGGAGGGAGGCAGAGGCGCCCGCCTTATTCCCGCTTCCGGGGCGGGTGTGGTGCTTTGGCGGCTCCGTGAGGAACCCACGCGCGCTCCCGCTGGGCCCCGGGGCTCCTCCCGGGAAGGGGGAGGAGGAGCCCTCCCTGTCCCCCCCCCACACACACGGTGACGCGCAGCTCCCCCCCCACGCCCTGGGGATGATGGGAGTTGTAGTCCAGGGTCGCACTCTGGACTCACTCACTCACTCACTCACTCACTCACTCAAACACACACACACATTCCCTGCCTCCAGCGGCCGGCCTGGGCCCGTCTGTTCCCTGAGGGGCGCCTGGACCCACCGCCAGCCAGCCAGCCAGCCCCAAACCACCCCCACCACCACCCCCACCACTTCGCCCGCCTCAGGCGGCTCCCTCCCGAGGGTCGCCTGCCCTGCTTTGGCCCCTCCGCCTGAGCGGGCGGGCGGGCGAGCGAAGGAAGACCCACCCGAGGAGAGCCCCCCTCCCCCTCCCCACTCACCTGAGGGGCGCCCGTGAGGGAGGGAGGGAGGGAGGGAGGCGCTTCCCCCCCTCCGCCGCCTCACAGCTCGGCTCCCGCGCGACCGGGACTCGTCGTCTCGCGCGGCTTGCTCGCCTGCCGGCCGGCCGCGCATGCGCAGGAAAGGCCGCGCGAAGGAGGGGACTCCGGCGCTCCCCTCGGTCCTAAGGGGCCGGCCTGCGCTTGCGCACATCCACCCGTCCTATCTAAGCCCCTCCCCACTTTCCCTGGATGGGTGGATGGGTGGCGTGGGGTTTTCCCCTGGGTCCCAGCGCCGGTGCCTCCTATCCCGTGGACTGTATGTATCTCTTCTACGTCGGCCTGGCTGCGGCGGAGCCAAGGGTTGGGAGTTCGATTCCCCCCTGGGTGCCTCCAGGGAGATAAGCCGGTTCCTGAGGCCTCTACAAACTGAGCTGCACAACCCCAAGAGGCTCTAACTGGTGGAGGGAAAGAAGGAACCACACCATGTATTCTCTGTTGATGGGATGAGACCCAAGTTTTAGTCATGAGAGCCTCAATAATGATTCTGTCCCAGAAAGTAGGGACTGGGGCTGGGGTGGGTGGTTAGGAGCCAGGAGGCTGCAGAGAAGGGAGATGGGATGAGAAACATGACCTTCAGAAGCCCCACCGACTGACAGCTGGCTTGTGTTTCCTCTTCCCAACCCCATTGCCTTTGGTACTGAATCTGTTGGCATAGACTTTGGTTGAATGTATATATGATATTTTGGCCAGGGGAGAAAGGCAACATTTCTACCAGTCTAAGAATGAAGCAATATATAGTACATCTGCCTATGCAGAAGGACCCACAGGGTGCATCTATGAGCTTAATTAACTGCTGTCCATCAATAATTGTATCTGCCTTCAGTTCACTGCTACTCCACACACATGGACTCCTAGCTAGGCCACACAGAACATCTGTTTCCAATCTCTGTCATTGTGAGGCAAATTTGGACATGCCATAATAGCTTTACAAGCCAGTCCTGTTCTGAGACTTTGGTTTTTGATACAATTCAATTATGGAACAAAGGGTGGAATCGGGCATTTGTCACTGCCACTTTCGAGGAAACAAATCCACAAAGCAAAACGCACTCAAATAGAGCAGACAATTGCCAATCAAAATTTACAGCACAAAAGAGAAATAAACAGGAAACACACCACACGCCCCGTTTCCTTTGCCTTGACTTCCCACAGTATTTTTATTAGATGCTGGGGTGTTCGGTCAATTGTACACATACCTCCAGTGAGTTGTAGGAAAAGTTTAGGTGAAACACAGGAGTTTCAAAACATTTAATAATTGAGGAGAGGGTGATTATGTGATTTCTTTACAGTTGGAATTGTCTGGCAACTTGCTGGTCATGTGTTGAGTTTTTTTTAAAAAATTTGTTTATATCTTTATTCCTGACTGTTGTCAACTGCCCAGTATGGCTGTGTTGCCAGGTGGGTGGGACAGAAATTAATTGAATGAATGAATGAATGAATGAATGAATGAATGAATGAATGAATGAATAAATAAATAAATAAATAAATAAATCTTTGCTTGATTGTGTTTTAGCTGCTGCAACAAAATGTATTTCTGAAAATAATACTCCATAATTTATTTATTATATGTTTATTTTGTACAGCAACGTTTATATGCAACAGAAAGTATTTCAGTTTTCGACCACTAAAGGGACAATAGTTTTTGTTTGTTTGCAATTACTCCCAAGAGAACTGCCGCAGATTTTAAGTCTTTTGCCACTTAAATGACAGATGGGGCAACTAGATAGCCAGAATGAACCCAAAACCCCTCCTAGAAAAGGGCCAGCCTCGGGAGAGCTATTGAAAGCTTTTTCTTTCTACCATGGTGGGGCCCAAGTTCTTTTACAGAGTCCCTGTTAGGAAGTTCAGCAGGGGAACAGTCGAGAGCCACTAAACATAACACACGTTAATTAAAACAATACGGACCATCCAAGATGTTTCTGGTTTAGAGACCTTGACACAGAAAGAAAGATGTAGCTCTTCATACTAGCCCTCCTAGATCTGGCCTTCTCCAGGCCTGCTGGGTTACAACTCACAAAATCTGGAGCCAGCAGAGAAGTTGAAGTCCAGATCCAGGTCAGAGGAAGACTAGTCTTGGCTCTGCCCCAGTCAGAACGGTTCCTCCTTCTTAAGAACTGGCGAACCTGCCACCACCCTTTGCCACAAGGCTCCAACCCCAGAGCCCCAGAGCTGCTGGTCATTCTCCCAGGAGCTCAAACAAAATCCCTCGCAAGAGACTTGGGGACCAAGGGGGTAAAATCAGGAGAGATGCTGTGGGAAACAGGCCAGCCCTTGAAAACCCAGCTGCCTTTAAGAGGCCCCTTTGGTCTGTCTGAAGTTAACCCTGGAAGCATTTTTCAAGGAAGGGCAGCTCCTTCCTCACCCGAGTCACAGCACAGCTGCCGACATCCCTCTGGCAAAAAATGAGACATTCTTGTCCTGGATCTTGTACTGGTAAGTGCACCGCTTCTCCCGCTCATCACTGGCCTCCCATGGGCTCCGCTGGACGATGGTTAACTGGAGCGAAGAAAAGGAGGAAGAGGAGGAGGAGGGTTTCAGCTCAGGCCTGGTTTACCAAGGAGAGGATAAAAGAGGAGCAGCAAGCAGGGCCCAATCCCATCCCCCAAAGGCCAAACAGGCCTCCTGCGCCTATACGCAAACACCAAGATGTTTCCAGCTGTGGTACGAAAAGGCTGAATTTCTATTTTCTCTTCGTTTGCTGAGAGAAGAAACCAGACCATCAAAGACACGCAACAGAAAGAGGAGATTTACATTTTAAAAAATAGTTAACTCATGTAGCATGGATGCCTCAGAATCAGGGGCCAGGAGGGAAACCTATTCAACCATTCAGCCTCCCCTAAAACACCAAATTCCGGAAAACACCTGTGTTCCTTACGGGAGCCCCTGGAGGCTAGGTGGGGATCATGGGATGTGTCATCCTGCATGCCTAGAAGACCTCGCGACTGGGAAGGCTGATCTCTTCCAAGCCCAAGCTCAGGGCAAGAAGCCCAGAACTAGGAACTCCAGAAGCAGTGCAGGGGAATTCAGAAGAGATGGGGGTCCCCCCCCGGCCCGCTTCTGTTCAAAGGCCTGCTGAGAGGGACACGGGCCCGTGGGGGGGGGAAGGAGGAGGGGCTCTCACCTGCCCGTGGACATCCTTGCAGTATCCCGTGGCCAGCCCTTCTGCCCACAGGAGCCAGTGGCTCTGGTGACGGAGAGATTTCGCCAGCAGCTCGTTCTCCTCGTCCTCCGAATCCTCACTGCTGTGAACCATCACCACCACGTTCCCCTGAGCCAGAAAATATGACGGGGAAGGAGAAGCTGAGGACATTTCGGCCAGCATAACTCTTGGCCTCCCTTACTGAACAGGTTCTGCATCTACCTGCCTTGATACTTCTGCAAATGACCAGGCAATAAAGAGCTGGAATTCTTTCCCCCCTCTTTTACAAGATAGGGCAGCAAGTTGCTGGAGAGCTCAGTGGCATTAAGTCTCTGGCTGCAGAGCCAGAGGTCAAGAGTTTGATTCCCCCACTGGGCCCTCCGTAGCAAGGGCCGGACTCGAGGATCTCCAGCAGGAGTGGGGGAACTTCAGCCCTCCAGATTTTTTGGACCTGCAACTCCCACAGTCCTTTATTGCTGACAGTACAGGCTCAGAATTCTGGGAGTTGCAGTCCCAACACATCAGGAGGGTCAAAGGCTCCACACCCTTGATCTACAGGGTCCCTTCCAGCTCAGCAGTTCGATGATGATGATGATGATGATGATGATAAGATACAAGGATGATTGCTTTCAAGGAAATCCATTTTCTTTCCTTGATTCATCTTGGCAAACCTCTTACCGGGGGGTGTATTTAGGCCCTTTTCTAGGCTTACCCCTAGGATAGTGGTGGCGAACCATCGTCACTCCATATGTTTTGAACCACAACTCCCAGAATTCCAAGCCTGTATTGCCAATGACAGAGGACTGTGGGAGTTGTGGTCCAAAACGCCTGGAGTGCCGAAGGTTCGCCATCACTGCCCTAGGACTACCGATCTGTTTTAGCTCTGGGGCCCTGAAGTCTATCTTTCAAGGAAAAGCGTCCACAGCAATACCTTCAGCTGAGAGTTCACTGTAACTCTGCAATAATGGATGAAATCCAGAATGTCCGTCAGCTTCACGCCAAGGCTGAGCAAGACCCCAAGGTTGTCCACAATAAGCACCGGGCACGCCCATCTCTCTTCGACAGAGGTGGGGCTTAAGGATTTCTGGACAAACTCATACAACACCTTCAAGTCTGAACCATCTCCACTGCAACAGGTAGAGGGAGAAGAGAGAGAGAGAGAGAGGATTGTCACTCTAACGCCCAAGCATATGGTAAATGCTCAACAGCAGATGTAGATGAATCAACTGGGATTCGGAACAAGAAATGTCACAAGATTTAAAATAATAGATTTATACAAAATAGTTCCATCTGCCAAGTGTAAGATACAATGAGTTGCTCTATCAAGATAGTTAAAACGGACTAAGAAATTTAAATGAGAGCATAAGAAGATTAAAAATAGACTATTTGCAATCTGGCAGGTCCATAAAAAGCACAGTGTGTAAGCAAAGAACAAGAAATATAAGAGCTCGTAGACAGCTATATAACACAACATGGCTAAACACACCGACAATTGGTGGTCAGAAGCAACACAATATCAGGGCTCAAGTATACAATCCTGAATGTGTTTTAGCCCTAAGTCTATAGACGAGTCATTTTACACTAGAGAGAATGTGGTCACAGTAAAACTTCTGCTGAATTACACTCCCAACCAGAAGTTATGTTCCCATTACCACAAAGTTTTACAAGTTGCCTGCTAGCAGCTCCCCCCTCCCCCCCGGTAATTAGGAAATATAAATGGCAACCCTTTTTTTACCTCGTGGCCTTGACCTGGTGCGCAGCCCTCAACTAGGTAATTCAAGCACCACTGATAACTCTGTCAAGAATATCACATGAGCCCAAACCCTGCAAAGGGTCTAAGTTTTTCGTTTACAAATACGGAACACAACAGATGTTTCACATTTGCCCCAAGCCTGCCAGAGGCCAAGAAGTTTCAACAACAAACCAGGCCACATCCAGATTTAAGGATGCACAACAGCACTGAGAAAAGTAGACTTAGGCATGCTGCTACCCTCCCCCCCTTCCAGAAACTAAGTCCATTTACCTGATAAACTGGAAAGGATTAACGTAATTGGGCTGCTCCTGCCGTTCAGCAAATAAGGCGTCAACTGAGGATTTCAGTCCTTCTAAGAACACCAGCTGGCCTTTCTCTTTGGCGGAGGTCAGACTGACTCCCTGAAACAAACACACACAAAAATGGGATGGGTGGGAGGGAAACACACACCCTCAGATCCAGTCTTTCAATGAACCAAGAACACTGTTTTTTCTCTCCCCCAAGAGAATACTCAGAAGCTGCCTGTTCAGCCATTTCCCACCTGCCAGGGCTGGGCATCTGGAGCTGCAAAGTAAGGACGTGTGATCAGTTACTTCCCTTGTCTGCATCAAGAGAGCCCAAAATGGCTCTTCCCAAACTAACATGCTTCTGCTGTTTTGAGACGATAACTCCCATTATCGCCATGCTTTCTGGGGACAACACGCGAGGGCCAGTTCAAGCAACTGGACAGAATCAGAATCAGAATCCTTTTATTGGCCAAGTGTGGTTGGACACACCTAGAATTTGTTTTGGTAAAAATGCTCTCCCCATATGCTAGAAGGAAATATAAGAATCATATATTCAACAAAAAAACACAGTACAACAACACAATATAATGTATTTAAAAAGAAGAAAAGAAAAAAAATTAATTATTCAACAGTTTGATAGCACTTGGAAAGAAGCTATCTTTATATCTAGTTGTCCTAATATGCAATGCCCTAAAACGTCATCCTGAGGGTAACAGTTGAAAGAGATTATGTCCAGGATGTGTGGAATCTGTATATATCTTCATCGCCCTCTTTTTAGCTCATGTGAAATACAATTCCACAATAGGTGGCAAATTAGTAGCAATAATTTCTTCCGCAGTTCCAATATCCTTTGAAGTCTATATCTGTCCTGCTTAGTTGCAGAACTAAACCAGACAGTTATAGAGGAACACATGATAGATTCAATAGCACCTCTATAGAATTGAATCAACAGTTCTTTGGGCAGTCTGAACTTCCTAAGTGGACGCAGAAAAAACATTCTTTGTTGTGCTTTCTTAATAATACTCCTAATGTTAGATGAAAATAGCAGAGGACAAACCAGCCCAAGGCAGCCAACAGATAGAGGGACCAAGTCTTATTCATCCTTAGCAGCAATTGCTCAGCAGCCCTCACAGAGCTCTCTAACGGCAGGACTGCTAGCGCCCAGACTGCTCTTCCCAAGCTTGCTCCAGCGTTATGACCATCAATGAAATCCCGGCCATGGCTGCACCAGCTTTCTCAGCCAGGTGACGACATATGGGTGGGCACCAGAAACTGCAAGAGGGAGAGGGAGCAAGTCGCCCAAAAATATATATCAAATGTCGCATCACTTACTAGCTTTTGGGCCACAATGTTGTAGTGACTGAACGACTGGACAACAGCAATAAAACAGACTTTGCAGCCAGCTGGAAAAAAGAGGAGAAAGACACCAGCTTTCTTGTTATCATGTACGCCAACTACTGAAAACAGTTGTCACAAGAGAAAATCAGCGCGGTGCAAAGCATCGTTTGGGAATGGCTTTTGGAGAAAAGGAGGCACTGTATGCCTTCATCATCTCGTTTTCCATAAATCCTGCACTTCACAACCAGGCTGAAGGGGACAACGAGCTCCCAGTCCCTTCCGCCGAGTGAAATGTCAAAGGAGAACTCTGCCGGTTAATTTGATCAGGAAGCAGAGCGGCCTTTCTCTAGGACACAACCTCCCCATCATTCTCTGAGATGCAGCTCAGGTTTGCTTCTGGGTCACTTATGGGATCCATCAAAATCTTACTTTGTATTTTTTTTCTTGCTCCTTTGTTTGCTGTAATGAGCAAGCGAGGGCTACCCAGGTCTTTAGAATTCAGACTGACAAAGCTGTTTGGATGAGCAGCGAAAACGTTTCAATCTCTCAAGAAAAAGAAGTCCAGTTGCCATGACTCAACTTCCAGATCATTTGTCCAACCATTCACCAAATTATAATGGAGATGACGATTGGGGAGGGAGAGGGGTGGCCACACTTGGCAACTGAAAACGTGTGATAATATTTTGTGCCAACCAGTCCCCAACTATTGGGAATAGTGGTGGATTTATTGGGTTCAAACTGTTGATTCTATTTTTAAAGTTTTTGTTTGTTCAGTTTAATTTTTATTCCAAATTCTTTATGCTGCTTTTTACTTTGTGATTATTGCCCTTAATGCAATATCATATTCATTGTTTATTACTTTGTTGTACCCCATCTGATGGTTTTCCTAACAAGGAAACTAGAAAAATTATGTTTATGATTGAGAAAGAGACAGAGAGAGATGTTGTATGTACCAATGCAAATGCTGTACTTCTCCATGCCCACCTTAACAGATGTCTAGATCAGTGGTTCTCAACCTGTGGGTCCCCAGATGTTTATGGACTGCAACTCCCAGAAGCCTCTACCACTCGCTATGCTGAAAGGGATTTCTGGGAGTTGCAGTTCAGGAACATCTGGGAACCCACAGGTTGAGAACCACTGGTCTAGATTATACATCGAAATCCAAAGCTTGAAAAAGTTAACTTTGTTTTTCTTTTGAACTTCCACCCCAAGAACCACTAACCAAACTAGGAAGAGGCTGCGCTGGCTGGCATGCCATTCAGCGTTTACACACCCCAAAGGTAAACTTTTCCAAGTTCAGAACCAAATCCACAAGCCAAGACCCAGCCAAACATGGAATTTCGACCTCAGACTCCTGGTCCATTGAAGACATTACCGTCTTATTTGTTCTGGAGCTCTGGGGCTGGGAGCAGCAGGTTAACTCAGCCAGGTTTCAAAACATCTGTTGTCTTGCCTACCTTTCAAATAAAAGGAGAGGAAATGGTGGATCAAGAAGCTGGCATCTGTCTTGGTGGCACACAGGAGAGTGAGTTTGCCCTGGAAAACAGAATACAGAAGGTGGGGAAGAGAATGTGTAAAATCTAGCAGCTGTCCAAATGCAACCGGATCTGCGATTGGGGTTTTGCTTTACTTAGGAACAAAATGTATTCCCTGATGTTTTCCCTAAAGCTACAATCCCTGTGTTTTAATGAATCTTTTCACTTGCATCAGGAATTATTCCACAGTTTGGCTGACATTCACCTTAAGTGTATGTGTGTCATGTGCTATCAAGTCCAAGCCAATCCTAAGAAGGCTTTCAAGACATGGAAATATTCAAGGAGTGCTGTTTGTCAGTTCCACGTCCCACTCTGAGAGCTTCCACGGATGTGAGGGGATTCAAATCTAGGCCTCTTGAGTACCAATCCTTTCACTGTACCCCAGTCTATTAATCCTATATTACGATGCCTTCAAAGGGAGATGGCTAAAAGTTGTAGTGGCTACATATAATAGCTTTAAAAGGGCAATGTGCTTAAGGTTTGCTTTAAAACAATGCATGGCAGAAGTGACATTAAAGCAAAATGTTCTGCTTATATACCGCCCCATAACACTTCAAGTAGTCTCTGGGCGGTTTACAGATTTTTTTTTTAATTACAGTATACAGGCTACACATTGCCCCCCCCCCACCAAGCAACCTGGGTCCTCATTTTACCGACCTCGGAAGGATGGAAGGCTGAGTGAACCTTGAGCCAGCTACCAGGGATTGAACCCCAGGTCGTGAGCACAGTTTTAGCTGCAGGACAGGCATTTAACCACTGCGCCACGGGGCTCTTAACGTAATTACACAGAAAGGGATCCTCCAGAAGTTGTTTGGTGAGTTTCAGCGACCTCTGGGAACCCCAGCTGGGCCTGGTGAGTATTTTGAGCACAACATCTGGAAGGAACACCCTTTTCTTCCCCCTCAGCTGAAATTGAGGCGCAGAAAGGATGGCCATGTCTCTGCAAACATGGTAAGTGGAAATAAATTAAAAAGTAAAACTATGGGGGACCTTTAAAGAGTGTTTTTTTTTTAAAGATAGAAAATAACCAATAGATAAGTATAGAGATGTAGATATAATTATATTAAAATATAAAAGTTAGTCTTTAAGGTGCCACCAGGTTTTTGGCATTTTTCAAACTTTTTACTTCTATTTTGCTTTTAGTTAAGAAACTTAGCTTCTCTCTAGTCAGAGCCTTGAGGTTGAATTGGGGGGCTTAGAAAAGTTACTCTTTGCATCTACCGGTGCCCACATTCCTGGGGGGAGATTCTGGGAGTTGTAGTCCAAAATTTAAAAAAACCAACCCCCCCTCCAAATTCGGCTGAAAACAGGGAGAAAGGCCACGGCCTTCCCTGGGCCGGGAGACTACAACTCCCAGCATGCCTCGCTGCCCAGCACCGCCCGCGTTGCATCCTGGGAGGGCGAGCGGCGCTTCCCCCCTCCTCCTCCTCCTCCTCCTCGCTGGCTCCCGCCGGACGGGGGCCGAAGAAGGCCATTCCGAGACGGGCATTCCGGAACGCGCTCCTCACCCGCTCCGGCTGCTCGACGGAGACCCCGAGCCGCTCGCTCAGCTCCGCGAACATCCTCCCGCCTTCCTCGCCGCTACGGTGTCCGCGGAGGGATGAAAAGGCTCCGCTCGGGAGGCAGGCGCGGCCGAGGACTCGGCGCGGGTGGGGTGGCGTAGTGCGCATGCGCTCCGTCGTGCCCGCTTTAGTCGCTCGCTCGCCCTCTGCCGGCCGATTGGGATCGGGGCAGGCGGGCGCGCGGGAAAAAGCGGCCGCGCGGGCGGGCAGGAAAGTGTGCGCCCATCGGGGAATCGCTGGCCAGGGTTGGAGACGCGCGCGGTGCAGGTTTACTCGGGAGTAAATCCCCCCCCAAAAGGGGCCGTCTCCATCTAGCTCGCCGTGCTATCTCAAGGAAAAAGAAACCCAAAATATTCTACCATTTGAAAGGCTGCAGCATTTTAATTTTATTTATAGAGATGGGCACGAATAAAAAAAATGGCATTTCGTTTGTTGTTTGGAGGGTCCGTTTTGGTTCGTTTCTGTTATCCGTGAATTTTTTTTTTTTAAAAAATTTGTTTTCGTTTTCGTTCATTTTGTTACCATTTATTTCAATTTTTGTGATTTATTTTTTTTTTAGGATTTTAAGCAATTCACTCATATTGCAGTAACAGAAACAAAACGCACGAAAAAATTTCCGGTGTTTCTGTTCGTTTCGTTTCATTTTAGAGACAAAATTCGTTTGTCATTTCGAAAAATTGTTCGTTTTGTGCCCATCTCTATTTATTTATCAACAGAGGTGGGGCGGGGGCTCAGGCCCAATCTGTCTGCTTTTTATCATGCTTGACCTTTCAGCAAACCCCAGACAAATCAGAAGCACTTCACACCTCCACCGGCAAGGACCGATGGGCAAATGACCCGCGCTTAATGGGTGCTCGGAAGGGTTCCATAGGTGGGACTTTCGTGCACCCCGGGGTATCGTCCGCCTAAGGAGCCTATTCAGGCCATTGTCCATCTTATGAGCCTATTTCAGACCAGGGTGACATGAGGTCAAAGTGAACTATATAAAGTGGAGGGCTTCCCACTAGCTTTCCTCAGACTGAGGGTGCTGTTTGGATAAGCAGCGAAACGTTTTAGTGGCCATGATGTGTGCGTGGTGGAAAGAATAATAATAAAATAAAATAATAGTATAATACCTCTCTGCTCTGTATGCTTTCCCCCCATTCAACCTTCTTGAGTTCTGAAAACAAGAATAACCCCAAGACTCATATGGGAGCCTACAGGGAAAAAATTGCTGATTGGTGGCCATCCAACCTCCCTTTTTAGTCCTCTATAATATAAACAGCATGAAATAGACAATCAATTTTGGACTGGACTGACAGGAGCAAGCTATTTCTTACGCAAATCACAATTTATAGAAGCCCTCAGGCAGGTTCCCTCTTTTGCCCTGCCCCCGGCCACGGCAGTGGTGGAATCTGGGAGCTGGCGTCCACATTGGCCTGGAGGTTCTGGGAATTTTTAAAATAAATTTTAGCTGTAATAGAAACTATTCGGTCTTGATTTAATTTTTCCTTTCTTTCTCTGTTGTATTGTCTTGTGATGTTTTATTTGATGCATTCTGCATTTCCCTAGGTTCCATGCAATAAAATTTAGATGTTGCTGCTGCTGCTGCTGCTGCTGATGATGATGATGATGATGTAGGCAAAGGACATCCACACACAGCCCACGCTGCTGGGGCTTTCTAGGGCTCTTGCTTTGACCCAGGCAGGCCAGGTTTTCCATTTCTGTGGACCGCCAGAGGGCAATATAAGCAAGCTGTTTCTTTGGGTGGCTGAGGAATGGGAAGAAACGGAAGGATAGGAGAGAAACGTCAGGAGTCACCTTAACAACCACAGGGATTTGGGAGCATGGGTGAAAGCTAGCTGTACTCCCATGAGATGCAAACTCGGACATGTGGCCCCCTCTGCAAAAAAAAAAAGGGGGGGGGAAGAGGGTGTGCGCATTGAGAGGGATGGAGAAGGGCATGCCAGCGTCGTCAGGGCTGGCACAGCGGAAGCGCCGGGGGCCTTGGCAACAGCTGCATCCTCTGCTCTTGCCCTGATTGGCGGGCCGAGGCTGCTGTGCTCAGATTGGCGTTCTCGGTTTCTGGCTAATGATGTTTTTTCGGGGATGCTCATACGCCTGGACGAGGAGCATCACTGCAGGGGGAGGGAAGGCAGTGGAAGTGCCTGCTTGAGCTGTAGATGCCCGAGGGATGAGATGTGCACCACAGCTGCCAAAATGCGATGCCATCCTGAGGTCCATGCAGGAGCAGCCTCCACCCTCGGCTGCAGGAGAAGAGCCCTTTCCCCTTGAAAGGATGAGGAAGGGAGGCGGCAGGACCCACACAGAGAGGGCAGACCGTGTGGGATAATGCTTCAAGTACCGGCCAGGCTCTCCGGAGACCCTGTTCCCAGTTTCCAATGGACTGTGGAATGTATAGTGTGACCTTGAGCCGCCTGCATTCTCTCTCACACGCCGATCCACTGGGACAACCATTTTGTGCACCTGTCCTGCAAGGCCCAGGATCAGACCACCTATTTCAAAATGGCACCTCTCCTTTCAGCTCATCAGGAGGGAGAGATGACTCTTGCAGAAATTCACTAACTCTTGGAAAAGTTACTTTTAGGAAGGGGGTTGTGACTCTCCAAATTCCCTACCCAAGACCGCTGCTAGCCGTGCCGGGCAGGGGATGCTCCAAACTAGAAAAAATAACTTATCCGGGACTTCAGCCTACCACCAGGCTTACACTGGCCAGTCACCTGGATTGTGGAGGTAGTAGCCGATGGCTAGGTGGCCAC
>JAHTLZ010000065.1:6130-17164 GCA_023846285.1 Phrynocephalus versicolor
GAGACAAGGAAAAGGCAGAACTACTCAACACCTTCTTTGCCTCTGTTTTCTCCAAAAAGGAAGAAAGATATCTGCTGAGACAAAGAGTAGATGAGGTAGGATGGGAAGTGCAACATAGAATAGGTAGAGAGCAAGTACAGGAACACCTGGAAACATTAAATGAATTTAAGTCTCCTGGGCCAGATGAATTACACCCAATGATATTAAAAGAATCGTCAAAAGTAATTTCTGAACCATTGGTAATAATCTTTGAGAAGTCCTGGAGAACAGTGGAAGTCCCCATCGATTGGAGGAAGGCTAATGTCCCCATCTTCAAAAAGGGGGAAATAGAGGACCACCCAGTCAGCTTGACTTCAATTCCTGGAAAGATTTTTAAACAGGCAGTTTGCAATTATTTAACAAACAATGCTGTCATTACAAGAAGTCAGCACGGGTTTCTTAAAAACAAGTCATGCCAGACTAATTTGATCTATTTCTTTGATAAAATTAGAGGCCTGGTGGATGAGCGGAATGCTGCGGATATTGCTTATCTGGACTTCAGTAAGGCCTTTGATAAGGTTCCTCATGGTATTCTTGTTAAGAAGTTAGGAGAAAGTGGGATAGATATTGCTCCTGCTAGGTGGATGTGTAATTGGTTGGCTGATCGCACCCATTCAAATATGAGGATGACACATATACAGAGAAGATTGCTGGTTTGAGAGAGGGGTCAGGGAAGCCATTCACGTGAAATCCCCTCTCTCAGCATAGGTGGGGGGGCCTCAGACACAGCCTATCTGCTACTTATCAGGGTGTGATTTCAACAATACCCAGACAAATCAAAAAGCCTTCACCACCAAGGCCATAGCTAACGACCCATACTTTAAGGGTTTCAGCGCCTTAGGCCATTGTTCACCTTAAGGCTCTAGATACTGTTGTCTACCTAACAAGCCTATTCAGGCCATTGTTCATCTTATGAGCCTATTTCAGACCAGGGTGACAAAGGTCAAAGCGGACTATAAGATGGAGGACTCGCAACTAGCTTTCTTCAGACTGATAAAGCTGATTGGATGAGCAGCAAAATGTTTCTAGCTCTCAGGATAAAGAGTCCAGTTGCCATGATTCAACTTCCAGATTCCAGACACCTAAAGCATTGAGCTATCCAACAGTTCAATCTCACATTAAAATCTATTTGCTGTTCTTCAGTTGCAGAGATCTAAGCTCTAATGTAGAGAGGAGTGCAGTTGCTGTGTTAGGGGATGGTTGAAATTAATTGGATACACATTCCAAGGCAGGGACAGTCAGTGGTCATGTTGGTTGTGGGTGTGGAAGACACAGCAAGGAAAGGAGAGAAACGGGGCAAAAAAAGGTGTTCACACACATGCAATTACTTTCTGTAACAAAAA
This sequence comes from Phrynocephalus versicolor, assembly GCA_023846285.1. NCBI lineage: Eukaryota > Metazoa > Chordata > Lepidosauria > Squamata > Agamidae > Phrynocephalus > Phrynocephalus versicolor. Next base: position 7,513 of record JAHTLZ010000065.1, read on the forward strand.
GGCCACTAATTGCTCGGCTGTTCAATTGAGCAGGATGCAGAAGGCCATGTGTCCATGTTCTTCTGCCACTAGCTTCCCCGTCACATCTTCCTTACATGCACAACAGGAATGAGAGCAGAGTCAACACTTGAAAAAAATGACAACAATGTGTATGCTCTGCCCCCTATCTTTGGGTGATAAATCATCAGGTAAGACTCCTGAGTGTGCCAGCCAGATTTTCAGACTATGAAGGAAGAGTGTGGCACATTCTGATCACCTTTGATAGGTTGCCCTGCAAAAATGGTGAGCTGTTCAAGAGACCAAACAACTGTCAGAGAACCAGCTGTGTTCACCTGGCTGCACCTTACAGAATCACCTTCTAATTGCAAAGCTAGAAGGAACCCTAATGATCACCAGGTCCAGCCCCTGCTAAGAAGCCACAATGGGGAATTGAATGCCCAAGCTGCAGAGCTACCCAGCAGTTCTGGATGAATGCCTTTTATTCAGCATGCAGTTTCTGTGGGTGCTGGCCCCTTCCTCAGACACAAGAGGAGGGCCAATGTAATGTATTCTGGATGAAAGGAACTTGACAACTAAGTGGGCAGAGAGACAGGTGAACATGTAACCAGACCCATGCCCCAGTAATTCAATGCCTAGCCTTGTTTTCCACTTCCTGGTAAGCAGAGTTTAACCAGCAGGCATACATGCACTCCCTGGTTTCCATTGCAACCAAGAAGTTGAAATGCTTTTGAAATATGAAAGCAAGTCTCTATTTTTAAGGTTAAAGACCACGCCCAGACTTAATAATCAGAACCAGGGCTGGCTGGAGCCATTTCACTCCCTCAGGAGGGGCATCATATTTAGTAGACATATATAATAACCAAGTTAATTCTGTCTTATGGCAGCCCTTTGCAGGGTTTTCTAGGTAGAGAGGTTCTTAGAAGTGGTCCATGCCTTCTTCCAGGGGTGTTATTTGGGATGGTGCAGTTTTTGCCCAAGGCCACCCAGGCTGGCTTTTCTCCTTGGAGGCCCAGTGGGGAATCAAACTCCCAGACTTTGGCTCTACAGCCAAAGTCAGTCACTGAACTATCCAGCCAGCTTGTTATTTGGGCATATGAAGGAGAAATTCTCCCCAAACACATATCTGCCTGCCAAACTATTCCAGTAAAAGAACAAATAACTAGCAAGTTGTTATGCACGACAACATCTAAAATCTATTCCTTGAGGCAGCTGGCTCACTCTGCATAATGGTAGGACTGGCCATGCATTGATCAAATGCAGGTGTATATAATGGATTAGCGAGCCCCTGACATGTGAAACTATCTAAGAACTATTTTGCATGTCATCCCTTCACATTCCCTGGGCTCCCTTGTTATTCTTTCTTGCATGGAGCTTGCTATTTGGTGAGGTTACTTTCCATATAAAGCAGGGAATTTCTTTCCAAGTTTATAACATTGTTGGCAAAAGGTGGACCACGTTCTCTTTAAATATCCATGAAAGGTCATAGTGGGAAAAATACAAGAGGGTAAGTGGACTTGTGAGATTAAGATTTGAGATTAGACTTTATTTAGATCTTGCTATGGTTGTCTGGGACAGATTTAGCAATGGGACATTGCTGCAAAAGAGAGAAGGGAAATGATGGCAGTGGGGGAGGACACCTGTGGATTCAGTTCAGCAGAGCTAGTTGTTTGGAAGCTGGGGAGGAAAATATGAGGTAGGCTGGAGAAAGAACATGAATGGATCTGGGGGTGGGGTGGGGAGGGAATCTGACTTCAGATTAAGGTGCCATCTCGCCAGCGCCTCCAACCTGTCTTGCCTCCTGGTCAATGCCAGGTCGGTTCACAACAAATACACCTATCATCCACGACGTGATCGTGGATGAGCGAGCCGACCTGGCTTTTATTACCGAGACCTGGGTGGGTGCTGAGGGTGGGGCCTCCCTCTCCCTTTTGTGCCCCCCCGGGTTTCAGGTCCAGTGGGCAGGCAGGTCGGAGGGTAGGGGTGGCGGGGTGGCCATCGTCTATGGGGAATCTCTTCATGTTAGCAGTTCTGCGACAATGGTGTGTCCTGGGGTTGAATGCCTCCATCTATCAGTGGGTCAGCGAGATAAGTTTGGTATTGTGCTGGTGTACCGTGCTCCCTGCAACCCAGCACAATCCTTTCCAGAGATCGCGGAGTTCTTCTCAGCTGCCCTGTTGAAGTCCCCCCGCCTTTTGGTGGTTGGGGACTTCAACGTGCATGCCGAGGAGGAACTCTCTGGTGCGGCTCTGGATTTCATGGAATCCATGACTTCCATGAATCTATCTCAGCATGTTGTATGCCCCACCCATAGAGCTGGCCATACCCTGGACCTGGTGTTTTCCTCCATGTCGTCAGACTCTTGTCTGAGGGTTAGGGGTATTCTGCCCCTGCCCGTGTCATGATTGGACCATCATCTGCTAAAATTTTCCCTTTTCGATCGCCCCCCCTGCCCCGCGGGGAGTGTCGGTCCTACATCTGGGCCCACCCCCGTAGGCTCCTGGACCCTGCTAGGTTCATGGAAGCCTTCAGGGAGCTTTCTGGCAGCCTGGCAGACGATCCGGTCGATGTCCTGGTGGATAGGTGGTATGAGGGTACCACCGGGGCGGTACACCGGATCGCCCGCAAGCACCTCCTGCGCTGTGGAGATCGCTCCTCGCCGTGGTATACGGCTGAGTTGCGGTCGATGAAACAAGAACGCAGGAGGCTAGAGGTCATTTGGAGGGCAAGTCGGACAGTAGAGAACAGGGCTGCACTTAAGCAGCTGACTGACCGCTATCTCCGCGCGATCAGGGACGCTAGAACATCCTATGTCTCCCTGAGAATTGGCGAGGCCTCGAACTGCCAGGCAGAGTTGTTCCGGGTGGTTCGAGACCTCTCCAATCCCAGTCAGCTGAGGCCTTCTCCTAGTGATTTCACTAGTGAGCAATTTGCAGCCCATTTTAGATTGAAAATAGAGGCCATCCATTCCGACTTGCCCCCCCCCCGGTTGCCCTAGTCCTTCCCCTGATGTCCCTGGGGCCTCACCCCCCCGTCCTCCCCTCCTGGTTGAGTTTGGGCCAGTGTTTCCAGCGGAGGTCTCCAAAGCTATGGCTTGTTGCTGGCCGGCTGCCACTCCTTTTGACCCTTGCCCGGCTTGGCTTATTAAATCTGCTGAAGGGAACATGCCTGAGTGGGTTTTGGCTATTGCCACAGCCTCTTTCAGGGAGGGATGTTTCCCTTCCCGATTGAAGGAGACCATCGTGAGGCCCACTCTGAAAAAGCCTGGCATGGCATTGGACGATTTATCCAGCTATCGTCCGATTGCCATTATTCCCTTCCTGGGCAAGGTTGTTGCGAGGGTGGCCGCTCTCAGGTTCCAGTCGTACCTGGAGGAAAATCGTATCCTGGATCCCTGCCATTCTGGTTTCAGACCTCTTTGCGGGACCAAGACTGCCCTGGTCGCTCTGCAGGATGACCTCCTCAGGGAGGCTGACAGGGGGTGTTCCTCCCTCCCTTTATTTGTCAGCTGCCTTTGATACCGTCCACCACGGTAACCTGCTGGTCTGGCTGGCCAAGGCAGGAATTGGGGGTCAGGCTTTGTCCTGGCTCAGTTCCTTCCTTAGCGGCCAGACTCAGCAGGTTCAGCTGGGTGATGACTTGTCGGCTCCTTGGACTCTCCCTTGTGGGGTGCCCCAGGGGTCGGCAAATTCACCCATGCTGTTCAACGTTTATATGAGGCCTCTGGCGGAGGTCATCAGGAGATTTGGAGTTCGCTGTCATCAGTACGCTGATGACACGTAGCTCTATCTCTCCTTTTGTTCTTCTACAGTGGAGGCAGTGTGCCTGGAGGCGGTCCGGGAATGGACCAGAGATAACCGGCTCAAGCTGAATCCGGAGAAGACGGAGGTTCTGTTCTTCGGGGCGCCCTCGCCCAGGTACAATGGCCCTCTCCCTAGACTGGGGGGTGTCTCCCTCCAGCCTACTGGCAGGGCCAGGAATCTGGGCGTGGTCTCCCTGGAAGCCCAGGTGATGGCTGCATCCAGGGCCGCTTTTATCCATCTCCGCAGGATCGCCCAGATCGGCCAGTACCTCGATGAGTCCTCCCTGAGGACAGTTGTACAGGCCCTAGTGATCTCGAGGATCGACTATTGCAATGACCTCTACGTGGGGTTGCCCTGGACCTTTGTCCGGAGGTTACGGCGGGTGCAGAATGCGGCGGCCTGGCTGGTGGTGGGTGCTCGTTGATTCGAGCACATCAGCCCAGTTCTGGCGCGCTTGCACTGGCTACCCGTTGTCCTCCGTATTAGATTCAAGGTCCTGGTTTTGATTTTCAAAGCCCTCCACGTCCTGGGACCAGAGTATCTGGCGGAGCGTATCTCTCAGAGATCAACTGGGGCCACACACAGAGAGGCGCGGAAATCGCGTACGCGTGACTGTGCCTTCTCTGTGGTGGGCCCCATGCTATGGAACCATCTCCCCAGTGAGCTGCACCTAGCAGAGTCCCTGCCTGCCTTCAAAAAGGCCCTGAAGACACACCTTTTCAGGGAGGCGTTTGGCGACCTTTTTACTTAGTTTTTTCCCCTTGTTTTTCTTTATCTTTTTTTCCCCCGCGCCATCTCTGCTTGGGTCCTGCCCGCTATCCCTTTTCTATTGCCCCTGCTTGTTTTACTTAGTTTTTATTGTAAGCCGCCCAGAGTTCCCTCTTGGGAAGATGGGCGGGATATAAGCTTAACAAATAAATAAATAAGAAGAAATAAATAAGATGGGAAAGTTGGTCCTGCAGGCCTCGGTTTACAGCCTTGTCTTTTCTCTCCTGTGACTGGAACTGTTCCTGCCCAGAGATGGGGCATCCAGGTAGGTCTCCTTGACTAGAGGCCCCATAGACTCTTACCTGACACTTAGGTAGCAGTCATTCCATTTGGGCAGCAAAGAGGGTTATAGCAACAGGCGGGCTGCCTGGTCCAACCCACTTCTTGTGAGTCCACAAAGGAGCTTAGATTCCTTTTTTATCCCATTGCTGCTCAACTACTGTCCTTTGGAATTATTTATATACACTCCCCCAAGCTTGGAGCCCGTTCTAAGAACTAGTTCCAGTTCTAAGAACTAGTCCCAGTCATGTTGACTTTAATTTCTGGCAAGATCATAGAACAAATTATTAAGCAGACAGTCTGTATTTATTTAACAAGCAATGCTGTCATTATGAGAAGTCAACACGGATTTCTTAAAAACAAGTCATGCAGGAGCAATTTGATCTCCTACTTTGATATAATTACAGGCCTGGTGGATGAGTGCAATGCTATGGATATTGCTACTCTGGACTTCAGTAAGGCCTTTGATAAGGTTCCCCATGGTATTCTTGCAAAGAAGTTAGTAGAAAGTGGGATAGATAGTGCCACTGTTAGATGGATTTGTAACTGATTGACTGATCACACCAAAAGGGTGATTATTAATAGCTTCTCTTCAGCTTGGAGAGATGTGACCAATGGGGTGCTCCAGGATTGTACTATGGGTCTGGTGCTATTCAATATTTTTATTAATGACTTGGAGGAAGGAATAGAGAGTAGGCTGATCAAATTTTCAGGTGATACCAAATTGGGTGGGGTTGCTAATTTCCCAGAGGGTAGGATGAAAATCCAAAATCCAAAAGGACCTTGGCCTGGGGGAAAGCTAATGGAATGGGGTTCAACAGAGGGAAATGTAGGGTGGTGCATCTAGGTAAAAAGAATGAATTGCACAGATATACAATCGGAGTCCCCTGGCTGGAAAAGAATACCTGTGAAAGGGATCTGGGATTCTTGGTGGACCACAAATTGAACGTGAGTCAGCAGCGTGATGCGGTAGCCAAGAAATGTGATTCTTGGTTGCATCAACAGAACCATAGTGTCTAGATCAAGGGAAGTGATAATACCACTCGATTCTGCTCTGGTCAGACCCCACCTGGAGTACTGTGTCCAGAACTGTGCACCTCATTTTAAAAAGGATGTTAACAACCTTGAGTGGGTCCAGAGGAGGGCAACCAGGATGATTGAGGGTCTGGAAGAAATGTCTTACGAGGAGCAGCTCAGGCAGCTGAGAATGTTTTGCCTTTCAAAAAGAAGGCTGAAGGGGGATATGATAGATATGTTTAAATATTTGAAAGGATGTCACATTGAAGAAGAGACTGGTTTGTTTTCCATAGCTTCAGAGACTAGAACTTCGGGCAATGGTCTCAAACTGCAGGAAAAGAGACTGAATTTAAATATTAGGAAGAACTTTATGACAGTTAGAGCTGTTTGGCAGTGGAATATGCTTCCAGAGAGGGTGGTGGAGTCTCCTTCTTTGGAGGTTTTTAAGCAGAGGCTGGAAGGTTATATGTCAGGAGCACTGTGATGGGGGTTCCTGCATGGAAGGGGTTGGACTAGATGGCCCTTGAGGTCTCTTACAACTCTATGATTCTATGATTCTACCTGGGACCTGTCAAAAAGACCAGTGAAGGCTTCCTACCACACCTGCTCATCCTGCTCCTGGACCACCTGAAGCAGCTACTGATGCTGATGCTTCAGTCTCTAGTATCTCTTCTCGATTGGCATACTCTCATCCCCCCCCCGTTAGTGGATTGGTTTAGCACATGGTCACAATTGCAAGGGTCCCAGCAGGGGGAAGTTGACCAGCTTTCCTCCTCAACCCTTGCCCAGGGCAAAGCTGACCCACTCCCCAGTCCATGGGTCCATGGGTCTTCCTCAGCCCTTGCCCAGGCCACAGAAGATGGAGGTGGAGATATTCCCAAGAGTCAGACCAGATCCTCTGAGACCGCAGGTTACCCAAGGCCACACAGGCTGGCTCTGTTCTCAGAAGACACCATGGGGAATTGAACTCCCAACTTCTGGCTCTGCAGCTAAAGACCACAGAGCTATTTAGCCAACTAATGTATGCCTCTACTCGATGGTTCTAGTGCAGTGGTGGTGAACCTTCAGCATTCCAGATGTTTTGGACCACAACTCCAGGAATTCTGAGCCTAGATTGCCAATGAAAAAGGACTGTGTGAGTTGTGGTCCAAAACATCTGGAGTGCCGAAGGGTTGCCACCACTGCTCTAGTGCTTCACTGTTGCCCAGCCCCAGGCCTTTTTTTCTCCTTTTTGTGGAGATGGAAGGGGGACCATCCTTTAATGTGTCTGGCACAGTAGTGTGTGACATCCACTGAACTATCCAGCCAGCTTAACAAAGGATAATACTTGCTAAAGTGATTGAGGGAGAGAAAGATGCAACATGTATCTTTCAAAAAAGAGGTACGAGATGTCCCACACCATTTTGCAGCAAACCTTTGATCTGAGAGTGGCTGCTTCCAGTACTGTGCAGATCTCAACAAATCCCAAATTCTGATCCTGACAAATCCCAGTTCTGAAACAGATTGTCACGGTTTGGACTGATTTGTCTGACATTCAGATGAAAACAGAAGGACTTGGTTTGGTTCCTTAGCGAGAGACAAAGTGAATTTACAGATTGATTTGTTCCCCAGAACACAAAAAGGTTTCTGACTTGTTTTGGGAAAACAGTAATTTAAAGGTGCTTAGTGACCAACTTCAGCTGTTAGCTGTCCGGCGTTTCACTTTTGTTTTGCTTTCTAAAGTTGTCAGATGCTTTTAATAACTCTCTGAAAAATACAGTATTTCCATGTGTTGTTCCGGTCAATAATTTTAAAAGGGTCAAGAAGTGTGACCCTCCAGATGTTCTTGGACAATCTATGATAGCCAAATGTAAGGAATGTTGGGTTTGAAGTCCCACAGCATCAAGAATGTTTAACTTTGCCCATCTCTGAAAATGAGTAATAAAATATCCAATTCTGAAATTTAGAATCAACTACTAAGAGACTGATTCTCTCCCTGTCAATTGATCTCCCTCCCCCCTGCCCAAGAAATAAGTAAGAATGTGAGTTGCATTAGGTTATATCCAGAATCCTAAACCAACAGCCTCGTGCTGTGTTCACTTGTACGAATCAAATACATCCCTGAAGCGAAAGCTTTGTGGGACAATATAGTGGTTCAAATTTCTCAAATGAAGTGGAGAGAAAGCCAAACTACGTAGCAGACTGTGTGTGTGAAGGATCAAGAGTCACACTTTGCTCAGGGACATTGGTAACATAAAATTTGAGTCCACAATTTTATTCCCATCATTCTGCCTCCAAAGAGAAACACGTAAAAACACCCTATAAGCAAACCCATGAAACTCCCTGTCTGTAATTCATTCATTTGCTCCATTTGGATTTTCCTTTGAAAATAAGAACATAAGAACATAAGAAGAGCCATGCTGGATCAGGCCAAAGGCCATCTAGTCCAGCTTCTTGTATCTCACAGTGGCCCCACCAGATGAGTTTGGGAGCGCATGAGACTAGATATCTGTCTCCTGATAGCACTCCCCTGCATCTGGCCCTTGAAGTACCCTGGTTTTGAGCCTGGGGAATTACACATCTCCATCATGGTTTGTAACCCGTGATGGACTTTTCCTCCAGGAATCTGTCCAATCCCCTTTTGAAGGCATCCAAGCCAGATGCCATCACCACATTCTGTGGCAGGGAGTTCCATAGACTAACAACGCGCTGGGTGAAAAAATATTTTCTTTTGTCTGTTCTTACTTTCCCAGCCCTCAATTTGAGTGGATGTCCCCTAGTTCTGGTATTTTGTGAGAGGGAGAACAGCTTTCTTTTATCCACTTTACTCATGCCCTGCATTATTTTGTACGTCTCAATCATATCCCCCCTTAGGCGCCTTTTTTCCAGACTAAAGAGCCCCAAATGTTTTAGCCTTTCCTCATAAGGGAGGTGCCCCAGCCCAGTAATCATTTTAGTCACTCTCTTCTGCACCTTTTCCAGTTCCACTATGTCTTTCTTGAGATGCGGTGATCAGAATTGTACACAATACTCCAGGTGCGGCCTTACTATTGTTTTGTATAATGGCATTACAATGTTGGCTGTTTTATTTTCAATCCCCTTTTTTAATAATCCCTAGCACGGAATTGGCCTTCTTCACTGCTGCCACACATTGGGGAGACACCTTCATGGAGCTGTCCACCAACACACCAAGATCTCTTTCCTGATCTGTCACGGATAACTCAGAGCCCATTAGTTGATAGATAAAGTTGGGATTTTTTGCCCCAATATGCATTACTTTACATTTGGCTACATTAAAATGCATTTGCCATTTCGTAGCCCATTCCCCCAGTTTGGAGAGATCCTTCTGGAGCTCTTCACAATCTTCTCTGGTTTTTACCTCACGGAAAAGTTTTGTGTCATCTGCAAACTTGGCCACCTCACTGCTTATCCCTGTATCCAGGTCATTTATGAAGAGATTGAAAAGCACCGGTCCCAGGACAGATCCCTGGGGCACACTGCTTTTCATCTCTCTCCATTGTGCAAATTTCCCATTGACACCTACTCTTTGTTTCCTGGATCTCAACCAGTTCTCATTCCATAAGAGGACCTGCCCTCTTATCCCCTGACTGTGCAATTTTCTCAGCAGCCTTTGGTGAGGGACTGTGTCAAAAGCCTTTTGAAAATCCAGATAGACTATATCCACCAGTTCACCCAAATCTACATGCCTGTTGACCTTTTCAAAAAATTCTAAAAGATTTGTCAGACAAGACTTACCCTTGCAGAAGCCATGCTGATTTTCTCTCAGCAAGGTTTGTTCTTCTATGTGT
>JAHTLZ010000065.1:17664-28000 GCA_023846285.1 Phrynocephalus versicolor
CTATGAGTACTCAGTAAATATATAAGCCTGGAAAGAGTCGCTATAAGTCAGAATTGGCTTCATGGCAATGGCAATGATCTTGATTGCCATTGAGAAATGTAACCAATAGTTGATAATCATGATTAACTATTAGTTACATTTCTCACTGACCAAAACCTAGGTCACTACTGGTAAATGAATTGATTTGAAACACTCAAGGTGCAGACATTCCACCTTCTTACTTGGTTTCCAAAGAAAACACCCTATGAGAGCCATCAAATTATATTTGCATTGATAGATGACCCCTCTCTCTTTCCTCCCTTCTATCAACTATTTTTTCCAAACTGCAAGCTCTCTAAGTAGTAACTTGAAATCACCATTTAGTCATAGTTCTAGTTTTTATGTTGGCAACTGCATTCATGGCAAAATACAACCCACCCACCCTTACCAAAGGATTTCCATCTCTGGCTGCATTATACCTCTATTCTCAATGCTGTTTAGCTGCATTATTTACTGTACAGGGTTCATTTGAGGACAACGACTTAACATCTCAGTGAACATGAGTGATAAAGCTTGAGAATGTGTGATGAAGAAGGGGTTAAATCCCTTTCCTAATGGTCCTAAATAACTCCAAACCACAGATCAACCCACTCCTTGTGTATCTTGAGTCTAGATATACGATTAATCATTTTCATATTGCTATTATAATATATTCATGTCATGTCGTCACTGCTTCTCTGCAGCAGTCTCAGCTAAAAGCCTACTTGACATCACACTTGAATAGTGAACTGCTCTTGCTGCACCAGAGCACATGGCTTCGAAAACAGAAGCCACAGAGAGCTCACCTTTGGAGCTGGAAGCAGATTAAGAGTTGGAGAGATGCAACTGAGGCAGTCTTCAACAAAGCAGTGGGCCATCTCAGAAGAACAAGGGATCAGTCTGAGACCCAGACTCGACAGAAGAACCTGGTCATTCCTTACATGGCTGGAGTGTCGGAGAAGCTTAAAAGGAATTTTGGCAAACACCACATCCCAGTTTATTTCAAACCCACAAACACAATAAGGCAGAGACTTGTCCACCCAAAGGATCCGATACCAAACCATAAAAGGAGCAATATAGCATATGCGGTCCAATGCAGTGAGGAGTGTTCAGACCTCTACATTGGAGAAACTAAACAGCCATTAAACAGAAGGATGGCCCAACATAGGAGGGGCAACAGCTCAGGACCAGAATCAGCAGTACACCTCCATTTGAAGTATAAAGGGCACTCTTTCAAGATGAGGATGTACACATATTAGACAAAGAAGAGAGGTGGTTTGAAAGAGGAGTAAGGGAGGCCATTCATGTGAGCATTGAAAACCCCTCCCTCAACAGAGGTGGTGGGCTCCAGCATAGTCTATCTGCTACTTATCAGGCTGTGCTTTCCAAAGTACCCAGACAAATCAAAAAGCCTTCACCACCAAGGCCATAGCTAACGACCCATTCTTGATAGGTTTCAGCAGCTTAGGCCATTGTTCACCTTAAGGCTAAGGATACTATTGTCTCCCTAACGTGCCTATTTAAGCCATTGTTCATCTTATGAGCCTAATTCAGGCCAGGGTGACAAGAGGTCAAAGCTGCCTATAAGATGGAGGATTTGCACTAGCTGTATTCAGACCAATGAAGCTGTTTGGATGAACAGCGAAACATTTCTATCTCTCAAAAAAGAAGTCCGGTAGCCATGACTCAACGTCCAGATTGCAAATGTATTATTTATTAATAGACTCTAACCCTAACCCTAACCCTTAAACTGTGCTTATGAAAGATCAAGAACATTGAAGACAATCCCAGTCCACAGATTTACAATCTGGAAGGTCCAGCACAAGAGGAAAGAGTGAGGAAAAGACAGGAAGAAATAAACACCTATAGGGGCTACTTCTTAAAATTAGATGATAGTTCTTCTAATGGTTTGTGTGAATAGAAATGACCCAAGGAGTAGAAGATTTGAGTTCTACAAGTTTGGCAATCAAGACAGTTCATGGGCTCTGTTTTTCAATCTCAACATCAAAAAAGGTTGGTACTGAATTTGTAGCCACCCTGTGTTTGGTAGTATTGAGTCAGAAGAGAAGGTAAATGAGCTGAACTCTCTAAACCTTGAAAGGAAATTGTGATGGTCCCCACTTCTCCCTCTGCTTTAGCTTTACAGACAGGCAGTATGGTGTAGACTAGAGCAGTGGTGATGAACCTTTGGCAATCCAGATGTATTGGACCACCACTCCCAGATTTTTTAGTCTAGACAGCCAATGACAAAGGACTGTGGGAGTTGTGGTTCAAAACATCTGGAATGCCAAAGGTTTGTCACCACTGGTGTAGAGGTTAGAGCCTTGGACTGGCACTCAGAATGTGATCTTGGCTGGGTTATGTTTTGTTCACCTGACCTTCCTCACAGGTGTCTTCTGGCAAACAAGGGAGTGGAGTAGAGCCATGCACCTGGCTTTAAACTGATGGAGGAAATACATGATGGAAATATAATTAGTAGATTAATAAATAAACAATTCCAGCTGGTTAAAATATTCTACAAAGCACATCATATATGCTGAAATGATGTTTGCTTGTTTGGATCCATTTTATTATATTTTTCAGGAGAATTATGCAGTCTCAGGTCTTTGTGTGTTTTGAAATTAGATATGTGCAATTTGTGATGTAAGATTATTGTCATTTGTGGTTTTAATATAACCAAGAGAATTACATCTGTTTGATTCAGATGACCAGGCATCAAAATGTATTCTCTACAACATGTTTTTCCCAACAGAAGTTGAGTCCATCACAAAACTGAAAGATGGTCTGAACAGCTATGGTGCTCAGATTGTTATGTGAAATCATGTAATGAGGCACTGAATCCACCTTAGAAATGTTAAGTTGTTTTTAAAGCTGCACCCATTCACTCCCAAATGCCCTTCTAAGATGTATAGTTGCAAGGCAGTGGTGGGGAACCTTCAACCCTCCAGATGTTTCAGACTGAAGTTCCCAGAATTTTAAGCCTCTATTTCCAATGAAAAAGAACTATGGGAGTTGTGGTCCAAAGCATCTGGAAGACCAAAGTTTTCCCACTCCTGTTGTAAAGCAGGGGGCTATAAATATCTAGGAATGACAACCTCCCTTGCCAATCTACAATTCCCAGGGTGCTGTGCAGAAAGCCCCAACAACTAAATTGATATATAGTCAGTCTGTAGTATAACGATACAGCAGGTTTGCCAAGGATCTCCGAACACTATGGAAATATTAACAACTGCCAAGTTAAATATTTCTCTTGAATAATCATCAACCATCATCTGTTTCATGGTGAATTATTTAAACTGGTTGCATGGCTTTTTTGTCCCCTAAACTCTTTGTTCCACTTTCACACCCTGTCCTATGAAAATAAACCTGTAACGTATTTTTTCCTTGCCTAAATGTCCTGCTTCGTATCATTGTCAAAACATTCAAAGAACAAAATGAAGTTTAAGAAATAAACCACTGCTAGAATGTGGTGTTTAACCTGGCAGGAGTCCCTTTCTTTTGGAAAACTGTGCAGGTTGGTTTTATTTTATTTAAAACTGCAAAATTATTTCTATTCATAGCTATATTAGCACCATCAAAAACATAAAAGAGGTCTGGTCTATTTTATTTCCCCTTTAACTGGGCACCCCTGGAGGGTGAAATCAACCTGTCTCATGAGGTGAAAATCTAGGGTGTCTTACGATTGGCTGAAGTGCTAGGGAAATGTGGATTGACAGCTAGAGATTAAGGGTCCTAAAGTTGTAATTAGCTTGGATTGGAATTCCTCTGTTGAAAGGTCTGTGGTGAAAACCCAAGATTTGGAAAAAGCTCTTTGGTTTTACTTGAGCTCCCAGCCAACATAATAGTAATAGTAATAGTAATAGTAATAGTAATAGTAATAGTAATAGTAATAGTAATAGTAATAGTAATAGTAATAGTAATAGTAATAGTAATTGGCAATAATATTTGAGAAGTCCTGGAGAACAGGGGAAGTCCCCATCGATTGGAGGAGGGCTAATGTTGTCCCCATCTTCAATAAGGGGAAAAAAGAGGACCCAAATAATTACCGCCCAGTCAGCTTGACTTCAATTCCTGGAAAGATCCTAGAGCAGATTATTAAACAGGCAGTCTGCAATTATTTAACAAACAATGCTGTCACTACAAGAAGTCAACACGGGTTTCTTAAAAACAAGTCATGCCAGACTAATTTGGTCTCTTTCTTTGATAGAATTACAAGCCTGGTGGATGAGGGGAATGCTGTGGATATTGCTTATCTGGACCTTAGTAAGGCCTTTGATAAGGTTCCCCATGGTATTCTTGCTAAGAAGTTAGTAGGAAGTGGGATAGATAGTGCTACTGTTAGGTGGATTTGTAATTGGTTGATTGATCGCACCCAAAGGGTGACCATAAATGGCCTCTCATAATCTTGGAGAGACGTGACCAGTGGGGTGCCCCAGGGTTCTGTTCTGGGTCCAGTGCTGTTCAATATCTTTATTAATGACTTGGAGGAAGGAATAGAGAGTATGCTAATTAAATTTGCAGATGATACCAAATTGGGGGGAGGGGTTGCTAATTCCCTAGAGAATAGAATGAAAATCCAAGAGGAACTTGACAGATTAGAGTGCTGGGCCAAAGTTCATCATTGGCATCCTTCAGTCTCGAAAGACTATGGTATCATGCCTGGAGTAGAGATCCTAAAAACAGCACCTAGTGTGACTAAATAGACCAATTCGGGAATGGCAGTCTCTACCGCACTGGGGGCAGATGTATTCTGTTTCCTGCCTGGTCCTCGAGTTTCGTTCTTTCCGTGCCTGCCTCTTTTCCTCTGTCTGTTGGACAAATGCCTCTTCAAATTTATGTAGACCATGCTGTATCTCTTGCCTCCAGACAGTGCGATCGGAGGTCAGGGTTTCCCAGCTGTTGAGGTCCATTCCCAAGGCCTTCAGGTCCCTCTTACAGATATCCTTATACCGCAGCTGTGGTCTCCCTCTGGGGCGCTTTCCCTTCATTAGTTCTCCATATAGAAGATATTTTGGGATCTGACCGTCATCCATTCTCACAACGTGTCCAAGCCAGCGTAGGCGTCGCTGTTTCAATAAAGTGTACATGCTAGGGATTCCAGCTCGATTCAGGATTATGCTATTTGGAACGTTGTCGTGCCAGGTAATGTTGAATATTCGCCTAAGACAGCGCATATGGAAGGTGTTAAGCTTTCTTTCCTGTTGAGCATGGATGGTCCAAGACTCGCTGCAATACAAAAGTGTGCTCAGTACGCAAGCTTTATAGACCTTTGTATGTTCTTTGTATGTTCTTTGTATGTTCTTTGCATGTTCTTTGTATGTTCTTTGTATGTTCTGTCAGCTTCTTATTGAGCCATACTCTCTTTGTTAGTCTGGAAAATATAGTTGCTGCTTTACCTATACGTTTATTCAGCTCAGACTCTAGTGAGAGTGTATCTGAGATAGTTGAGCCAAGATACACAAAGTCATGGACAACTTCCAGTTCTTTTGCAGAAATTGTAATGCGAGGAGAAGAGTCCACATTCTGGCCCATTATTTGTGTTTTTTTTCAGGCTGATTTCTAGCCCAAAATCTTTGCAAGCTTTACTAAAATGGTCCATGAGTTGTTGGAGATCAGCAGAGTGAGCAGTAATGGCGGCATCATCAGTGAAGAGGAGATCCCGCAAACACTTCACCTGTACCTTAGACTTTGCTCTCAATCTAGAGAGGTTGAAGAGTTTTCCATCTGATCTGGTCCGGAGATAGATACCTTCTGTTGAAGTTCCAAAAGCATACTTCAGCATGGTAGCAAAGAAGATCCCAAACAAGGCTGGCACAAGGACACAGCCCTGCTTCACGCCGCTTCGGATGTCGAAGGGATCTGACACCAGGCCATCGAAAACTACATTGCCCTTCATATCCTCATGAAAAGACCTAATGATGTTAAGGAGCTTGGGTGGGCATCCAACCCGGAGGAGTATTTTAAAGAGTCCGTCCCTACTAACCATATCAAATGCCTTCGTAAGATCTATGAAGGCTACAAAAAGTGGCTGTCCTTGTTCCCTGCATTTCTCCTGCAACTGCCTGAGGGAAAATACCATATCAGTAGTGGACCTGTTGGTTCGAAAGCCACACTGTGATTCTGGGTAGACTCTCTCTGCAAGTATCTGGAGCCACTTCAGTATAACACGTGCAAACAGCTTCCCGACAACACTAAGAAGAGAGATACCACGATAGTTGTTACAGTCGCTCCTTTGTTCTTATAAAGCGTAACAATATTAGCGTCCTTCATATCCTGTGGTACTCCCCCTTCCCTCCAGCAAAGGCAGAGGATTCCGTACAGTTCAGTGGCAATGATCTCTTTGCAGCACTTCAGAACTTCAGCAGGGATGTTATCTTTCCCAGGTGCCTTGCCAGAGGCAAGTGAATCCAGAGCTACATTTAGTTCTTTTAGTGTTGGTTCATTGTCAAGCTCCTCCAAGACAGACAAGCACTCAATATTATTTAAGACTTCTTCGGTTATTGTGTTTTCTCTGGAATATAGTTCAGAGTAGTGCTGCACCCAGCATGCCATCTGCTGCTCATGATCCTGAATGATCTCACCTAAGACAGTCTTTAAGGGCGCAGTTTTCTTATGTATTGGCCCTAAGGCCTGTTTAATTCCGTCATACATCCCCTTGATGTTACCTGTATCAGCTGCCATCTGAATCCGAGAACACAGTTGCAGCCAGTAATTATTAGCACATTTCCTGGCAGTCTGCTGGACTTTGTTACGAACAGCTCGCAGGGCCTGTAGGTTGTGCTCGCTGGGACAAGCTTTATATGCAGTCAAGGCTCTCCTCTTTTCCTCAATAGCTGGCATCAGCTCTTCTGAGTGGGCTTCAAACCAATCTGCTGTCTTTCGAGTCTCCTTGCCGAATACTGATAAAGCAGTGTTATAAACAACATTCTTAAAATGTCCCCAACGTTTAGATGCATTATCTTCAGCAGGGCCAGGAAGAGCTTCCTTGAGTACATGGGAGAATTCCTCCACTTTTCCTTGGTTATAGGTGTTACTGGTATCAATTTTTGATCTTCTTTCCTTCTTCGGGTGGTGCAATCTCTTTGTTTTCAGTTTTACTTTGCTGTACACCAGGGAGTGGTCTGTGTCACAGTCGGCACTCTGATAACTATGTGTGATTGTAACACTAGAAATGCTGGAGTGCCTGACGAGAATCAGGTCGAGCTGATGCCAGTGCTTCAATCTTGGATGTCTCCAAGAGACTTTGTGCTGGGGCTTTGTGTTAAAGAATGTATTGCTGACACAGAGACCATAATAGCAGCAAAACTCCAGCAGGCGTTGGCCATTTTCATTCATCTTTCCAATGCCGAACCGACCTAGGCAGGTGGGCCAGGAGTTATAATCAGCTCCAACCCTGGCATTAAAGTCACAGAGGATAGCTATTGGTCTTTTCTCAGGGATTTTATTGATAGTGGCAGCTAGATCATCATAGAATTTGTTGTTAAGTTCTGCTGGAGATGATAATGTTGGTGCGTATGCACTGATAAGTGTAACCAACCCTGCTGTAGAATGTAGTTGCATGGACAGGATTCTCTCACTTCCTTCAGCAGGTGGGATAATGAGACCTAGTAAAGTATTTCTAACAGCAAAGCCAACCCCACATTCCCTGGTCTCGTTTGATGGTTTTCCCTGCCAGAAGAATGTAAAGTTCCTCTCCTTGACAGATCCAGAGTCAGGTAGCCTTGTCTCTTGGAGAGTGACAATGTCCATCCGCAGTCTGCACAGTTCCCTGTCGATGACAGCTGTCTTTCGTATAATGTCCATTTCTTGGAGATAGTCTGAACAGCCAGGGTTCATTGTCCTAACATTCCATGTGCCCAACTTTAGGCTCGAGATTTTTTTATGTTTATTGCATGGTGCGGAGTCAACGATTTGTTTGCTGGTTTCCATCCTGATCCGCCTACACCCAGGTAGCTGCCGCTTCCTGTGTTGTTCCCCCACTATTTGCTGTAAGTGGTCCTCTCCAGGGCACAAGGCCTGGGTAATTCAATATGGAGGTTAGGCTGTTACCCAGGCAGTGAAACCCCCCTCTCCACGTAGCTGGAGTGGTCCAATGGAACGGCAAAGCCGATACGATTAGTTCCAGCTGCGTCGCAGGAGTTGCCAGAACATGATTGAATACAGTCATAATCTGTCTCCGGGACTCCGGCTCCATTTTTTTCCTCGAGTTTGACTCCTGAAGCCTTTTCTAATGATGGATATAGCCACAAGGCAGTGGAGGTTTGAAAGAGTTTCCTTCTCCTAAAGGTGGTTCTTCCGCTTTTTCTGCCGTTGGGGTGATGAGAGCCCTCTTCCGCCTTCAAAACCATTGACCATCCTCTCCTGTAACCCCAGATGGGGGCCCTTACAAGGTACTACCAGCCAGGCCAGCTGGACCAAGGTTTTTTAAGGAGGTATTACTCCTCCAGTTTTCTTCTTGTTCCTTGGAATCCTGCCCCAGGTTGCCCATTCCCCTAAGAGCAAGTTCTACAAAGTCCCTGTAAGTGTAGAATATGCCCTCCTATTTGTTTTTCCTATTTTCCAAGTTCTGCTTCTTGGTATAAAAAGAGTAAAATAAAATAAAATAAAATAAGAGATTTCGCGCACTGTTAGGGCCAAAGTTAATGGAATGGATTTCAGCAGAGGGAAATGTAGGGCGCTACATCTAGGTAAAAAGAATGAATTGCACAGATATGGGATGGGGGATACTTGGCTGGAGAATAGTACCTGTGAAAGGGATCTGGGAGTCTTGGTGGACCACAAATTGAACATGAGTCAGCAGTGTGATGCGGCAGCCAGGAAAGCCAATGCAATTCTTGGTTGTATCAACAGAACCATAGTGTCTAGATCAAGGGAAGTGATAGTACCACTCTATTCTGCTCTTGTCAGACCCCACCTGGAGTACTGTGTCCAGTTCTGTGCACCTCAATTTAAAAAGGATGTTGACAACCTCAAGCGGGTGCAAAGGAGGGCGACCAGGATGGTTGAGGGTCTGGAGAAAATGTCTTATGAGGAACGGCTTAGGGAACTGGGAATGTTTAGCCTTTCAAAAAGAAGGCTGAGGAGGGATATGATAGCTATGTTTAAATATTTGAAAGGATGTCATATTGAAGAGGGAGCAGGTTTGTTGTCCATGGCTTCAGAGACTAGGACTCGGGGCAATGGATTCAAAGTACAGGAAAAGAGATTCCATTTGAACATTCGGAAGAACTTCATGACAGTTAGAGCTGTTCGGCAGTGGAATATGCTGCCATGGAGGGTGGTGGAGTCTCCTTCTTTGGTGGTTTTTAAGCAGAGGCTGGATGGCCATCTGTCGGAAATATTGTGATGGTGTTCCTGCATGGCAGGGGGTTGGACTGGATGGCCCTTGAGGTCTCTTCCAACTCTATGATTCTATTATTCTAGTAATAGTAATAGTAATAGTAATAGTAATAGTAATAGTAATAGTAATAGTAATAGTAATAGTAATAGTAGAGTTTCTAAGCTCTGGCAAGTAGAAGAGTTTTTTTGTTTTGATTTGGTTTCTGTAGCCTGCATACTATCATTAAAACTGTAAACTGCCCAGTGACTGCCTGAAGTGGTATGGGGTGGTATATAAGC
The DNA here is from genome assembly GCA_023846285.1 of Phrynocephalus versicolor. Taxonomy (NCBI): domain Eukaryota; kingdom Metazoa; phylum Chordata; class Lepidosauria; order Squamata; family Agamidae; genus Phrynocephalus; species Phrynocephalus versicolor. Next base: position 27,301 of record JAHTLZ010000065.1, read on the forward strand.
AGAACACTGCTTTTTCTTTCTTTTTTTAGGCTATTTGGGGGGGGGGGAGGTTAAGCACCAACATGAATGTAGATCCTATCACTATGTCTAGCTGAGAAAGCTGGGCAGGATAGAAAGCTGATAGAAAAAAATATTCATTTGAGATGTGGTGCTAGAGGAGAGCCTTGCAGATATGTTAGCCTGCCAGAAAGACAAATGAGTGGATCCTAGGTCAATTCAAACCTGAGCTATGTCAGGAGGAAAAAATGGTGAAATCGAAGCTCTCCTATTTTGGGCACATTTTCAGAAAGGAAAGGATTTTCTGCAAAGGCAATCATGCTGGAAATGGCGGATGGCTCCAGGAAAAGAGGAAAACCAAATATAGTACCGTACAAGATGGGCAGAATCAATCAAGGAAGCCAGAGGCTTGAGTTTGCAAGAGCTGAGTAGTTCTGCTGTTTATAGGACATTTTGGAGGCCGCTTAACGGGGTCACTATATGTCAGGGAGGGGGACTTGATAGCACATACCCACCACTCTGGCAAAAATTCTACTGTGTGAAATGTGACTATCCTTAGTCCCTTTTTTTCCAAGTGAAAGCATAAACTGTCTCTTTCTTTTGGAGAAACACTGTGTTCTCTTCCTCCTTTCTATGGTGGCTCATTTATTTATTTATTTATTTATTTATTTATTTATTTATTTATTTATTTATTTATTTATTT